>VZDJ01000592.1:391539-438591 GCA_008694505.1 Cyanoderma ruficeps | reverse complement strand
GTTAAACATGCATTTCTGTTAAGGAGTAATCATCACACTGTTCTTCTGACCTTGCAAATTTTTGGACTGTAGACAGTTTCCAAGTGATAATATAGAAGATTCATTCAAACTGCTTCCTAAAATCAACACTAGAAATACTATTGCAAAAACCTGTAAGTATGTTGGATTAGAGATTTAAGTACTCCTAGATTGATGTGCAGGTAACTGGTTCAAAAAACATTAGTTTCACCTGACTTCCTGCTATAAAACCACTAGTTTTCCTGTATGTATTGCTCCATAGGGAATTGTCAATCTGTTTAACCTGTGCTCTAAAAAATAAAGATTGTTCTATTTCTTAAGGAAACTTGTTCACATTTTTTAACTGATTTGAAAACAGACGTCTTGTATTGTCTTTTTTTAACAAAAATAAACTCAATGACTAAGGTGAACTCTAATCAGTCTGTATCTGAGATTCTGTTACATAGCTGGTTTTGTTCTGTGGAAACAGCATTTAAATTGTGGCTGTATTTAACACCTGTGAATGTGGAATATTAATGTGTATAGCCTGTTACAGAATGTGGTTGGTTTAGTGCATTATGCACAGTTTACTAAATACTGTATTCTAAAATGTCAGGATTTCTGATCTTTTAGGTTAAAAATGTCATGCTAATAGTCCTCAAAAAAAACATTTCTAGCCAGTGAATGATGGGATTTGGGTTTTGGAAGGGGCATTTTGTTTGTTCATTTGTTCCGTGTTTTGGCTGGTTTTTTAAATTTTTTTTATTTACTGCAGTGTTCTCTATTCCTTAGCATATGTTAATAAAACACAAACTTTGGGGCTATTAGTTGAATCTCATGATTGGAATTAAAAGGAAAGGCAGCTTTTATCCTGGGGGTAAAAAAGTTTTGGGCCAAAAATTTATGACTTTTTTGAATGGAGACACATTCAGCCACATCAGTCGAAAAAGCTGTTCCTGCTGGCCCTGCTGTGTGTTGGGCTGCAGCTACCAATTCTGCACTTGAAGACACCTCTGAAGCTTCTAACCACTGTACAGTAGCCATACCTGGATAGATGTGTGCCAGCAAGGATGGAGTGTTCCTGGTATGAAACCTTAACCCTTTTTTCACCCTGGGAATTCCCTAAAACGGTGCCATAGTGTGGTGTGTACTGCAGCCATCTCCTTCCTTTGCAGAGGGAATTTTTGTTGCTGCCTCCTGGGCAGCTTCACCCTTAGCAAATCGATTCATAGTGTTAGTGTTCAGTGCTCCATTACCCAGCACCTAGTAAATTGTCTGTGTTGGTATTTAGTGAACAAAAATGACTAAATATCAAATGCATGTCTCTCTTAAAGATGTTTAAATATTTTCTTAGAATATTTTGAAATAGCAGTTTGTGTAGTTTCTTTCCTCTTTTTTTTTTTTCCTTCCAAGTGTTACTCTGCTTGGCAGTAGGTGCCTTCAGATAATCTGAGTTCAGTATTTTTGGCTGTTGAGCCCTTCACGTGTTGTTTTCCTTGCTCTTAGTCAAGGGCTTTGTATGGTATTTCAGGAAGGGGCCATGGCAAGTGTGTGCTGGATTGTAATAAGCTAAAGTAAGACAATACATTTCCCATAATTAATGCTGATTCCATGAAAAACAGCAGCCAACTTTTGAGGAAGCATTGACTCTGTGTGATGCTCTGTCCTAATTAAAAACTCAAACAAAATAGTTTTACGAGGAGTGCTGCTTTATGAAACACATGTGAGTCAGGCACTGTTCCAGTGCTGGAGATCCCAGGCATGGCCTCCTGCCTTACCGAACCTCTCCTGGCACAGGCAGGTGCAGCTCGGCTCTCCTTACAAACAGATTTTGATGCCAAGCCCGGCCCCGAGTTTCAAACCAGTTCCCAGCGTGGTTTGCTAATCATTGATGAGTGTTTTTACCAGAAAGGAGCTCCTCATGTTTTACAACCTGTTTATTAAAAACCACTGTAGTGTTATAGATGTGTCTTCTATTTTTCCCTCTGATGCGGATTTCAGTGAGGTGTGTGTAGTTCTCAGCTGAAACTAATAACCCTTTTGCGTGGAAAATAAAGTGAAGACAGAGTCTGTCAGTGTTTTCCATGCGGTGCCTGGAGGTACATTTATCTTGGCTGTCTCTTGTAGGTCTTAGTAAGTTTCTGCTTTGTTATTTGGATTGTCCCTTACGTCTTCAAGTCTAGAACCCAGAGGAGTGCTGGTGACTCGAGGGTTGGGAAGACCCCTGGACAAGGCAGTAATATACCATTGTGGGGGCTTTGTTGCTCTGTTGCCACTAATTCTGAGGTGTGATCAGCTAATGCATGCTCAGACTGCTGGTTTGTCCTCACATTTCTAATCTATTCTCTGGTTGCTAGAGGAAGCTGAAATTAAATGTACAACTTCAATGTACAAATCAGAAGAAATATATTACCAATATAAAGGATGTGTGTAGTAAATGCGTTTAAGGAAATCAACCTTTCCATCAATTCTTTACTCAGTACTGATTTTACTTTACACGTGTTATTGTATCTAATACAATGTAATTGCTCAAAAATGCCTGTTTGCTCCTTGCTTTCTTTGGTTTCTAATGCTTGATTTCCCTTACTAATTTATTCTCCCTTGCCTTTTTTTTTGTTTTTCTTCTTTCTGCAGCTGAAGAATGCGTTGCTGATTCTGACCTGAACTTTCTTATTCCCATCGCAGTGGGTGTGGCACTTGGATTCCTTATCATTCTTGTCTTTATATCTTACATCATTGGAAGAAGAAAAAGTCGTACTGGCTATCAATCTGTATAATCTATTAATTCCATCTCTCTTGCCTACCTTCCCTGTTCTTTTCCTTTCCCACACTTCCTGGCCTGCTCCTTAAAAAAAAAGAAGACAAAAACAAATTAATTCAAGGTTTCTTTATTTAAAAAGTTAAAATCACTTCATGACAGAATAAGATGCTGTGAGTCTGAAGATGAGTTGCAGAAGCTACTGTATGACTTTGGAGAAAGTAAGTGTTCTGAGGACCAGAGAATTGAGCAGAGTTGGTGTCTCTGTGGGAAATGTGATTATTTTTAGTAAAGAAGACATCTACAAAACTTCCTGTCATTTAATCTTTTTATACAAGAAAATTTCTAGATGCCTAAAGCTTGTCTTGGTTAATGCTACAGCTATAACTATAATTAAAAGTGTGAATGCTGTGTCAAAAGGGACAGTACATGCAGTGGAAAAATGAATACCCAGCTCTCAACAGATTTCTGTTGGCATATGGCTGTTCCTGTGAATCAGCCTGAATTTCCTATTCCTTCTGAATGTAAAAGTAATACCTGATCTCACTAATATCCTAATATGAGAAGAATATCTGATTCTTCTAGTAAATTAATTTGTTTAACATCATGTGGAGAAGCTGACTGCTAATGTAAGTTGAATAGCTTTGCAGTGCTGTGGTGTCTTATTTGCCAAGATAAGGTTCAGGTCTGGAGAACTTTGGAGAACTTTCGGAGAAAAGGCAACAGTCTGCTGAAGGAAATGTCTCCTGTGCTATTTTGTTGAACTACATTTTTCCTTTTGTTCTGAGCTCAATTGTGAAATGAGGGTGGGAGGCTGGAATTTCACTGGCTGCAGTTTCTCTCTGCTTCAGTTCTGATCATAAAAGAAACTACACAGTGTTGGTCCGTGTGAGGCTCAAAAGTATTTTGAGAGCACTCAGACTGACTGAGAACACAGATTGCTCAGAGATTCCTGCAGTACCTTTGGACAGCTTTCATAGGTTGACACGGGATCACTGAAAAGCTGTGATCTCTGAATGCAAGTCGAGATACAAAACCTTTCAAGTCTGATAGAATTAATCTGCATTTAACCTCATTATTGCTGTCTCAGTGTAAGAACACAAAATATCTAGCATGAGGAATGCTGATCATAAAGCAGAAATGAATATATGTATAATGAAGAAAGTGACTTCCAAAGGAAGAAGACATCTTACCTGTTTGATGATGCTTTCTTTGTTATTAGTGCCAAACCTTTGCAATTCTATGTTCCATATCTAAACTGTACCAAAATCGAATTTAGTGGTCTGTGGTTGTGTTCTGCTTTATCAGGTTCATGTTGATGGAATGAAAGAAGCCTCTTGCTCTTTAAACTTTTTTGGTCCATGTTGGCAAAAGCCTCTTGCAGCCAATCAACCCTGACGCCGCACAAAGTTCTGTCCTCTGCAGCAAGCATTTACTAAAGCTGCTTCAATATTTAACCTCTTTGTGCAATGACCCTGTATCCATGTTGTGGGGAAAGCAACCTCAGTAATTCACACACACAAAGGTGACAGTCAACACGGATGTTTAGGCAACTCACAATAGCTGTGTATTCAGGGAAGGGAGTTTTCCAAAGACTTGGTTTTAATGTTGAGAAATACCTGTACATTTAGTTATTCTTGTCCTCACAGTGACCAAAGATACATCTACTTGATTCTGACAAAAGTGATTCTGTAATACAAATGGGCTCTTGGNTTATTTTATTTTTTTATTTATTTTTATTTTTTTTTAAGGAATGTAATTAAATGCTGCTGAGGTGGACTGTGTGCTTTAGGTTTGATTGTCTTGGTCTCTTGTATTGTACCTTTGCTCTCGCAATACTTAATTTCCCTGCCAGTGTTAAATGGAATTATTTCAGGTGGCATTTTCTGAGTACACCCACTTGTCAGTGTGGTGTTTATCTGCTGCCAGCAGATGGATTACAGCTATGTTTTCATGCTGAGATTGCAGACTGAAGTTTTTAATATCACTTTTGCCAGGCTATCTTAGTGAAATGTGGTCATTTCCTAGATGCAAACACATACATATATATATATTTTGTATATACATAGAAACTATTATTTTGAGCTTCAACAGAAGTAAAAAAAATTGATCCAGCACTTTAAGGTTGTTGCAGCATGAAGAGTGGTGTGTACAATTTTCTAGATCTTAAAATGAGTGTACAGATATGCTGACAGCAGAATATATATATGGAAAATAAAGTTAATTATCATGTTTATAAAGCTTTGTTTCTGTCTAAGTAGCCACAAATGTCCTTTCTGAGAGCTTTTCCAGTGGGCTTGTCAATGAGCTTGGATCTTGGTATTTGTGGGGAAACAGAAGCTTTTGCTTCTAACCTATTCACAGGTTTATGCCCAAATCAGTTGATTTTTGTGTTGATTTGGTCAAAGCGTGGGCCCAGCATCTGCTAAAGCACCTCCTCTTCCAACAGAATCCTTCCAATAGGGAATAGATATTAAAGTTTTATCTTGTTGCTGCTGTGAAGGGTGTTAATTTGAGAGCATGAAACACAATGAGTTTGGTTTCCTTTTAAGACCCCACAAATCCAAATGCTTTGAAAGAGCTAAAGCAATTGGCAGACAGAGAAATGCCTGTGGGTTTAACTTACTTCTGATGTCAAAAGAAGAGCCACTTCCCCAGCAGTATCCCCCTTGGCAGAAACCAGTTTCTGTTGGTCAGAAGATGCCCTTGCAGATAATCTGTGCAGGCAGAATGAATGTATTCCCCTGGTTCTATCAGTGCCATCTGGATAATGACAACTGAGCAGGATTAGTTCCTAAACAAACTCTGGTTCAGGTATTTAACAGTTGTTAATAAATAATTTTTGCCAGATGGTTGGTTGTGATGCTTGGTGAAGAGTGAACCTTATTCTACTGGGCTCCTGAACTCTTTGGTCTGGGGAAGTTTGTCAAGTGCTCAGAATTCCAGGATGTTGTTACATGCTGCTTGGAAATTCAGTCCCTAACTGGCAGCAAAAACTGCATCTCTTAACACCAGTGTTTCAAAAATGCCACCATAGAGTTAATTTTACTGTAGTCACTTTATTTTAAATACAAAAAATCACTTCTTAGAGACTCATACAGATCAGGAAATGACAGCAGATAAAGTTCCTTGGCTATGGATGTAGGACAAACATACCATAATGCCCCTGTTCAGTCAGTAATTTTAGTAAGTGTGCTTTCCAAGTAGTACATTATCCCAAGGTGTCCTGTCCTGCTGTGTTCTCATAGCTCCCAACAAGCAGAGTGCTCCTGGTCTCTGTGACATCCAAGGAAGGCTCAAGCTGCTCAGGGCAGCCTTTGGAGGTGATAAACTGATGCCTTCACTCACCCTAACTCTGACCCCTTAACCGTGAAAGGACTGAGTGTTTCCCTGCATTTTGCTGCAGCATTATAGCTGTGGCCTCTCTGGAATGGGGAAGGACAGGTCTGAAAACTTCGGGCCCTTCTGTGCCTGATCAGGTGGCACTGCCAACCTATGAACCGTGACAGGAGAGCAGAGCTCCTCTCACTCATCCCTGTCCAAGAGACTGGTTGAGGATTCCTGGGGCAGAGAGAAGTATTGGAGTGAGGAGGAGGGAGGGAGAAATGCATTCATCTTCCCACTTTAGAAAGGAACAGCTGGAAGGGTTCAAGGGCAAACGATTTTCTGTGGCCCTTGTTCAACACCTTGGGCGTGCTGAACAAGCTGTGTAAAATGCTGCAGTTAAGATGCTTCTGGGGCTGGAAATCCTAGAAAGCATTTTGAGAGCTGCCATTTTCACTTTTCAACTCTTATTGCAGTCATAATCTGGAACTTTTGCTGTTTATTATTTTAACAAGAACAGTGCTAATAAACTACTTCCTTTTTAGCTTTTGCCTGAGAAATGCACCTAAAACTATGCTAAAAAATAAAATTTAAAGCCAGGAAAGATGCATTCCACAGGGATCACTCATAAAAGACCTTATGAAAATAACATTTGTATACCAGAGATTTTTTTTTCGGTCAGAAGTGGAATCTTTTGCAGGTTTTATCCCCAGGGGAAAACTTTTTAATTTTCGCTAATAATGATTTACATCAGAAGATGAAAAATGTGGATCTACGCTCCATTGTATCTAACATGCTCCATTGGTTTCCTAACTACGAACAAAAATAAATTAACAATAATCTCCATGTGCCTTTTCCTAGCAGAAAAAAGTGCTGGCTTGATGTTTTAAAAAGGTAAAAGCCTCTGATTGACTTAATCTAAGTGCCTGGTGTGGGCAGGGGCTACTTCCCAATGTTGAGTGTGAAGATGATTCGGCCCAGGAAGCGGTCACTGTTCAGGTCGTTGATAATTCCTTTCCCGTTCAGACGGCACTGAATGGGAACCAAGTAATTCTTCTGCACGTCTGTAAAGTGCATAGCCACCAGCGGGGAGGTGTAGTTGACCTGGAAAGAAGGGAGATTTAAGTGTAATTTTTGAGGGAGCAGGAAAGCAGGCAGGGCTTTTATGTTCAATAAAGTAATTTGTAAATGGTTCAAAGTTGCAGGCACCTGAGAGTGTCTGCCTGATGTCCATCAGGGTGTCTCAGCATGCTGAACCTTTCTGTGTCTGTGCCTTAGCAAGGTGGCGTCACTACACATTGCCTCTTGGGGTCATTGCCCAGGACTACACCAGACCATGGGATTCTCAAATGCTTTCTGCTGTCCTAAAAACCACACACACCCACTCACACCCACTCTGATACACTCACACATGCACAGAGTTACACACAGTCTTCCACACACAGTTACACATTCACACACTGTTACACACACTTGCACACACACTTTGTCAGACACAGAAATAGAGCGCTGTAATCCCAGTGCCTGTGGCCTCTGTCCTGCCCACATCTGCCCAAAATAGCCTCAAAGCACATCTGTGGAGCAGCTACTGCCCTCCCATTCCCAAGGAAGCATAACCAAGATGCCAGACCCCTACTCACATGGGTGAACTTTCCATAATAGGGATAATACATGAGGTCAAATGTCCCGTTCCCAGGGTAGAAGTCCACTGACTTGAGGTGACTCTCATTGCCTTTCTGTGATCAGAAGAAAAACAGAGGCACACACACACACACATGGGGCACAAAATACAGCTCTCTTTAGAGCTTGTCTCAGAGCAAATGTCCCTTGCCAGAGCCTGGCTGAGCTCAGCTGTGCTGTGTTTGCTGTGAACCCAGTGACTGCCCTGCTTCCAGCCAGAGAAGAGTGGAGCTGTAGAGGCACGGGAAAGGTTACAGTTTGCTGCCTCTTGATTCCCTGCTGCACCTTTGCTCTCTAAGGGTGTAATCCAGCAGCTGCCTGGGAAGTGGGAGCCCTTCCTTCACCCCATTGCTGTTGACTTGCAGGGTGCCCCTGGGACTGAGGATGCAGCAGAGCAGCTGGAGATGTATATGAGCAGTTCCTACATCTTCCCACTGAGCTCCAGGCTCTAGCTGGGACCTGGCACCCAGGCCCACGGGCTGCCCCAGGGGCTGAGTATGGTGGTGCCTGTGAGGTTGCAGGAGCAAGGTGGGAAGCAGGAGAGTGGGACCTCTTTCACTCTCAGCAGACTGGCCTCCAGTTGTGCCCAGACCCATGGGCAGCACTGGGTCCTGTGGGGTTTTGGGGCTAAAATGAGGACAAATTGTGCTGAAGTCCCACAGGAGGAGACATCTGGCCTTGACCCACCACGCTGCTGAGCACAGAGGAAAGCAGTACCTGCACTTTGCAGTCCACACTCACAGGGACCCCGGCACCAGGGCGGTAGCCTATGATCTGCAAAAACAAAAAAAATCCATGCTTGTATGAAATGCAGTGCCAAGCACATGCTACCTCCCTTCTCCAGGGCTTAAACCTTGCCGGGTGCCAGACACATTGCTCAAGACAGCAGCTGTGTGTCCCTGCAGAAGGGTCTGCCACCCCACACAGTGCAACCTGCCCGTAGCTGAGGGCCAGATTGCTGCTTGAGAGCAGGGGCAAAGCAGAGAACACAGAGAGAGTCCGGACCCTCTGGACAGAGTAACACAGACTCTTCCCCACACAGTTCACACCTCCCCCACGCTTATTTTCCCAGCAGTGAGCATTGAACCACTGTGCTATTAGACATCAATTAAATTAAATTCTAAGAAAACTCCCACTGTAAAGCATCCGGGGTTTGGGGTGTTTGCCTAAAGCTCAGTTCCTAATGAAGAAGGGCCTGGCAGAAGACCCTCCAAGCGCTAAGGCCTCAGTAAATCAAATGGAGCAAGTTTTATAGTGGGTTTTTTTAATGTTTTCTAGCAGATATGGCCAGCAGGTTTGGGAATTCTAGTTCCCTTTTCTCAGGGAATTCTTTTTCCCTGGTCTTGAGAGCTGAAAGCGTTTCAATCCCTGTGTGGTATTCATCACACTACAATGCCCCAAAGGAAGGAGTTAAAACAAGCAGCTTTCTCTGTACCCGGTTCATCTTCAGCAGGATGCAGGGCTGGCCTTTTGAGTAGCCAAAGGTCGGGTCCTCGATGCCAGAGCAGTTCTGCAGCAGCGAGCGCTTGAACTGGCAGGCCTTCTTCTCCTCACTGTCATTTCCCCCTTGGATGAAGTACTGTCCTGGGACACACTCAATATTCTTCTCCTCCTGAACTTTGTCATCATAAGCTGGTGAGGACCAAGAGACTTGTTAAAATCCCCTGAGACCTGCACATTCCCAAACTCTCAGAGGACATCCGTATGTCAAGGGTGTTAGGAAGTCATACCTGGAAAGGCAAAGCTCCCTCCCACAGAAGCTCTCATCACCTTGTGAACCTCCCTTTCCAGATGGGGCTTGTGAGGTGCCCAGAAGGAGACCCTTGCATCACATGCATGTATCCATGGATAAAAACAACCTCACCTGCTAGGAAGTGGTGCATGCTGTCCACGTAGGGCTGCCACGTGTTGGGCTGGGAGACATTGAAGGCAATGGTGAACCCATTCAAGTACGGTCTGATCATCACTCCTGAAGGAGACAGACCCTGATAAAGCAAGTGTAGGTGGACCAGCCATGGGCTTGGGCTGTGTGTTGCAGTGGCTGGTGCTTTGTGACTGGACTTGGGCCGGGCACAGGCATGACAGAGGCAGTACCAGCTCACAAATCAACTCTCTCCTCCACCTACTGATCCCTCACCTTCATTTCACCCTATACACATCAAAATATCCAGGAAACATGGAGATATGGAGATCCTCAGTAGTGTTGTGGGTTAGTGATGGCCTTGGGGTTGCACAGAGTGGCTGCAGGTCCCCCGTGTTCCCAGCTGTGTTGGGCAGTTCCAGACAAGGAGCAGGGCAAGGGGCCCTTCTGTTTCCCACCAACACAAAAACACAAGGAAAATTATGTGTCTCACATAAGGAAAGGATTTTCTGAACGTCCTCTTGCCAGAGGTCAACCAAATAATAATACATAAAAGCTACTCTTGAATTGTATTTTATTCTGAAGGCACGTGGTATAAAGGGCCAGCAGCTGAAATGCATCAGCATCACCTATGAAATACCTAAATGTGGCTTTTACCTTGAGAATAATGATAACAATAAACAGTGCAATTAGAATAACAATCAGTATCATCAGGGTGAATGCTTCTCTTGGGGCTTTTTTAAGATATCTGATCCTCTGCAGGGGACCTGCAGCTCTGCCAGTGCCATGAGGTGAAAACACCCTGTGTTAGGGAGGGCTGGGTGACTGTAGGAGTGCACAGCTCCAGCAGGGCTTTGCCTGAGGTCGTAGCCATGCCATTTGGGTAGGACACTGATGGGCAGAGGTGCCCAAGGCCAGGCTGGCTGGGGTACATACCTGGTGGAGACACTCGGTCCCGGAACCTCGGCGTGTAGGGGCTCAGCGTGAGTAGCATCACATACAGGCAAAAGGCAAACATTCCCGCCAGGCACGTGTAGAAAATGAAGTAAAACAGTAAGATCAAGCCTGCAAAAGACACAGGCATGTCGCTGTTAAGGCAACCAGAGCACATCCCGTGGGATGTGTCCCACAGGGATGCACAGACGTGCTCAGCACGGCGTCCTCTGCAGCTCTGAGTCCGCAGTCGAGGTGGGAGCTTGCACCCCCAGCCCTCCACACAGATCTGGTGTTTCTGGGTGCAGGACTGTCAGCTGCTCCAGGGCCAGGGTAGCTGCTCTTTGGTTCTGTGTCCCTTTTGCTGCATGGCCCTTCCAGACCTGGGTCAGGACCAGATGTGTGTGTGTCCACCTGCCTCAGCTCTCTCCAACAGATGGACCCAACATTCCCTCCTGCCCGTCCCACCTTCTCCTGGCATGGTAACAAGCAAAGGTACCCAGTGGCTCCAGCCAAACTCCTGATGGGGCTGTGGGGCAATGCTCCTGCCTTGATTCCTGTCCCCTGTGTGGGAGGGACCCTGGTGCTGGGACTGAGCAAGCAGCATCGCTCAGGGCTGCAGCACCACTGACTGTTTCATAGCCCAGACATTCGGGGAATGGGTTTGTTTTTCCTCTGGACCAGGCTGATGGCTGAAGATGTCTCAAGAGGCCACAGCCTATGAATAAAACCAAGCAGCTCAGAAAGCAAAGCGAAGCCCTAACCCAAATATTTCCCAGGAGAAACGTTCCGGCAGCTTGGAGGGAGCCCTGGGAACACAGATGTGCACTCCTGCCGTGCTTCTGCCAGGGCCACCGTGCTGGGAACCACTGTGGGGCTGTGTCCTGCTGAGGGCTAAGCTAGGGCAGATGGGACCATCACTGCTGGTGGCATAGAAGGGTCAATGTCCAACCCTGCCAGGGTGATGCTGGATGGTGTTTCTGCACCAGCTTTGTAGAGCTGGAGCTGCTGCTGGAGCACCAAATTGATGCTTGTTAGGACCTCTTTCCACTACTGCTCCCATTTTAATGTTTCCTGCAGTGCAGCAGGGATTGTTGTCACCAGCAGAGCGGGGGGCAAAGCCTTTCCCAGGGATCACCTTGTGGCCAGTTGTCTCCCTGCACTTGGTGAGTGCAAGTCCCCTGAAGCCCCCATCCCAGGGGACACCTTTAGAGCCAGCACAGGGGTGCAGCCCTAGGCTGGGCAAATTCCTTTCTCCCCACACATGAAATGAGACTGGGAAAGTTCAGCTCCACTCACCTCCAAATGCTCTCATTTTAAAATAAATTTGGATTTTCATTGTAGCTTCTCCTGCCCTCATGTAGAGACATGTGAGGCATGAGACCCAGGGCACATACGTTCATGGGCAGTGGGGTCACAGAGCAGAGCACAGTGATCCCAGGGAGGATCCCAGGGAGGATGCTGCACCCAACCCAGTGTGTCTAGCACTACCAGCAGTAGCCTGCCAGGGTCAGATCCACACCAGACTGAGCAAATCCTCTCACAAGGATCTTCTCAGGACCTGGAAGAGCCTCCAGAAAACCAACCCTACACCACTAAAGACTGTCACCCTACTGCTCTCACACTTCGGTCTATGCCTTCCCATCCAGCAAAGAAGCAGAAAAACTGGTCTGCCTCTGTGGCCAGCAAAGGGCACAGGAGCACAAACGTGAATGTCAGGGTCTGTCCCAGACTCATACTTGCAGGTTTTCAGACTCCTCTGGGGCTGATGGGCAGCTTCCTCTGTTTCTTCCAGCTGTCACCACATGCTTTGTAGGAGACCCAGAGCTCTTGGCAGGGGCATGGGAGGCCTGTGGTTCTTGTGGTGCATTGCCAGTGCCAGACAAGGCTGCAAACACCAAGCAACAGCCTCTGGTAGTTCGCAGCCTTATGCTGATGGATGTGCAGGTGGCTCTGGGTCAGGCTGGGATTTTCACTCTGCCAAGGGGGCTGTGTGCTGGCAGAGCACAGCTGCCAAGGTGGGTGGCACCATGTGTGCTTGTGGCATCTTGGTTTTGGACCAAGTCTGCAGCAGTGCTCACCCCACAGGCTGCTCTTAACCACCCGGGACACCCCCGGACTCAGCAACAATTTTTGAAGGACGCATGGATGTGGATAAAGTAGACAGGGCACTCAGAACCATCAGAGCTGGCACATCCCAGTCTGCTGACTCTGACAGCACTGTGAGTCCTGCTGTGGGCACCCTGTCACTACCTGGGAAGCCGTGGGGTGACTGTGTTGACCAGCCCTTCCCTCACCTGTCTAGAGCCAGGGCTCATGCAGGCAGGGAGGGCTGCTCTGCCCCATGGTGTGCACCCTCCACAAAACACCTTCCCCACAGCCTGGGCACTCTTCCCCCACCAATCTGACAGTGCCAAAGCCACTGTCCCATGGGTCCCTGACCTATACAGGCAGCGGCAGGAGTGCTGGTGGCAGCAGGGGTGCACAGCTGCAGCAGACTCACCTGCAGCTCCCATGCTTGCTCAGGCTCTAAACTTCTTTCTGGGGCATGGTCTGGGCAGCCTGAAATCTTTGCTTTCACACTCCCCCTCAATATTAACCTCCAGACAAACGGTAACCTTTACATGGTTTTCTGCTTGTCCTCCTCACCCATTATTTATTGCACTAGTTAGAAATATTAACACTAAAGAAACAGGCAGGGGTGGTCAGTCCAAGCTATCAAGGACATTCACAGGTAAGTGAATCCATTGTGAAGCAGAAAAGGCAACAATCCCCGAAAGTGGGGCTTGAGCAAGGACCTACCCCAGCTCTTGGCTGTTCTCCCCAAGCATGTTCTCTCCTCCGGGTTCCATAAGAATATCTTCATCTCTCCAGCCAGGTCTGCCCAGGTTTTGCTCCCCATGTCTGCCTTAGGCTCGTCCTTCTCTCTCTCAGGATCCTGGACCTTCTCCTCGTGCTTTTTTTCCTGGAAGAGTTGCAGAACACAACCCCCACAGGCAAGCTGAACTTCTCATTGGCCAAAAATAAATGCAAAAGCACTTAATATCTGGAAATGTTTCAAATTTCCATTTTCCCATCATCACTCTTGAGTTAAAGAGAGACAGTTTTGGCTGTTCCAACTTAAGCTCACTTAGAACCCAGCATCCATTTTTCCATGACATGCACGTCACTGCTGTCACACTGGGTACTGTCTCCTTGTACTGGCATTTACAGAAACTCATCTTTTTCCACCTGTATGAACATGACCAAAGAAAACCTGTGATCTTGGAAGGCTGGGACTGTTCCCACACTTCTGCAACATCTCTGAGTTCACATGCACATTCTCTGTGCTGCCACAGATGATAGCAGGCAGCAGTATTTAAGAGACCAACCAGCTTGTTTTTCTTGGCATGTGAGCAAGTGTTCAGCCTTTGAAGAAATTCCTGAGTTGTTACTTTTTTGATTACACTAAGTTCCAGGAAAAAGCATCTCCCCAGGTTGCAAGAGTTCGTGTTTTGCCTAAGAGGTGAAAAGTAGTTCGCCCAGAACTCAGGAGCACAAATCTCTCTGTACCTGTGCCGAAGCAAGAGAGTCACTTCAGACACGGAAGCCGTCCTTCATTCTCCTTGAATCCGGGCAGGTCTCCAAAAGCAAGCTGGTGGGAGAAGGTGCTGACCTTGCTTTCAGCTCGGGGCAGTGCTGGGCCGGGCACCGCCGGGGAGAAGGGCGATGCTGTGATTTGGATGGGTTCATCACCTCCCCGCATTTTAATGCAAACGTTGCTGCCGGGTCAGAGCCGCGCTCGCCCGAACCTGCCACGGCTCCCCGAGGCTGCTGTGCCTGCTCCAGACGTGGATCCACAGCAGCGGCACTGCAGGATCGCCCCTGCGTGTCTGTGTTCAGGGTCATGGAAACCTGCTGGCCGCGGGCTCCTGTTGGAGCCAGGATCCACTGATGAGAATTTGCAAGCCGTGGGTCGCCCCAGGCGAGCTGGGACCTGGCCGACAGCTTGGCAAAAGCATTGCTTGGAAACTCCTTTGAATCGGGGACGAGAAATGAAACTCTGCTCAGACACACAAATGCTGCAAAACAGTGAGAATGGGGCGAGAATACTGACTCCAAAGCCTGAACATGTCCCTTGAGGAGCCTGGGGCAGAGCGGGTTTGTAAACCATCCCCATCCCACTGACTGCCCTGGTGGGCTCTGAATAAGGCCCCGGTGGGGCTTTTTCTGGAAGCGCTCCTGCATCAGAGTGCTGCTGCCAGAAAATGCCCGCGGCTGCCTGTACGGCCAAGACAGTGTTTGGCACAGGTCCAGGCTGGAGCCCCTCCTGAGCCAGCTCCTGCAGTGCCCTGAGGTGCAGGGTACACAGAGTACAGGGCTGGTGAAACCAGTGGATTCTGGAGCCGGGAAGTAGCAGCCCCAGCACAAGTCACCAGCAGGGACATGCGGGTGCACAGCAGGAGATGTGGGTGCTGTACCCTGCCAGGACACTCACAAGGGAACAAGTGACTGACGAAGAGGGGGAGGAGGAGGTGTTCTTCTTCTTCCCACTCTCCCCATTAAATAAAAGAGCTGCCAGCAAATGTTTTGGAAACATTTCTTCAGACTCCCAGAGTAGGGGGTACTGCCCAAATGAACTCCACACTGGTGTTTAGTGCTGCACTGGGGAAAGCCCTCTGATTTTCATACAAACTTCTAATGGAGGCAGCAAGAGCCCACACTCAGAAGCTGCTACCAATGTTTAGAGCTGTGGGGGATATGGTGACAGCCTCCCCCATCACGGGAACTTACCCTGGGAACTGAAAGAGGCTTTTGCAAGGAGAGAACTTTCCAGCTCTCCTGGCTCTATGCTGTGTGACCCTTCACTTGGTGAAGGGTCCTGCCCTACTGGCTGGGAAAGGCCACAAGGGCTCCAGGGCAGCCTGGGGAGGCTGAGGAAGCCCCAAGTTCACCCTGTGGGTCTCTGTGGGGCAGATGGGCAGAATGGGATAACCCCAGTACCAGCTCCCTGGCAGATGTCTCTCAGCTACAGAGTTAGGTCAGGTCTGAAATTAAGCACATGTGGTTTATCTTTGCAGCCCATGACAGAGATGGTCTTGGAACAGTTCCTTGCACCTGGACAAGGGGCAGAAGGAGTGGCAGGGGTTGGGGCAGGAGTGCAGTGGGGCACGGAGAAGGCAGAGCCATGGCAGGATATGTTGGGATGCTGGACACCCCTGAGTCTCTGCCTGCTGTGACACCTTGAGAAGCAAATCTGGAGTTCATCTCTGGCAAAATTATTCTGTGTAGACTGTTGTGGGTGTCCTGGGGGAGCTTTCCCCCATTCTCACCTCAGACCAGGTCAGCTCTCAACATTGGATTCCTCCTGCTGAAATCCAGGTATGCAAAGGGTCACCCTGCCCAGGTATTCCTGTCCCTTCCAGGCCCCCTCACCACCCAGCACCACTGGCCAGATCTTCCCTTTCTCCCCCACCAGCCCCCCCATACAAAGTGCTTTGCCTAAGAGACAAAGCAGCATTTGCTAAAGCAAAGTAGTTATAAATTTATTACCCACAAAGCAGATCCTTGCAACAGCTCCCACCTCACCTTGTGAAATGAGGCTAGCACCCCCCAAAATACTCACCACCTTCTGGCTGGGGCTCCTGAGCTGGCTCTCCGTGCCACTGGTGTTGGCATTCCTGTCCATTCTTGGGTGGGAGACATGGAAAAAGTGAGTGTTAGCACAGCAGCACTGGCCCCCATGGGCCAGTGTTGTGTATTCCTGGCTCTCAGAGACTCACAGGCAGAGCCCCCCTCCCCAGCACTGCCCACCAGCCCTACAGCACCCCTAAAACAGCTGCTATGCCAAGGCTGTGGGGAACAACTCTGGTTCCCTCCCTACCCTGCAGAACCTTGCTGTTCAGGAGTGGATCAAAATATAACTTGCCTTCCTAAAAGGGGGTAAGCTCAACTCAGCAGGATCCTATCTTGAGTCCTCTGGCATCTGGTACCCTTTGCAGCACCCTCACTGCAACCTGCCTCGTATTTGAGTTCCCATCACTGCCGGCCAACGCCCTACATGGGGAGGCCAAGCTCTTCCTCCAGGAGACCGTGTAGCTGTTAATAAACATTAACAAATCGCTGGGGTTTCCGATGGCCAGAAGTGTCGGTCAATGTGTGCTTGTCAGTCACAGCGGGGCTGGGGTTAATGATTGCGAAATCTCTTCTGCGGTGAAAGGGCTAGTGAGAGGGGCAGGCAGGTCTATATTTATCCCCACGAACAACACCCAGGAGTTCACAGCACACATTTCCTTGCCACAGAGCTGCCCACAGCCTCTGACAAAATCCAGAGGTACACCTTGCCGTGACACCCTGCAGACCGGGGCTGGGGAGTGTCAGATTTTCCTCCATCAATGAATTACAGGCATGCGATGATGCATGGGGACAGCCGGGGTGCATGCTGGAGTCCTGCTGCTGGAACAGCTCCAGCGGTGCGATGGCAGCATGCAGGGGCTGCCCGTCCCTGCTTGTGTCCAGCAGCTCTCGAAGAGCACTGGGGCTCGTTTTACACGTCTGTCCCAGCCTGAGCTCGGCACGATCCACCTGCTCCTTCTCTTGGCCCGTTTCCAATGGCACCAGTGACCCTTCCTTCCGCCAGAGAGCCAGGCCCTGTTCAAGGGTGTGGAAAGGCTGCCTTGCCCCAGGCTGGGACTCCGCCGGAAGGCACAGGGACGTCTGTCGCCGGTTCCCGCAGGGGTGCGCGGTGCCGTCCCAGCCCGCAACGCACCATTTATCCCTTTGCTCTCCTGAGCATGGCAGAAAGCCCTTCACCGGCTGTGCTAATAAATGGGCGCTGCGGGAAACAAAGAGGTCTGGCAGCTGCCCCGGGCTGAGCAGAGTTGGCCGGCACTGCCGCCCGCCCGCCACCGGTACCGGTACCGGTGCCTGCCCGCAGCCAACCCGCCGGCAGGAGGGCACGCTGGCAGCTCTGCCCACAGCTGTGCCCACAGCTGGATCTTCTGGACAGGCTGGCGCCGTTGGGGCAAGAAGCTCGGGAGGTGGAATGGGATGCAGGGATTTAACATGGCATGGGCAATTGTAGGGCACCAACAGCTCCCCGGGAACACACACACCCTGTGCTGCTGCACGGCCCAGCGCTGGCACAGAACGGAGGAGGGAGATGAGACCTGTCTCCTCCATCACTAGCACAGGGTGAAGACAACTGAGCAGGAGGGGACCAGTGCCAGCCCCTCTGTCACAGCCAGTGAGTTCGGGGTTCCTCTAGTTCATCCGAGGTAAATAACCACTGTTGTCTCTGGAGATGATGTGTTCTTTGCCATTAATTGATCTGGGCATTTGCCTCTCGTATCAATGTCAGTGTGCACTTTCCCTTTTCTCCTGAGAGAAGCTGGTCATTAGGCTCTTATCCAGTAAAAGTGTGGATTTTTTAAAGCAGAGATAGGGTTAGTTTCTTTTACCTTGATGAAATATGCTTGAAATCATTATATGGTTTGTACTTAGCATTTCTCAGGCCAGGACATTACAGTCATTTACAAGAAATTATTAAGCCTGCTGGGAAGATGCTTTTATCCCCATTTTGCAGATAGGATATGGAAAATGGAGTTTGAGGGCCTGTTCTTGCTCCTTGGCCATGGACACGAAGATTGCAGATGGTTGCTGTCTCCATGGAAGAGGGCACAGGCAGCAACAGGCATTGCCACCCGAGCGGAGATCTCGGACCACCGAGAAATGAAACGCTGGGCCGGTGGCCGTGCCGAGGGTGGCTGCCCGGGACTGTCATCTGCACCTCAGGGAGGAGGGAGATGGGGAGAACGGGGCATCAGAGAGGTGCACGGGAGATTTTGGCGAAGGACAGAATGTCCGGGGGCAGGCGGACTGGAGGAGGGTGGGGGCTTCTGAAGGCAAAGGGATGGAGAAAAGTGGGCTGAGAGGCGGGAAGCCCCTCTGGTCGAGCTGCCGGTGAGTGCGCCGAGATCTCCCAGAGGCAGGACAGGAGCTCTGTCCCTCGGGAGATGCAGCAGGAACTCTGTCGTCTCCGGAGAAGGGGCGGGAGCTCCGTCCCTCCCTCCCCAAGCCCCCTTGAGGAAAGGCCTCCAGCGGGGCGGCCCCGGCGCCGAGCAGCCGCTGTGTCCGGAGCCGCACGTCGCCGATCCCTCGCGGGGAGCCGGGGCAGCGGCGGGCGGAGCGGAGCGAGGCGCAGGCGCGGCGGGGCCGGTGCCGGTGCCGGGGCTGTGCCGCCGCCGTGGCCCGGCGGGCTGCGGCGGGAGCGGCGGCAGCATGCGGCAGTCCCTGACTCAGCAGCGCCCGGCCGGCGTGGCCCTGCCCGACTCCGTGGGTGAGTGCCGCTCCGGGAGGGGTCCCGCCGGCCGCGGGGACGCGGAGCGGGGTTGGCCGCGGGGCCGTGCGGGGCGCCGGGTCCCCGGGGACCCCGCCGGGGCTGCGGCGGCCGGGCCTTCCCCGTCGTTCCCTCCGCCCGCCCCGGGCTCGGCCGTGTGCCCCCGCGGCCCCCGGGGCCGCTCGGCGGGAACCCCGGGCGGGTCATCCCGGACGGAGGCGGCTGCGGCCCCGCAGCAGCGGCAGCATCCTCTGGAGCGGGGCGGAGCGCGGCCGCTGCCCTCCCGCACCCACGGTGAGGTCGGGGACCCCTCGTACCTCACCGCGAGTTCCCCTCCTTCCCGCGGCCCCGGCCGGGCATGAGCCCCCAGCCCGTGCGCTGCCGGGCCCGCAGTCGGAGCCATGGGGTCACCGCTCCCACGGTGACGCGTTTTCAGCAGAAAAATGGGACGAAAGGAGAGGGGCTGGGAAGAGGGAGGCTCGGTGCCATCTGCCCCCGGTTCTCCCGGGGTTAAAAGTAGAGCTGGCTTCTTCCTTGAGCTACTCTGTGCCTATTCTTCGCTTCTGGCTTTTCCCCCAAAGAACAAGATGGAGAAGTCGGTCGTGTTGCTGTGCCATCTTGTCCATTTTCTTCTAATAATCGTGGGAAGAAAAAAAAAAGTGAATCAAGGGCAGTTCAAATATATGCAATATTGCAAACTTTTAAAGTCGTCTGGGAAAACCTGCTACAGCCTTGTCTTCAGAGTGGCTTATAGGGCAAATATAGCAAGAGGATGTTTCTGATGCTTAGAAGAAAAATGATCATTCTAAAACCAGTGCCCGTTTGGAGTGCTATTTTAGCAAAGGCAATAGCCAGGCTATGGACAGCATTAATTTCCTTACAGCTCCCTAGCAGAGTTAAGCACAGTGTTTTGGATCACTTTGTCTACTTACGTTGTGGTAAGCACTGCAAGTTTTGGGGTATCTGCTTGGGATAAATCACAGAGAAAAGGCTATTGATCTCTTAAAAGTAGAGATAGCAAACCTGCCATAGCTCAGCTTCTGTGTGTAGAACTATACCAAGCTCAGGAGCACTGAGGAAAATTATCTGATGGGGAATACTTTCAGCAGAAATTAGTGTTGAAGGAGAGGATTTTGTCAGAGCAGCCCTTCAGCAGCTATTAGATACTGGGTATGAGTCTGTGTATGCTGAAGCAGCTGCAGGCATCCTTACAGAAGTACAAAACCACTTTTTTCTACACGTATATCAAGGTGTTTTCAGAGAAGGAAAAGACGTAATTAGTATCCCAATGCAGAGCTGAAGTGGAGATAGTCACATTATCTCCTCAGTTTCACATCTCACTTCAGTATTAAGTTAGAATATTGTGGCTGGTTTTGTCAGAACTTGAAAGAAAACCTTTTAATTTTTTTTTAATCTTATGAGGAATACTGAAAAGCTTGAGAAAATTTTCAGTTGAAACCTTAGGTTTCTCTTCTCTATTGAATGTTGGGTATGTGCCAATCCTAAGCTGGGAAACAACACAGAAATTAAGAGTGAAAAACATGATGGTGCTGAAACAAATACGGCATATATAAATGGTGTTTCAAGATGCTTCTTCTAGGGTGGTTTTTGTGGTAACTTTTTGCAGCAGTTGTGATGGCAGTGCAACATCACTGGTTTGGGTGTGTTAGTGCTGTGCTCATGTGCCCACAACACTCACCCAGCCATGCCCTGCACACTGGGAGCTGTGTAAGGAACACATGGTTGGACTTTATTTACCCTCTGCTCCTCTGCCAGCCAAACCTTAGCAGTAATCAGAAGTTTGGTAATTCTATGGAAGCAAGATAAATTCATCCTTTCACTCCTTTCAGCACTGATCTATGTAAGAAACAGCAAATTTTCTCCAGTTTTGATCCCAGTGCTCTGGATTTTTTAAGACTTTTATGGGACACTTGCATTTAATGGTTACATTGAAACCGAAGTGTAGCACAATGACAGGGTTCATGAGGCAACACATACAGGATGGCTTAATCTCTTAAAGATTTTTGTATTATTTAAAAGACTAGTTTTTATATTATTAACTTATTTGGCAGATTTAGGAGAACAACCCCTAAAGAGTCACATACCTTTATCTCCAGCCTGTAAAACGTGGCTTGAAAGACTTAAGGATCATTGGTAAAATATCCAGCCTGAATCTTGGGGTTCTCTAGCAGTTATTTAATATTTTTTGTTTGAAATTAGCAATTATCTAGCTATTTATTCCAGCTAAGGACTCACCAGTTGTTAGGCTCCTTGCTCTTAGGACCAGTGATGTCCCAGTGGTGCAGTCAGACCTGTGCTCTGGAACATGAGCAGAAGGTTTGTGGATGGAGAGCTTTCCTTCTAGAGACAGCAGGTCAGTCAGAAAGGATGGTGGTTTTTTAAATAAATCTCTCTTGCCTTTCATGCAGGGCAGGGAGGTTGGACTGGATGATCTCCAGTGGTCTTTTCCAGCCTTACCCTTCTGTGATTTTGTGCTGTCCTTCTGTTAGGCTTTTAAGCCGCCCCAAGTTTAGCCCTTGTCGGTGATTTGATTTGGGTGAAATGATCCAGCCCCATGCCCATGGCAGCTGTGCCACCCAGAGCATGGAGTGGGAGCCCTCCTGCCAGCAGCACACCTCCTGGGCTGGGCTGGAACGGATATGGAGGAGCAGTGGGGAGCTGCTGGGCTTTTTCCTGTGGAGAACTGTCCATCTGGAAGAAGGGAGATTATTTTTAAGCAGCGTGTGTGGGTTGGTATGGCTGCATCAGTGTAGCTGGTGGGGTGAACTGATCTCTTTATCTGCTGGCCATAAATACACAGACTCTACAGAAGGGCCTGTGGGCCCCTGGGGCGTGCATTTTTGAGACAAAAAGCTGCCCAGCAGGGCCTAGTGTGCTCCTCTTTCTAGAGAATTTGGACAAGGAGGTTGTGCTTGGCTGGGCCAAGTCTTTGTCAGGGTCTTTCTGCAGGTGTTTTATCTCACTGTGCACAGGCTGCCAGGGGGCCCCTGGACAAGTGGAGATCCCCAAGGTGGTTTGCTTTAGGGAATATACTCAGCAACGGTGAAAGCTGCTCCTTGCCCTTGGGACACGTTCCTGTCCTTCTCTGAAGCACCCAGAGAAGTGCTGGGAGCCTCTGAGGTGGGAATACCCTTACCTGCTCCGATGGCCTGTTGGAGTGCCCCAGGCTGTGGGAGTGAGATTCAGGGTGGCTCCAGTAGCCCACGTGGAGTGAGGCTGGGGCCCCTACAGTGCATTATCCTACCAGCCATTCTTGCAGGTGCTGGGTTGTTTCTACATAGTATGTGAAATATGATCAAAAGGATTGTTCCACAAAGTGACACAAAGATGGCAAAGCACATGCAGACCAAACACGCCCCTAAAGGTGTTGCTGAGTGTGGTGTCGCAGCAGCTTTCCTCTTGGCTGGTGGAATCACTCATGTTTATGCTCATTTGGGAAATCTATAAATACAGAAAAGAAAAAAAATCCCCTCATCATCCAGCAGCTGTAGATGAGTTTTACTAATCCAGAAATTCATTACTCAAGCATCTAAAAATACCTGGTCCTTGATGAAAGTGGAGAAGTGTCTGTTACTGGTGATGTCTCATTTGCATGGAAAACTGTGGATGCCTTATGATTACAGTCAAATTTCCCCTCTCAAAACAAGCACCATGCAGTGGGGTTATTTAGCTTGATGTAAGTAGACAGATCAGAAAGTATATAAATGTCTAATGTGAATATGTCTCATTTGCTCAATTGCCCCAGGCCAGAGGAGCTGGGAGACTCCAGTGTATCTAAATGAGCTTTGCAGAGTTGCAGTTGTTAAAGCTCTCTTCATCTACATCAGAGCAATGTTAGTGAAGGTGAAAAGTGACAGCCAAACCCAAAAATATTCTCAAGGCAGAAAAAGGGAAGTTCACTGTGGTGTGGTTGGCGGTGGGAGGAGAAATTTGTGGTGCTGTGACTCTCCCCAGGTGGAATCAGCAAATTCTGTTGTGTGTGTGTGTTTTTAGGGTCGTTCAATAGAAGAAAAAGAAATTCCCTCTACGTAACTGTGACTCTCCTCATTGTGTCAGTATTAATTCTAACGGTGGGCCTAGCTGCTACAACAAGAACCCAAAATGTGACTGTTGGAGGTTATTACCCAGGGGTTATTGTAAGTATAGAACTCCTAGGTAGGTCTAGAAAACTTATTGCCTACAAAGTCCCTTGTAATGCTGAAAATGTTATAAAGGGTGATCTTGTCTTCAATATTTTGCTCAGCTACTTCATTGCCATTTGATTTATTTGTTTTATTATTATTTTGCACCTGCTGCACATTGCCATGCAAAAATCACATCCAAGTGGCAGCTTCCTCCGAGCTTCAGTAATTACCTGCTTTTGAGCTAGTGGTGAGATAGGTAAATAGATTTGTTATGTCAGTCAAAGCAACTTTAGAGCTTCTTTGTTTACCTAGGTCACACTAAGCCCAGGGAGAAGTAAGGCAAGGACGGACCTTACTGCCAAAAGCAGTTAGAGAGACTAGGTCTTGAAACACTGGTAACATGAACTTGTGGTCATAAAGTTTACTTGCAGAAGTGTTTAACAAATTGGAGTCCCTGGATGAGGAGCTGTGGCAGCTTGCCAGAGGAGCATGTACATCAAAGCCACGAGCACATCCATTTCTGGTTTTTTTGTTAAGAGCAGCTGAAAATGGGAAAGAACAATCTTGTAGCTTCAAATGGCTTAATTTAGAGAAGACCACTGGTGTCCACCCTTCCTGCCATTAGATGCCTACTCCCTTAGAGAAGCATGAAGGGCAGCTATGTCACAATCCTCCTGGCATGGGCAGAGGTCTGACACGAGCTGGAAAGCAAGTCCTGTTCTGTTCCTGTGCATGTCTAGGACATGCTGAAAAAGAAGAACTGAACTGCAATCACATTAGGTGCCTCAATAGATTAAATGCAGCCAGTAGCCCCAGCTAGAGGCTCCTGGTGTAAGAGCTGTAGGATGCTGCCCATTTGATTTGGAGCTGTGAATTTGGAGGCTTGAAACCATTCCAGATAACCAGGTGGAGACTTGTTCTTGTCTTATTGCTGTTTGATTTATTTGCCATGCATTGCTAATCTCAGGGAACTTTATACTTTTCTGTGTCCAAGTTCTTCTTTAACTGAAGGAAGCCTCTTTACAGCCATAACAGTGTGGAACATTGGACAGATTATGTTGGGCCTCTTTGGTTTAGGTTTTCTGGCTTGTCCCATATCTCCTGCATTTAGGCCTGATCTTTTTTAGAGAGAAGTATAGAAGGAAGGTGGTGTTGAGGAAGGTGACAGCCTGGCTCCAGACTCTCCACACTTACTCTGCACTGTTCAGCCTGAGCTGAACGTCGTGCTTCAGAGCAGGTCCTGCAGACTGATGCAAATGGGCAGAGTCTGCTGTTCACATCCCCTTGACATCTCCTGAGCTATTTATGGTCTGGGAACGTCAGCATCACTTACACTTTTTTTAAGGCTTAGTCTGCTCAAGGAATTAATGAATTCCTGGACTTGGGAAGGGCGTTGGGTTACTTTATTCAGATGCACTCTGGCAATTTGTTTTTGTCACCAAATTTCCCATCTAGGTTCATTAATCTGCTCTGTGAAAATATGTGGTGACCTCACCTGTCTGGCTGCACAGGAAAACATTTCAATGTGCTGCTGGATGTTTCAGAAGGTACTTAAAATAGCTGATGTTTCATAACAAGCTGGGATTTCTCCCTTTACTAGGGAAAAAGGGCTGGCTACAGTGAATAAGTATTCGGTGAGCTGTCCTCAAGCAGATAGAGCCAGAGGTCTCTTTGTATGCCGGGTGACTTCTCTGTATGTGGACCAGTTCCGTGGCTGGAATCATCAGAATCATAAACATAAATAAACATAATTTGGAACACAGAATCATAAAGTGATAGGCTGTTCTGAGTTGGAAGACACCCGTCAGAATCATCAAGTCCAGGTCCAGGACAACCCAAAGAGTCACACCATGTGCTTGAAGGCATTGTCCAAATTCTTCTTGAACTCAGACATCAGATGTTTCATTGCTGCCATGCCTAAATCACCCTTCTTTCGTCCTTCAACTTGGGTTTCTTGGGCAAGCACCTCTTGTGCGAGGAGGAATTATGCAAAGATATTTCCTTCAATGCGGGGGATTATCTTCCCAGGCTTCTGCTTCCAAGGAAGGACAGAACTGGGCACTGGAGACCTTCCACACATGAGTAGGATTTTGTTTGGTTGGTTTTTTTGAGGGCTTGAAGTTGTGGGGTTTTTTTTCTTAGCAGCTCAGTTCCTCCTTGATAAAACTGGAGAAGCTGAAGCAGAGGGTTCAGTGACGTCCTGTAGCCAGGGTGCCTTCACCCTCCTCCGTGACCATCCCCACCTTCACAACTACATCAGTGAATACTTTAGTAGTGTCTCTGTGGGAAATGTCCTCACCTGTGGCTGGATGAGAGACCTGGGACGGGGAAGCCCAGAGTACAACAGTGATGTTCAGCAGACAAGAGTAATGCTCAGGTGCAGAAGACAAGGAGCCCTATGGAAGTGAGACTGTGAGATATGTGTGTTGTCTCCAAGTTGTAACAGCTGCCACAATCTGTGTAAATGACTGACCTTTCTTGGGCTTTCGCTGGCAAACCTCTTCTGTAATGGTCCCTTGCCAAGGATGTTGGCTTGGGGCTTTACTCTGGAAAAGCACATTCACTTTGTATCCTGTCCTCCTTTCAGGCAGACATCCCAGGGATCACATCCACCAGCAAATAAATGCTGTAACTGAGGAGCATACTCAGATCTCTTTGTCCCATCCATAGAAAAATGAGTAGTTTTTCCATTGACAATTCCTGTTAATGAGAATCCACCAATTTATTTGGTCTTCACCTGCTAGATGTACAGACTTGGTCTAATTTCTTCTTTTTGAATTATCTTAAATTTTCTAAAGCATTTCACCTTTTGGTTTGGGGCTGCACTAAAACACCATGTGGATATTTCTCTTAAAGCTCAGAGGACACAAAACATTGTTCTTGAGCATTTGCTGTAGGTGTGTGTTTCCACACAAGTTCATTCTGCTAAATATCAGCAGACTGAAAATTACACCTGGATCCACATCACTGTTAATACCTGGATCTCCCATTTTTTTTTTGCTTGGACTTGAACTATAAATCTCCTGTTAGTTTAGGAAGATGGGATTGTTGTTTGCCTAAGCTAAATAACAAGCCCAGAAGCACTGGCAGGTCAGTGTGGGGCAGTTCAGCAGTGCCCCAGGTCTCTGCCCTGCCTGTTTGCCACCCCTTCATTGACTTCATTGCTGTGCTTCCCACCGTGGCAGTTTGTGCCTGATGTGGGGACAATGGTCTGCATAAGCTCGGAGTGCAAGCCAGGCAGTGGGGAAGCAGCAGCCTGAACAGCTGCACCACTTTAATCCCTGCTGTTTGAGCCACCTGCCCTCCCTGCCTGCAGCACTGCGCCAAAGCAGGGCAAGGGAAGATTGAAGCCCAAGTTTACATCACATTTGTGCCTGCTAATCTCTGCACATGCCTCTGCCTGTTAGTATTGGATTCCTTAAACCTTTGCTTTCTGTTCCTGGATCTCAAAGTGTCGATTCCAGGTTAGCTGACTCATTTTTGAATCGCTACATGATTGTCTCACGCCTTGTTTTTCCTCCTGGGGAGTTGGCCAATTATTGGGCATTCTCACATGGATCTTCACTGGCCTCGGTCTGTTGTCTGTATTCGCACCTCCTTAAAATCATAGATCCAGCTATAGGGCTTATCCAGCATTTCTCATTTTGCCAACCCATGGAAATGGGGTGGGATATGCTCTACACCAACCAATGACCTTTCTCAGTGTGACATAATACTATTTTTGCATCTCCCCTCTTAGTCCATGGTTCCTGCTTGAACTCCCTGTTTCTGTCCTGTCCTAGAAACTTCTTCTTAGTGTAGCTTAAGGCTGTGGAGAAAAGAGGTGGGAAATTGTTCTCCTAGCTGACTTCACTGAGCTGAAATAAGCGCTGTCAGTTACAGCAGCAAGAGAAGATGCTTTTGCAGCAGTAGCTTATTCTGTTGGGCCAGTGTGAGCTCTTCTGGTAGAACACCCTGGTTGATGCACCCTTGGAAATGAGGGAGGAGTAAGAGAAGACAGAAAACTGCTAAATCTTCCCAAGTGTAAATCTCCCTTATTTCAGGCTTAACACTGAGGAACTCTCTGAGCTGAAAACTGAGGTGGTTGCCCACATGCTCACTGAGTTCACAGAAACCTGGTCCTGGAGGTTTTAGTGCATTGGTCCTGCTAGGTTTGCATCTGGAGGGTCCTGAGTGTTTGTAGGGTTATTCCAAGAGAGCAATGCATATCCTCATCCACCAGCCATTTCCCAGCATCACTGGGGGGTTGCAATTCAGAACTCATCCTTTTGGTTTCTACACACGCTTTTAGTGTCATATGTGGGATACATCTGATAGTTCCTGCTAGCGAGAGACTCCACTGATTCCTTGCTAAAGGAAGAGTGCTTACACAATCAGCAGAATGTTCTTTTGCTGCTTCTGGGTTTAATTGTGTTCTGTTTGTAAAATATGCTGGGTATCATGCTGATCTAAATGCTAACAATGCATTGTTTTTCAGCTTGGTTTTGGGTCGTTCCTTGGAATAATCGGATCAAACTTGATAGAAAACAAAAGACAAATGGTAAGCTCTTTATAAAAACTTCTCTAAAAAAATGACAGTAACTCAAATATTGTGTGTAAAGAGTAGTATTTTAGGTTTTCCTAACTCTTCCAGGATAGTGTTGCATACCTCTGGAGAACTGGAGATGGTTTCTGGCAGCCTAGGAGCAGCACCCTGTGGGCACTCTGCCTCCTGCCTCCTCTCATCTCACTCAGGAGAGCAGCTGCAATCCCTCTCCGTGGTGGTTGCCCCAAGCTCTGGCAGTGAGATCCCTCCAGCCTTGCTCGTGTGAAGCTGCAGAGGGCTGAGGGAGGTCATGCTGTCCCTGCAGCCTGTCCTGCTGGGCTGCTGCCTGCCTTGGCAGGGATGGAGGGGGGCTCAGGGATCAGATTAACAGTGTGTGCTGCTGACCAAAGCTAAGGCAGGTTTTGCAAAGGCAGATGGAAGAAATTCCTGCCTGTCCAAATCCAGAGTCTGCTTTTGTGCTGCCTTTGCTTTGCAAATAGCATGCTCCCTGCAGAGCAGGAGGAGAGGGTGAGGCAGACCCTGGAGGAGATGACATTTGCCTTTCCCACAGTCAGACAGGGTGCAGGGGAGGTGAGTCTCCCAGTGGATATTTTTTGTTGTTTGCACCCTGGCTCTGCAAGAGCAACATATCCCTGTTCTTTCTGTCCTAGCAGGGTTTCAGCCTCTTGCTCATCATGTATTAGCAACATGTCAGTGTCTGGTTGAGCAATAACCATATTGTGCCAGTCATGGACTCTTGACAGAAGTGCCCACAAGTGACAGTGTGGCTTTGACTTGTTTGATTATTTTGAAGAGCCCTGGGTAGCCTGTGCTTATTCTTTTCATCTCTCTATCATTTTGTGTCCTAAAAAAACATTCATGACCCAGCTTTGCAGAGATTGCATCACTGCTGCCTGGGCTGGCAAGTGACCGTGTCTTCACTCTGATCGCAGAGGACATGCAGTAGCTGTCACTTATTGTCCCTGTGCTTTAGTCACATGTCCTCCTTACCCAGGAGGACTTTACAGTGGCAGCTTTGTCCACTGCATGTTTCCATGATACCACTGGCTGTGGAGGATTTTTTTTTTCAACTTCTCTGAACTTCCCTTGTGTCCTAGTTTGCTAAAAGGCAGCCTTGGTCTGGCTTGTTGTGCAGCTGGAGGCAGAAAAAGCCAAAAGCAGCTTGTGCAGCTGTGTTCTTGTGCATGTTTCTGTCCGTGACTGGCGAGTGGAGCGAGCCAGTGTGGCTGATGAGGAGAGCTTACCTGAAGGAGCACTTCTCACTTCCCCCAAACTGCTGACAGGAACAGACCTCTCTGGTTTTTCCCACCCAAGTGTATTGACTTCCATGCCTCTAGAAGGGAAGGGAGAGCTTTTGTGCCCACAGGGAGGGCCAGCTGCCCAGCAATGCTGCCCACACTGCAGGCAGCTCTGGCACACACCCCACTGCCCACTCAGCAGCTTCCAAGTGAGGAGTCAGCAGTTTACAGGCCTTTATGACAGTCATCTGTGCCATGGAAAAGTAAGAACCAGCACCTTCACAGCCCATGTGGGGCTGTACCATCACCTAAAGGGAACCTCAGCCCAGGACACTCCTGCACTATCCGAACCCAATTTATCTTTTGTTGTTCGAATGCTACTTGGTGTGGCTGACTTCATCTGGAGTTACATGAGTGAAGATCAATCAATATCACACAGCTATAGGGAGGGACTTCTGCTTGCTGCAGTGACAGTATTATCAACTCCAAATCAAAAATCTTATTGACAAGTTGAAAACTGGGATTTTTAAAATTAATTTTATCAAGAAAATTAATCCACAAACACTGGAGGTTTATGTCCAAAAAGGAGACAGAGGAGTCCTGTAACTTTATTTGAATAAAGGGAGAGGCCATGGGGCATTTCCCCTGGGGTCTCAAAATTTTTAGGGAACGCAGCCACTTTTTTATCCTAATTTCCCAGCCGCATTTCCCTCTCTCTTTCCTGATTGGCTGAGGTACTTGAGAGGTATAGACTTCCCGAAGCGCCTAATACCCCCTTCTAATGTATACCCCCCTGTTTTTCTTTTTCCTTGTGTCTCTGTTCTTTTTCTCTAAATCCAGAGATTTAGTACTGTCTCGAGTGAGTAACAGTGTGTCAATTAGTGGAATTCCTATGGAATTTATGGTTCCCCCCATTGCTTCTTTCACCTCTCCGTATCTGGCCTTATCTACCATCAGGCCCACAGTTTGTTTGTAAAGACACCTCCTTTTCATTCCTTTCAATTTGTATGTTTCTATTTGCTGTTATTTTTTTCTCTATCATAAATTCTCAATGTTTGGTTTTCAGGCTTTTCTTTCTATATCTGAGAGGGAGAAAACTGTATATAAATAAAGTGAGCACCAGATACTTATCTCTTGGTAGGGCTGTTACAAAAGTATCTTTAACTTTGTATTTTTTTTAAACCACCATATTAACAGCTCCTATCTTTGAGCAGAGATGACCGACAAATTCCCTAATTGTATATATTTAGTGTTTGGCTCACTTCCCCTCTCTAAAGCTCATGCTATTTAGGGCGAATATCCTCTTTCATGTGTGTATGAATCAAAGGACAGTACTGAGAAAAACTAAACTTGCTACAAAATAACCTAAGCCATAAACCCCGTGTCTTCCACCAAGACTTGACTTTCTCCCCTTGTGTGGTTTCACTAGTTTGGTAGTGAGACAGTGTGAGTTTGTAATGGATAGTGTGAGTTGGGATCCAGACATGCAAAGGGTGGGGCTGAGTGGGGAAGAAATGCAGGAGTTTACAGCTGACAGGAACAGAGATCTGGTCCTGGAAAACTTGTCACCTGTTGCCATCTGCAAGTACTGTGTGGCACAGCATCTAATATTCCAGTAACAGCTTGTTGTGATCATGACATGTTCACATGGTCACTGGGATCGTTTCACAGCCTGCTCTCTCTGCTACTGCAGGTCTAATCTCTATGCCTTGAATACTTGCCTCATCTAGAAAACCATTTTATTTTCTCTCATTTTTAAGTAAGCAGTTGTACAGGGGCCATTTCCACTGTCCCAGGTGAGCCCTCTGGCATCTCCAGTCATTGTTCAAGTTGATCTGGTCTGTACATGGAGGTTACTGGAACAAGATCTGTTTTCACTTAGGAAGATGTGGATAACACCAGTGTGATTAACCTAAAAATCCTGAGGTACTTTAAAAACACACATAGGATCCTTCTGGATTGTATTTGTCCAGGGGGTTGGCTTGTCTTTCGGAGAACTGGAACCTTGTGCAGTGGCAGGAGCCAAGGTTTTCAAGCAAACTTAGTACCTGGATCTTTAAAACAAACATCCCCAAGTTAGGAGACCCGAGCTATCTGTCAGTGCTGGCCGGGCTGTTAGCTTTTTATTTGGGCTGTAGAGATTTTTACTATTGTTTACAGCTCCCCCATGACCAGAGTCACCTTTGTACTTGTGGAGAAAGTTTTTAACAGCTGCCAGCAACTGACACTTGAAGGTTGTGATCACCAGAGTTGGAAAACCACCAGGGAGCTCCCCGTTCTTTACACTGAAATATTGTAAATATATTGAAATAACATTTCAATATATATGAAGTAATATTGAAAGCTGTTCCCCAAGTTGCATTTTGTGAACCTGTCTGTCTGAATGCTGTGCTTGCCCTCCCTCTTCAGCCCTGCTGATATCCCCAGTGTGCTTTGGCAGAGGGGATTGCAATCAGTGTTGGGAGCTCTGTGTGAGGAGCTGGTCAGGAGCCCACTGGCAGCAGCTGAGCTGAGTTCAGGTGTGAGGGGCTGTGTCAGCACTGGTGCACAGCTCCTCTGAGCCCAGCTGAGAACTGGCTTTTTGGCAGAGGTGGTGTTTGAAGTGGCATAGTGGGAATAGACACTGTTTCTCATACCTGGATTGGAGATTATTTCTGGTTTACCTGCTGAATGCTTTCACCCTAATTTTAAGAATGGGCAGGATGGGGCCAGTGGAAAAGGATCACGCCTGTCTGACTGCCTTTCTCAAGCTGCAGGTGGAGGGAAGTCTCTCTCCTTGCAGCTCTCCAGTGGGAGGCTGGATGGATTGTGCTTGCCACAGCCTGGCACCAAGGAGCCCAGCCAGGCTGCTGTGAGGGTATACAGTACCAATGGCATCGGCTGGTCACCTGCCTTCTTCTCTCATGGCTTTGTGCTTGTGCCTGCATCCAAGTGTTCCCTGAAGGCGCAGTCCCAGAAGAGAGGTTCACACACTGCAGTCTCTTGCATCCTCACAGCTCAATAAGTGTTCACAGGAGCAGCTCCCCACAGTGCTCTGGGGTGAGGAGAGAAGAAATTCTCTCCTGTCTCTCCAGGGGAGAGTTAAGGACAGCAGCAGCCAGAAGAGGAGGTCTATTCTCAGCCCAGGTTTAGCCTATTGGAGTAATGGAAAAATCTGCATTACTCTATCAAGTCCCCAGAGAACCTGTCTGGCACAATGCTCCTACTCCTGCCACTCTGCCAGAGCAGACACATATCACGCTGCCTTCAGCCAGACCATTCTGTGCAGCCTGGGCAAACATTTGGGTCATTGATGGCTTGAGGGTTTATCGACTGTGGTTTACATATCCTTGTGGAGAGGGCACTAATCACTTGGTTGTGGAGACACAGATGATACTTTACTTTGTTTTCCTTTCTCAGCTGGTTGCATCGATCGTCTTCATCAGCTTTGGTGTCATTGCTGCATTCTGCTGTGCCATAGTAGACGGTGTCTTTGCTGCCAGACACATAGTAAGTGCTTCCAGGAAAATACAGGTCCTGCAATGCTTGTACTCTAAGAAAACAAGTGATGGTATCTGCCATCCTGTATCAGGCCGCATCAAACCCTGTAAATATATATCATGTGCTGAATGAATGCTGCTTTAAATCACAAGCTTTATAAAAATATTGTCATTTTTTTTAAAAATATTTTAAAATTAGTGGAAAGCACTAAGATCTTAAATTTTTGCTTTGGATTTTTTTTGCTTTATGTGTTTACTGAGTATCAGAACACTTAAGATGTAATGGGAATTACAACTATCACCAAGGGACAAAATATGAGCAGTAACATCTATTTTGTTTTAAATGTAGACAGAGCTAGTTCTTTATGCAGAGTGAATCACTGGATGCTGTAGTAGAATGAAGCAATTTGATACAAAGCTCACTGAAGCGTTACAGTATAAACAGGAAACATTTGCAGTAGGTTCTCAGTTTCATTTTGGTGACTTAAAAGAATTATGAGCTACTACTGTCATGGCCAATCACTAGTACAGTGGGATGTGCAGAAGCTTTAGTATAGAAATAAAAATACACAATTCTATTTCAGCTTTTTGATTGAAATTTATAACTTCAAACAGTTTTTTGTCCTGAAACTCTGCAGTCTGGTGACTTTTTTTGAAATTTTTGGCAGAAGGGGATTAAAAAGACAGATTTGGAGTTTATTTGTATCAGAACAGAAAGGAATTGCAGATCAGAATTATCCGTGAAATGGAAACTCCCTGTGTCAGCTGGCTAGTTATGGTCCTTGTGAAGGTGGCTAGATGGCAGGATTTGCTGACAGAGCAAAGGGCAGCTACACTCAGTTGTGTGATGGGTGTCTGTCTGTCTGGATGAAACCAGCAAGTCTGGGCCATCTCTTACCCCCTTTACAAGGGTGTGACCTCATGGGTTGGCTTGTGGCATGAGCTGGCAACTCCTCCCAGCTGGCTCTGGGGGTGGCTGCGTGTCTGAGGCAAGCAGAGCTGAGCAGTTGTGATGACAAAGGCTTTGGTTTCTGTCTCTTGATGAACAGATGGGCTTTTGGCCTCACTTTACCACCTGACAGTCCAAAAATGTCACCACCTTGCTGGGGACATGCTCCTGCTATGCCAGCACAAAGCATTCTTCCTGTTGCCAGCTGCTGCCACTGCCCTGCCACCCAGAGCTTTGGATCAGACACCTGGAGAGCCAGTCTGGCTGCTCCTGGGAAGGGCTCACTGATGTGGATACATGTCTGGCATTGCTTTCCCTGAGGTTTTGCCCTTCAGATCAAGCTGTCCCAAAGGGAAGCATTAATGCATAATTGCAGGCTGGAATGTTGATGATCCTCCAGAGCTTTCCCACAAGACACTGAAGACCTCAGGAAGGACAAATTTGCCAACAATTAATGAAAAATTGCTATGATTCTGCAAGAAGAACCCTCAGAAATAGGTCAGGCAGATCTGGGATGTGTCTTGCAGGATGAAGAATAAATCTTTCAGTTCAGGATGGCCACTATCACCCAAAGAGCCCAGCTTAAGAGACTGCACCTCCCGTGCTGGCTGGAACAATTTCATGCCTCCAAGGACCAGGGTTAAACATCACCCCGGCCTCAGGGGGCCATGGTGGGGGCTGCAGAGCCATTGTTGTATTGAGGTGCTGGTGTGAGAGCAGGGTCTCTCTAAAGCCTGGTCCCTTTCCCCAGACCCTTTGGATGACTGTGATTTTGATTTTGCTGCAGGGCTAAGCCTGGTGCTTTTTCTCTGGCAGGATCTGAGGCCTCTGTACGCGGGGCGATGTCAGTACTACTCCAAGAGTGCAACCCCATCCGAGGTGAGAGCAGGTTCTGCTTTGTCCTGTTAAGGGACCAGCTTCTTGGTGCAGGTGGAGGAACCTGCTGCCAGGCAGCTGCTGCAGTGTCCTGGAGGTCTGCAAAGTGAGGAAGGGGTGGGAGGCTGGGCCTGGGGTGGGAGCAGGATGCTGGGAGCACTCGGGAGGTGGGTTCCTCCATGTACTGCCTCAATAGTGAAGGAGCAGATGGAGAAAAGGGAATGTAGGATAGGAAAATTCACCAGTTTCTCTAAATCTTCAACTGTACATTCATTGTAGGAGCTGGGTGGTGGGTTAAGATTTCAGACAGCAGTAATTTCTGTGTATATGAGCAACAAGTACCAGCCTCTGCACCTCTTCTATTGTCTTCTCCAAAGAGAAGCCTGTTGGGAATGGATGATCCTGCCACATACTGATAGTGTGTATGGACGTCTTTGTCTGCCTTTTCTGAGCACTGATGTCTCTCAGAGCTTTCCTCACAAGTTCACAGGTAGTTTTGAATAACCACTATATACCAAATTAGAAGGCCTGCTTGAGGGTGCAGTTACATGCTAGGCTGAAGACTGTCCATGTGAACTTGGGTGTTACCACCCACAGGCACAGACAATTGACCACTTTGGTCAGTTCTGCAGCACTATGGGAACCTTGCTCTCAATTTGGGCCATGCTATTGACAACTCTGCGGTTAGTTCAGCAACGCCCTGGCTGCTTGTAAGAGTTGCAAAACCTCCTTCCTCTGCAGGCGCCTGCTTGTCTGTGAGTTCCCCACAGCAAAAGGAAATGCTGCTCTGTTCTAGTCTAGTGCATCTTTGTTCCAGTAACAGAAGACTGTGGGAGCAAGATAAGGAAAGAAAAATCTGCCTGGGGCTAATGTGGAGATCACTGAGAAATCTACATGTAGAACAGGCCAAACAGCAGAGAAACTGTTTGGGGTTTGTGTCATTCTGTGCTTTATGTGGTTTTTTTCTGTATTCACGCAGGCGGTCTGTCACCCACAGCGCCGTGCCCCCTGCACACCGAAAATAAAAACCAATACCTGCTTCTGCTGTGACCTGTACAACTGTGGGAAGTAAGCCAAAAATGCCACTCCTGGCCATGGGAAGGGCAAGCAGTGGTCATGCTCCTTTGCAATAGCTTGCAGCTCATTTGCAGGATAGTATCAGTTAATGACAGTTGTTGTGGGAAGGGACCTTAAGCTGTGTTTGTTAGCAATGAGGAGTCCCAGACAAAAGCTAACCAAGTAAAGGTGGGTGTGAAATACACCAAGGCCATCCCAGCTATGGGTGAGCATACTTTGGGGCAGCCCAGCTGGAAAAATGAAGAGCACAGGAGTTTCCATTACTTTCATGCTTGGCGTCCTCCTCAGGTTTTCCAGCTATTGAGTGTTGCTTGTCTTAATACCTTCCTTCTCTGTTGGCACTGGGTTGTTTTTCTTTGAGAATATTGAAGATGCAAAAGAACTGGGACACTGTTCTTCACCTTTCCACCATTCCATTCCCCACCCTGCTAACAGGGAGGAGAGTTAACAGGCTGGTGCCATCTGTGCATTCATATATCAGTGTTCTCTCTGCCCAGTGAATGTCTTTCATGGTCACACGGGGTTGAAAGGTGAACCAGCACTGTGCAATGAGTCAGAAGGTGGTTACCAGTTGAGAACCACTGCAGAGTGATCATACCACTGAGATCTGGCTACTGTGCCTAAGCCAGATAAATTTACAGCATGCGCTGCTTATACCTTGTGGAGTGTCCAATGTGTGTCAGCGAGTAATTAATAAATTGATTTTTTTACTACTGGCTCTTGCCTAGGGCTGTTTCAGGGTTAGCATTTCTCACAGTACTTAATTGGGCTGGCCTCCATTTTAATCATTGACTGTGGTGGAGGAAGATCAAAAACTGCTGTTGGGAGAGGGTGGATGGTTCCCTGTGATGGGAAGTGTGATCCCTGGTCTCTGTAGGACTTTGCGTGTGTGAAACAGGGGTGAAGTTCATGCTTTCCTTGAGCAGTTTACAGAACACAATCCCTTTTTACTAGCTGAAGAGAGCGATACACAGAGAACTGATTGGAATAGAAAAGCTTGAAATTTTTCTGTATTTCTTTTTGGTTTTGTTGGTGTTTCGTTTTTTCTTCCCCAGTCCTTGTTCTGGGACCTGCCCCTGACCCATTTTCTCCTCTGATAAAAGATATCAGTTGTTGCTCTTTTAATCTTGCTTAGTACCACACAAACATCCTGCACTGAGGAGGAGCTGGATGGTGTCTCAGTAAGAGAGGCACAGACACTCAAGACTGGTTAGTGCACATGTAAAGGATGGAAATAATGGAAAATGTGACAGCAATCTTGCATTCTTCCTGATGCTGGGAACCCTGGCTTTGGCAGCAGGGGGAAAGCCCCTTCCCGCTGATAAGGACATGCTGAACAACTCGGGATGTTCTCACTGAGAGATCTGTGCTCTCACATCTCCATAGGAATGAGCACTTGCAAACAGCACATACAGGTTTTATTGTTAGAGGGTCACAGAGCTCAGGTTACATAGAGGTCGTGCCAGCCAGCGAACAGGTTTTTGTTAAGCTTTGCCTCAATTCTGCTTGAAACCCCCATCTCTCCTTGCAATGTCTCTTGCAGTGGCCTGCTAAAATGAAACATGGGAATAAAAAGGGTAAAGAAGTAGTTGAGTAATCAGCAAAGGAGGGTGACTTGTGAAAAGGGGCAGTTTCCTGCAGACCTTGTGGAGTCTGCTGAGGAGCTGAACCTGGACCTCCTGCTTCTTGACCTTAAATATGAGCCAGTTCTTCCCCCTTTCCTCAATGCTCTCATGTGCTTTGAGCCTAACCCTGTGTGTGAGCTGGGAGATGTCATTCATAAGTTCTTGGTACTGTTTGTCCCTGATAAATGTTTTCTGAAGGGGTATTTGCTGTAGGCCACTACATCTGGTAAGCTATGCTGAAGGCCAGCCTGTCCCCCACCCGGCAGTCAGAGAGAAGTCATTCCTGAAGAATTCTGCTGCAAGCCTTCAGCCCACATGTTACAGGAGTTGCTTTTCCTTTTCCAAAATAATGACCTAACCAGATTTGACCGAGTTTTCTCTCTCTCTCTTTTCTGCATGTGCAAAAGGTTCAAAGTGTGATCAGAAAGACCAGCCAGCCAGCCCAGGCCATTGTAGAGCTGTGAGAGGCCCGCAGCTGGAGCAGGGCACGGAGCTGGACCTGCTTTGTGGCCGAGCCCTGTGGAGCCAGGCAGGAGCTGTGCTGGCCCATGCCCATCCCACCCAGCTGCTCTGTGTCTGTGGGGAGCAGCCAGCACTGCCTGGGGGGCAACTGCTGCTCCTCAGAGAAGACTGATTTCCCAGGGTAATTCCAAGACCAGTTTGTCCTTGGTAAGCCTCCAGGACCTCTGTTGAGATTTCAGATGAAAGAAATAACCGACAGGTTCAGACACAAAGTCATTTGTTTCAGAACAGAGCAAGCACTTCATGCAGGGAGATCGTGGATGCCACAAGCATAGGACCTAGGAGGCTTTATCCCCACTCCCTTGGTAGTAAGGTCCAGGTTATCATTGAGCTGCAGAATACATTTTACTGTCCAGCAGTACTGCTTAGGTTGTATATGTGGTGCATTTTTTTATCATTACTGTTGTTTTTTTCCTAATCTAGCAGAGTAGAGATTTCTGGAGGGTACTATGAATACATTGATGTCAGCAGCTGCCAGGACATCATCCACCTTTACCACTTGCTCTGGTCAGCAACAATTCTGAACATAGTCGGGCTATTCCTAGGGATCATTACAGCAGCAATACTTGGAGGCTTTAAAGACATGGTAAGAGGATATCAATTTATCTGTGCATTAAAGAAAACAAATCAGGCAAATTGCCTTTTAAAATAATCATGGAAACTATTGGTATTTCAATGGAAATGATCTATACATTACTTCAATCAGGATGGAAAGAAGGGGATGAAATAACTATAATGAAAAAGTGGAAGTGATTCACTTTTCTGATCTTGTCACCACCTGAGCACAGTTAGAAAATATTAACAGAATTGGGAGACTATTTTCAAAAGGAACCATCAGAGGCATTGGCAAGTCCAGGATGATTAAAAATAAGCTCTTTCTTAAAAATTGATCTTCCTTTTCATAGTGTTTACATTCTACAAGGAAAAGTGCAGTGGTTGCTCATTAATTGTTGATTTTATAGTAGCAGTCTGAGCTTTACAGACTGTTTAAGCAGCTGTCTTAGGCTGAAACTCTCCACCTAATTTCTCCATTGTGCAGAACCTGAGAGGGTGAACTGGGGATCAAAACCAAACTTCAGATAATGAAAAAAACACTGTTCTAACAATGTGAGCTTTGAAATACCCTCACTTAACCAGGCTGCCTGTTATCTTCCATACGATTTTGTTCTAAACAGCACAAATGAATGGGTAGAACTGAATGTTCAACAGATACATTTGGGGCTTTTTCAGTCACTTGTGACTCATTTGGAATAATACAAAGCAGTCACACAGAAAAGAGATTTGTCCTGGCTATATGTTTTTCTTACAAAGAAATTTTGGGCCCTGCACTAAGGGTACCTTATTTCAGAACTCTGAACTCTTTTCAGACTCACCAATATCTTCCCAAATAAAACAGGAGACACATTCCCAGCTGTGCACCATAGCCCTTTGAGATTGATCCACAGCAGAGAGCCTGTAAACCTCTATAAACAAAGATGTATAGAAATTAACAGCAATTCACAAAATGCACCAAATAACAGAGTAATTTGGAAGTAATGAATCATTTCTCCTACTTGTGAAAATGTAAATCTGTTTTGTGTGAGTACTGGCATGCACTGGGCTACTTCCAGCTTGTTCTGTGAAATCTGAAACAATAAATGGCTGTAGAATGAAATGACTTTGGAGCTTAGTTGCTGACTGAGAGGGAATTGGATTGCCAGTTGCTAATTCAACAGAGTTGAGGTCTAAAGACACACAGTGCTCGTTTAAATCATTTCTGCTTTCATTCAGCTGTCAGCTTTCTGTGACTGGGTTTGCAGCCTCATACTCTCTTCTTTTTGTTTTGAAAGACTCCTTCCCTTCCTACACTGAGCTGCACTGTTGAAAATGCACACCCTTCAGTGACCTACTACTCCAGGCCACAAGTGACATCTTACAACTCCTACTACCACAGCACTCCTCACCTGCCTCCCTACTCGGCTTATGACTTTCAGGTGGGCAACATTACAGGATGTTTCCTTGATTAGCAGCAAGGTTAAATCCAGCCAGTCTGCAGGACTACTGGGGCCTGTCTTCCTGTCATTCACACAGTTTAATTTTCTTGTTCCTGCAGAAAATACCAAATTTTTCCTACTAGGCATTGGTCCTTGGCAGTGCTCTCTCTTATTAAGGCAGTGTTTTCCTGAAAGCTGTCCTTGAAGTGAAGGACCCACTGCCTGCCTGCCTCCCTATCACTTACTGGTAGAGATCACATTAAAAATAAGAACTGCCTCTGGCACTGCAATGTTCTGAGGAGAGAGGCAAAGCCAGGTGTTCAGATGCTAAATTTTATTAGGCTAACAGCTGTCTCTGATAGAAATAGATGAGCTTTTGGTAACAAGCTATTTGAGCTCCTGAAGACGCATGATACCTAAAAAGCTGTTTTGTTGGGGTTATTTTCCACGTGCTTCAGCTGACCTAAGAGACATCTCTCCAAACATCACCTCTGCTGTAATGCATCCCTTCCTCTTTGAGCTATGGAGCTGTGCTGTTGGGAATGGTGATTTTGTGTGAACCTTGCTGTCAATGTCAGATGGACATTTGCTCCTCATCTCTTCTGTCAGGTGGATGTTACCACAGGGGTGGTGTTAATTAACATATCACACAACCACCAAGACTGGAGACTTTTTTTTTTTTTAATTAAAAGAGTTTAAGATCTTGGTCTTCAGCAAAGAGGTGTGCTCTGTGAGAGCCACCATATCCCTCATCTGAACCATGTATCAGGGGTAACACGAATCTAAACCTTCCTGGGTCTGCTGCTAGTACCACTGGACAATGCTGTTGTCAGGGCTCCTAAACATAATTGAACACTTATGTCAGAACTTCTAGGATGTACTTGTGACTCATTTTTTGAGATTAATGAAACCTGGGACAGTCACTGGTGCTGTGTAACCAACTCTCTGCAGTTACAAAAATGCCAGCATCAGTGCATGCTAAACCAAGATTAGATTTCTGCTACAAAGTCTTTTTCTCAGTTTCTCAGCAGTTCTAAGCTCTGTCTGACCCAGAGATTGCCAGTGTGGCAGCCCCAGTACCTGCAGAGAGCTCAGCATGGGTGATTTTCCTGCTTTGTAACTGGAAGTATTGCTGAGCTCTGCTAACACTTTACAGTTCAGCCTGACAGATCAAAGTGTCTGGGTCTCACTGCTGTGAGCACAGGTGTTGGCTTAGGAGGCAGCACAAAGCTGGACATAAATTCAAGTCATCTAAATTTAATATAGCCAAGTCCCTCTTTGAAACGAAATTCCAAGTCTGAGCCTTGCATATCTTTCAGGGAACTTGGGGCCTGCATGGGAGCATTAGCTGAGCCTCTGGCTGGGGAGACTCTTTTGCCTTGAGCCCTACTCTACTCCAGGCAGTGACTGTACCACCCTGGCCCCTCTCCCTTGCCATCCTACAGCACATGGAGCAAGCCCAGCCTCGCCTCTCAAATATCTTCCAAAGGATGCACTCCCTCTGGTGCAAGAATGCTTCCCACTCATTCCACACATTTTTCACAGGAGAAAAACAACACACCAGAATTCCTGAGGAAGCCTGGGCCCTTGCAAAAACCTGGCTTTCACACACAATTCTAAAATGGCAGAGCCAGGTTTTTGGAGCAGCCCATTCACTGTTGCTACTGGCTGGTGTGTGACACCCAAGATTTAAGAGGACCTCATCAGTTTTCAGTTGTCCAGTCTTTGTGAAATGCAGCATGCATACAGAATGATGAGAATTTTTAAAAAATGTTTTCAATTTTTGGATCTAAGGAGCTTCATTTTTCAAAACTGTTACATACAGGCTGTCCTTACCTCAAATGCAACAAGTTATCTGAAGTATTATTTGTAAGTACATGATTCACTGAGGTGAACCTTGAAATGCTCATTTTGAACTGTTTGGTAATGAAATATCTCTTTGATGAAGTAATTTCCATTAGGAAATGGTTCCATTACAGCCTTTGCTGTCTCCCTGCAGCATTCCAGCGTGTTTCCAGCCTCCACTCCTTCCGGCCTCTCCGATGACCCCCAGTCCCTGTCACCATCTCCCAGCTATATGTGGGCCTCTAATGCGCCACCTCGTTACTCACCACCCTATTTCCCACCTTTTGAAAAGCCACCACCTTACACACCCTAAAGAATGTGGGAAAGAAGAAAAACAACGTTTGCCATCAAAATGCGTGTGAACATTTTGTATTTATATTTTACTCTAAGAGGGAGCAGGAGAAAGAGAAGATAATTGCAAATAAAAATATTAGATTCAGAAGTTTAGCGATGACCTGTGACAAAGGGGACAGACTTCTGATGTTTTAATGAGTCAGTGAGTAGCAGGTGACCTAAGTTTCAGCCTCTTTGGTTCATGTAGTCCTTGATTTTTAATCAAGTGATCCAACACAGATGACAGATTCTGGTCTGCCTTACTCCATCTTGTGCCAAGCTGAAGTAAGGGTAGCCAAGATCAATAAATGCTCGAGATTATCAATCTGTTTGAGGTGAGGGTGCTTGCAAACAGCATGACTTGACACTGGTGTTTTGTTTGGCCTTTGGGCTCCAGTTGCTGGGATTTTGGGTGGCGGAACACAGGATCTAGCTCACATCACCTGCTGGCCCAACACACTGGAAAAATTCAGGGGAGAACTGTGACAGTGCCTCAAAATGTAACCCTAGTGAAAAGGATAACATCATAGGATAGCCTCATGTATGTGTAGCAAAATAATCAGAATATTGCTTGGGGGTGGGGGGCAAGCTGCTTTTATTTCAGGTTGTTTCTTAAGATAAAAGAGGAAATGGAGTTGTGTCTCTGAATTCTGTGTAGGTAACGCTGAAGTCAAACAGTTTTGGTGGTTACACTGCCTAAATTGTCCTTGTATTCCTTTAAAAAACATCAGGAACCCTCTACAAGTCACTGAAACAGTGCAGTGAAAATGTTATTTATTTATTTGTTTACCTTTTCGGTGGCTGGGAATTTAAGTTTGTACTTTTAACTTTTTTAATGGACTGAATCAGCACCCTGAATAAGCACTGGTTTAGTAGCTGTATTATGGGCTGCATATAAGGAATATCCACTACTAGTTCTCCAAGATACAGGTCTCACACGGATGAAATTCAACACCCTGTAATATAGGACGAAACTGAGGAATTTGCAATTACTGTTGTGACTTTCATTTAATCTTCAGCTGATGACTGTGCTGATTGATCTAGATCCCAGCAGATTTTGCATGCATCCTGCATAACAAAAGGTCAGCTTTGATGTGTGACACACTGACCTCTAAAGTGTGGTTCTACTCCAGGAAGTGATTTCAGACGATGGATCTGAGCTGCTCAACCTGAGCGTTCTCAACTGCTTACTTCAGGGATAAAAACAACATTTAACATTTTAAACCTTATTTCCTAAAGATATAATTTCCTTGGCATCGGTTTGTTGACCCTAATCCTCAGTTGCCTTCCTTTACTTGCAACTGATGCTGACAAAAAGGTACCTAAAAGGTAAATCTGGCTTTCAGAATCAAAATGGAATACATGCCGGTGGGTTGGGGGAAAATCCAGTTGGATTTTAAACTGTGGCACTTACTTTTAATCTACTAAAAAAAAAAAAGAGAAAATGCTGTCAACATGAAAAACAAACACTGAAGTCTCTGATCTCACTTTTCAAAGTACACCCACACTTTATAATGCTGTTTTTAATTCTATGCATTTGCAAAGCCTTTAGGCTAGACTGTGTATTAACTTTATCATTTCCACTGTCAAATACTAATCAGTATGTTAGTTCATTAAAGGATGACACTATCCAGAAGCAAGAGTGACTTTTCTCCAGTAAGAAGGGAAAATAAACAGCTGGAGAAAAGAATGCAGTTCACAGGATTTAAAGCAGTAGTGTATGTAAAACATATCCTGGTGGCATTTTGCTTTACTATAGAATATTGAAGTGCAGCTCCTATAAATTTGCATACTGGAAATAAATTTATATACTGGGGCATCCTCCATTTTATATTACATTTTATTGAATTAAATCTTGATAAAGAGATCATGGGCAATTTCAAAACAGGCAGTACTTCTCTTAATACAACTCCCCACAAAACTGGAATCAGAAGGGCATATTAATTTAGTATCAGAAAACATTTTATTGCTTTTTCTTTGAAATAAAAGCTAACAGTCCTGTCCCACTTCTGACAAACACTGTACCATTTGTGCCTGTCAACTAAATAGGGCTAGAAGGACAAGGGGACACCACAGGACAGGACTGAACATCCTGAAGAGAACATAACTTAGCGGCACAGAAACAATTAGGAGATGAATCGTGTCATCAGTTTTGAGTTGAAAAATACTACCCTTAGGAAATTATCCAAATTCTCATTTTTTTCTAAGGAATATTTTAGCAAAAATTACATTGCTGCTTTAAATTCACTATAAAAGGACAAGTACATTTTCACATTTAAAAACTTACTGGTGGTATTTTCTGTTGAATTATCTGTTTCATTCTGCTTGAGTAAAACTAAGCATTTAATGTAACTGCAACATTCTGCACTGTATTTGTCATTTCTTATGAGAATGTCAAGTTTGTGATTCATATGTACCCTTTTATTACTTTGCCAAAGTTAAATAAAACTGTGTGACTTTTGTAAACATTTACCAATTCTATTTTACATGTTAGCAACCTTCCTGTTTTACAAGCATCTTTATTTGAAAAAAGTGAGTAAAATTTGTGCTTAAAAAAAAAATCAAAGCAAAAAAAACCCCAAACCGAGAAACAAAAAACCCCCTCATCTTTATTCACCATATTGGAGACATATTTCTACCAGGATTAGCCAAAAACTCCTTAGGTTCTGTTTTTGAAGGTCCTAATATCCCCACATTTGATAATTCTGCAGTTTTACCCACATAACATGGTGCCCTGACCTCAAACCCTGTACAGTTATTACTGCTGATTTTTCACTTAACACAGATCTGAATAATCGAACCAGTCTCCAAGTCTCCGTGTCTCCATGTCTCCTGTGCTTACTCTGGGCCTAACTCTGTCCTGATGATGTCAGCTGCTCCTTGATGTCAGCAGAGTGAGGTAGAAACCCTATGCCAAGGAGACAAAGGCATCTAGAGCCTAATTTGATATGTTACTTATTGAATTGCATTCCTTACGTGTAATAAGTCTACACAGTGTAAGTGATTATTTCCTGTTGGCCCTGGGTCACCAACAATGGAACTCTTACAAATCATAACCAGTCAGCAGCTGGTAAGAAGAGCCCAAACCATGAGTGAGCAGAAGCACTGCACTGGTCCCTATATATGTTTTACTGGTCACTAGGTAAGGTGGTTTATTTTTATTTTTTTAATTTGAGCTCATTTGCAACGCCAGCAGTTGGTCAGACTGTTCCCCAGGAGCTCTGCCTGTCCTGAGAGTTCCCATCTACCCCACCTATTGCAACGTTCAGCTCACAGCACACTGGAGTTGTGGAGCTGTTTTGCTTTCTTTAAAGTGTTCGACAAAACCAATGAGACAGCATCCAAACAAACAAACAAAACTAAGGCCCAAATAAAAACACCTCTCCCTGTTCCCCTGCCCAGTGAGTTCCCTGCTCTTCCCAAAGACCTGGAAAAGGAAGCTACAAACATGTTAGACTATATAAACAGAATTGCCATCAAAAAGAAACATGCTACACCCATCTTGAGAATTAAAATTTTATTTTTGCCATAGAAAGCTCTAAGAACTAATACCATGTATTGATTAATGAAAAGTAGAACACAACTTGAAAAAGTATGTTAAAGAAAGACTGTACAACTATATACATCACAGACCAGGGAAAACCAAGGAATGTTTCACACAGAACATTTCCTAGGCAATACTTGTAGAACTCAGAATTCAATGTATATAGTTGTCAGGTTCTGCATCTTTTTAGAAGCTGCATGCCTCAACAGAACAAAATAAATAAGCAGTAGATGTTATTCAGTATTTATTTAGTTCACATAGTGGAATGTTATGGTATGAATCCCCAAAGAAACCAGAGAGTGAGGATGCAGCCACCATTACCATATTCTGCAGCAGATCTGTTAATGGTTTTATATGCGTAATAAATGAAATTTTTGATATTTTGAAATTTTTCATTTCTATATAAATGCTTTGCCAGATTCAACCTTTCTATTTCATTACCCCAAAGCCGGTTTTTTAATATTTACATAAGTTTTTTCATTAAGTTAAACTGGAAGTAAAATGCTTACAAAACAAACAAAAACACAAATATAAGTGCAATTACCAGAAATCTAAACAGAAAAAATTACTCATGGCCCCATAAAAAGTTTTCAAAGAATGGATTTAACATGTTTCCAAACCAATAAATACCAGAAGTGAAATTAAAAAAAATGCTTTACATACCCCTGGACTTTGGATATCAAAAATCACTTCCAAGGAAAACTGAAGACCCTGAGACACATGCAAGCATGAGTCTTCTAGCGAAAGTAGTTACAAAGCCCTAATTTTCCAGTTTTCCTCCAAAAAGAGACTTTTACTAGGCACAGTTTAATTTAAGGTTTTAAATATATCAGCAGCAAACAGTGATAGTCATTATGTTTATTTCTGCTTAATTCCAGATCCCCATATAGGTCATGATCCTTGTGGGTCCCTTCCAAGCAGAGACTATTTTGTGATTAAACATGTGTCATGTCAATAACATTGCTTTTGTCTCATGGCAGAGGTCAGGAAGTCCCACCCACCACAGCACCAGCCAGCTGCGCCTGAGCCACCTGAGCCAAACCAGGCAATCCACGCTCGTGTCACATGAGGATAATGTCTGACTGCAGAAATGCCACCTCAGTTACATCCCACATTTGAAGCACGACCCATTGTATCCAAAGGGGTCTGCAGTATGATCTGGAAATAATCAGGTATTTCATTTTCTTGGCTGACAAAAGAGAAGTGCTGAGCATTGCATGCACCACGTGAACAAATCCTCCTCCCATCACTGCCCACGTGGATTTCTGGTACCTTTTTTGTAGCTCCACTTATATTTGAACCATTTACCCATTTAAGTGCCTTTCTGTGAAGAGTACTGTATGTCTAAAACCTTTAACTTTGAAAGTCATAAAATCAAGATGCTAACTTAAAACATTAAAAAGAAAAGAGAAACCTCTGACTGCAACCTAAGCAATGAAAGGTTTCCATAACTTGCACAACAGTCTTTTTCAGTCACCTCTAGAACTTGAGGAGTTTTCATATTCCCATTTACAAAAATCAACAAGTCACTAACTCTGAAATGCTAAACTATGACTCCAGTAAACAGCTGTTTGTCTCTACCATTTTGTGATCAAGTTGGACATCTAATTCATTTTAATTGCTTAAACAGGCACCAATTGCAAGGAGGATAAAACAGCAACATAATAAACCCAAACCTGGAAACAGCTGACAACTAGAAAACCACAGAGAAATTATACTTTGGGCCATGGTGAATAAAGGGTATTTTTTGGTTGTTGGTTTAGTCCTCACCTTCCAAAACGTATGAATGGGACAAGTGTGGGGGGAAATCCAAACAGGGATACAAGATCTTCAGGAGTGTCAGTGCTAAACCAATAGAGCTCTTAGATGAATTCACAGTTTTGAGAAGCCTTCAGCTAAAAACAAATGATAGTTTTATCATTAATTTTTAAACTCCAGACTGAAGCCCTTCTCCTTGAAGTGGAAAAAAAAAAATAACAGCACTTTGTCTCAAACTAATTACTGCCATTTTTTCCAGCAGCAAGAAAACA
>VZDJ01000592.1:120590-374851 GCA_008694505.1 Cyanoderma ruficeps | reverse complement strand
AAGTGATTCCAAAGGAAAATTTGTAATTGAAGGGTAACGATTGCTGGAGAAGTTCCTTGGGAATTATGAACCTGACACATACGGACTTTCAGAGGTGGAATGCAGATTTCAGCCTTGGGTATGTTATAAATGAAGTGCACCAAACGAGAATAAAAAAAATAGAGCTTTTAATTTCCCGATTAAAGAACTCGCGACACAAAAAAGACAACAATAAATGCAATAACAATTGACCAAATGATAGAACCTGCGAAGATCACAGCCACAGCAGAGCCCAAACTCGTTCGAACGAGGAAACAGACCTTCGACCGGCCCATACCAGGTCTCCGGGATGCCTGTTTCCCCATCATTCTGCAAGGCTCCCTTCTTAAACGCTTTTCCTTCCCCCCCGGCTAGGTTTTTCCCTTTGATACAATAGATTTTTTATCAAACATGAGTCCCTGTTTAGAGTTTATAATTTTGCAGGAGCCAGGTTTGAATGGGACCTCCGGATTAGTGAAATGTTGGGGTTCCTCCAGACGTTCGAAGTGTATTGTGAAGGCTGGAAGGGTGGGATGCCTGGTGGGAGGTATATGGTCGGCTGTCTCGTTGTTGATGGTAGAGATTTTATCATATAATTGGAGATCTGGTTTCCTGAACCCCACCTGGCCATGGTCTTTCATTTGTAGATGTCTGTTCCCAAAGACTAGAGTTCTTCAATTGTCCCTATTGAAAGCGCCCCTTAGCGACCATCATCTTTCCTTTGTGTTGGTGGGGGTAGCTGGCATCAGTCCTCCCCTCTCCGTGTGGGCGAAAAGAAAGAGAAAAAAACAAACCCCCTATTCCCTGCACCGTTCCTACTGTATCTCTAAAAGTTATTAATTTCCTGCCCCGATCAATATATGGGCTGTCTATTTATATCAGTGGTGACAGTGAATTGTCCCCGCAGTAAGCAACAGCTTGGCCATCCTCCTTTGGATGCTGAGAGTGAGAGAGAGCACAGCTGCTCCCAGCCCCGTCCTTTACCTGCCCCCAAAAACTCATGGTATCTTTTACACACACACACACACCCCCCAGAAACTCCCAGAGACCAAAAGACCAAATGACGTGTAGACAGGTGCTACACTCCTCTCCTCTCCTTTGGCCACTTCTTTGTTTTCCTCAAGCACCCATAAGTACTCAGTAGTTAGTTTCCTAGCAACTTATGGGAAAAATTCTATAAGTAAAAAAGAAACAAATCTAAGCCCCAACAACCTGGAAAAGGAAGCTACAAACATGTTAAGACTATACAAGCTGAGTTGCCATCAAAAAGAAAGATACTACACCCATCTTGAGTATTAAACTTTTTTATTTTTGCCATAGAAAGCTCTAAGAACTAATATCATGTATTGATTAATGAAAAGTAGAACACAACTTGAAAAAGTATGTTAAGGAAAGACTGTACAACTATATACATCACAGACTGGGGCAAACCAAGAAATGTTTCACACAGAACATTTCCTAGGCAGTACCTGTAGAACTCAGAATTCAATGTATATAGTTGTCAACTTCTGCATCTTTTTATAAGCTCCATGCCTTAACAGAAAAAAATAAATAAGCAGTAGATGTTATTCAATATTTATTTAGTTCACATAGTGGAATGTTATGGTATGAATCCGCAAAGAAACCAGACAGTGAGGATACAGCCACCATTACCATATTCTGGAGCAGATCTGCTAATGGTTTTATATGCATAATAAATTAAATTTTTGAAATTTTGAAATTTTTCATTTCTCTATAAATGCTTTGTCTGATTCAACCTTTTTCTTCCATTATCCCAAAGCCAATTTCTTAATATTTATATAAGTTTTTTCATTAGGTTAAACTGGAAGTTAAATGCTAACAAAACCAAAAACACAAATATAAGTGCAATAGTCAGAAATCTAAATATAAAAGCTTATTCATGGCCCTATAAAAAGTTTTCAAATAATGGATTTTACATGTTTCCAAACTAATAAATACTGGAAATGAAATTTAAAAAATGCTTTACATACCTCTGGACTTTGGATATCAAAAATCACTTCCAAGGAAAACTGAAGACCGTGAGGCACATGCAAACACGAGTGTTCTAGCAAAAATAGTTACAAAGCCCTAATTTTCCACTTTTCCTCCAAAAAGAGACCTTTACTAGGCACAATTTAATTTAAGGTTTTAAATATATCAGCAGCAAATAGTGATAGCCATTATGTTTAATTCTGCTTAATTCCAGATCCCCATACAGGCCATTTACTTAAGTTGGGCTCGATGATCCTTGTGGGTCCCTTCCAACTCAAGACTATTTTGTGATTAAACATGTCTCATGTCGATAACAAAAATAACATTGCATTTGTCTCATCACAAAGTTCAGGAAGTCCCACCACAGCACCAGCCAGCTGCGCCTGAGCTGCCTGAGCCAACACAGGCAATCCACACTCGTGTCACATGAGAATAATGTCTGACTGCAGAAATCCCACCTCAGTTGCATCCCACATTTAAAGTATGACCCATTGTAGTCAAAGGGGTCTGCAATACGATCTGGAAATAATCAGGTATATCATGTTCTTGGCTGACAAAAGAGAAGTGCTGAGTATTATATGCACCACATAAAGAAATCCTCCTCCCATCATTTCTCACATGGATTTCTGGTATCTTTTTTTGTAGCCCAACTTATATTTAAACCATTTACCATTTAAGTGCCTTTCTGTGAAGAATACTGTATGTCTAAAACCTTTAACTTTGAAAGTCATAAAATCAAGATGCTAACTTAAAACATGAAAAAGAAAAGAGAAACTTGTAACTGCAATTTAAGCAATGAAAGGCTTCCATAACTAGTACTATGCACAACAGTCTTTCTCAGTCATCTCTAGAACTTGAGTTTTCCTATTATCATTTACAAAAATCAACAAGTCACTAACTGAAATGCTAAACTATGACTCCAGTAAACAGCTGTTTTTCTCTACTATTTCCTGATCAAGTTGGACATCTAATTCATCTTTTAACTGCTTAAACAGGCACCAATTGCAAGGAGAATAAAACGGCAACATAATAAACCCAAACCTGGAAACAGCTGACAACCAGACAACTGCAGAGAAATTATACTTTGGGTCATGGTGAATAAAGGGTATTTTCTGGTTGTTGGTTTAGTCCTCATCTTCCAAAATGTCTAAATGGGGGCAAGTGTGGGGGGAAATCCAAATCCCTGTTTCACTTGAAGATCTAGCCAAACAGGCATACATCTTCAGCAGTCTCCGTGCTAAACCAATACAGCACTTACATGAATATGTAGTTTTGAGAAGCCTTCAGCTAAAAACAAATAATATTTTTATCATAAATTTTTTAATTCTGGACTGAAGCCCTTCTTCTTGAAGTGGGAAAAAAAAGGAACAGCACTTTATATCAAACTAATTACTGGCATTTTTTCCAGCAGCAAGAAAACGAAACAATATTTCTCAAGCTTTAAGAAGGGAAAATTATCTCCTTCCTAAGTGTTCTAAGCTTCTTCACTATTGAGCTTTGTGGGGTTTGGTTTTTACCCATTGCAAAGAGTAAAATATCATGGTCCTGGACACTGAATACTTTGCTCACCATACTGCCAAGTGTAAGTAAAGTTTTTTCAAGTTAGCCCTAATTGAGTATTGCTTCTTGACAAGACTTTTTGCATGAAGACAGATGATTCATAATATTTATAAAAACAGAATTAAGATGCTAGCTCAAAAACAGACTACTCCAGTGTAGTAGGGGATCATGTATTTTGGCTCCTTGTTCACAAGTTGTGGGATTATTTTTTTAAAATAGTTCCATGACCAAGAAACTAAGATGAAAACATCTAACTTTTTTCTTGGTTAACATCTAAACAGAATTCAGCATTAAAGTGCTAACATGAAAGAAAGGGTTTACATGCTAAGTATGGGTACAGGAAATACCTCAATTATTTTAGAAATATTTCTAGCTGTTTAGAAGGAAATGTACATTTTCAAGCCACAAATCCTCATGTTTTGATCAAATTTAACATACCAGAAAACACTGCTAGCACCTTAGAAATGTCTTATTTTTTACTGAAGTAAATTTTCTGATTAATTGCTTCCACAAATCACTGCAGTGAGCATAGTCCATCTAAGTGCTACCATTTGGTGACATTTTAGAACAAGTTAACTTCTTTTGACTTTAACCTTTGATTTTAAAGCAATTTCAACAGTTCAGTTAAAACAGCTGCAATGCTCCTGCACTGAATCCTTTTTCCAGCATTTCAAACATTTCAGTAAGATTCTGGTATCACAAACTCAAATTCAGTACTTCCCTCTGATGGGTTTTGTTTAAAAATTGTTTCATTCCCCTGTGGAACAAAAATATCATCCCAGGTGATTTGTTTGGCTGGAGAGTTAGATGTTGTTCCTTCAGTGCCATCCTTCCCTGAGCCAACACGATAGACAATTCCCCCCTCATTTATCACCGGGACACTGCTGGAGCGGTCACTAATATAGGCGTATTGTCTGATCTGCAGGGACCTGCAGGGGTGCAGCCGGTACAGCTTGGTGTCTCCAGAAGGGTCTTGGCTGTGAACTGATCTTATGTGGGAGGCTGTAATTTGGTAGTTGATGAAAGATTTGCCACATGTCAAGCACTGGTACCTTCGCTCCCCAGTGTGGTGAAGTTCATGCTTGGTACGATATTCTGCAAGAGCAAAAACTTTGTCACAGTAGCGACATGGGTACTTCTTCTCCCAGGAGTGGACATTGAAATGTCTCCTCAAGCTCGTCAGACATGCGTACGACCTCTTGCACACAATACAAATGTAGTAGACTCTGCCATCCACTACGAGCTCGTAGTGGTCATCGTGCTTTACTTTCATGCGTTTCCCCTTTGGAGATTCATCACCAGACTTTTTGGGTGTGTCATCAGGTGTGGCTTCCCCTTCCTCAGAATCACCCTTCACAGGGATGACTATGTCATAGGTATCCTCACCAATATTTGCATAAACCTTACAGCCTGTAGATAAGCCTCCTATTTCAGTTGCTGTATCTAATGTTATGATTTTCTGCCCATCTGCCACATTCTTTGATGCTAGACCCAAACTTAATTCCTTGTTGTTTCCAGAAAGGACATCTGAGATTTTTATTTTAAATTCTCCAGGTTTAGCAGATGGCTCTTGTGAAAATGTAACAACCTGTTTTTTCTGTACACCTGATCCTTCAGTGCTCACTGCCTTAGGAACAGAAGGTTGCTGAACTAAAGAGCTGCTGCTGACCAAACCAGAACTAGAGGAGCTAATGATATCATCATCTTCAACAACCTCTTCATCATCAACAGCAGTTGCTTCCACTTCAGTTACAGAGCCATTATTGGATGGCTGCTGGTTCTCCTCAAGTAAATTAATTGTAGGAGTCACATGTGTTTGATGCAAGGAGCTGGCACCAAGTGATGAGTTAAGTAGAGGCTTGTTTAGCACAATGATATTAGGAGTAAAATGCTGTGGTGTTGCTGAGATGAGTGATTCAGCACCTGATTGTGTTTGGTTTGGGCTTAGCTGACTGGCAGACAAAGTGAGGTTCTGAGCTGCTGTGGTGTTCGTAAAATGGGGAGAGCCACCACTGCCACAGGATTTTTGGTCAGAAGCTCCAGCGGGACTTGAGCAAGGCTGGTTCTGGCTTGCAGCATTTTTGTCTTTAGTACATTCTTTTGGAGGAACAATCTCAGAACAAAAAATTACATCATCATCCTCATCATCCGAATCGTTCACTGTGATTTTTGTAGTCTCATATTCTATGCCATGTAAGGAGAATGACTGTGTTATAACTGGCATCCCATCTGTTGCCTCTTGACCCTCTGGCCTGATTACAGTTACCTGTGTTTCAGCATCTCTTTGACTTGGACTGCAAGTTGAAGGTCCTGAAGCACTGTCTTTGACCTCGCTTGGCACATTTTTGCCTTCGGCCGGAGGTATCCCCAGATCAGCTATGAACTTAACACCCAGCTCCTGCCCTGATTTAATTAGTTCATCAAGTAAATCAGACCGAACACTGATTATTTTGGAGCTATAAATATAATTAAGAATTTCCGCAAAAATTTCTGCTCTTACAAAGCTCAGTTCAACCACTTGACCAGCCACTGAGAAAAGCTGGTGAAAATATGTGCTTGAGGCTGAAAGGATGTTTCTGTGAGCTCGAAATTTCCGGTCTTCCACAATGACTGTAACATCACAAAAAAGTCCATGGCCACGTTGCTCATTCAAAGACTGAAGGAGCACACTAGAATATTGTGTGTCTGTTGCAGAAATAAGTTTTTTCCCCTCCATTTCTACAAAGGGAAAGAAAAAGATATCAAATTAGTAAAAACGCAGATTTACAGTTTTAACTGCACAACAATGTTCACATATTTACTGTCTATTCCTTTTTTAGGAAAAAACAAATCTGAGATACTGTTCAGAAGATTATGTGCTACTGCACTCTGCAAACTGGTTTCTTGTTGTTTGTCCTTTCCCCTTCTACACAAGGTAAGTGGAATTCTGAATATATCCTCTGCTCTTACAAGGTGGTGAACAGAGAAACAACACCTCATGTTAGCCAACAGCAAATAAAGTTAATTATAAAACCAAGTTTTGAGTCCCTCAAGCAGCTTTAAACATTATTAGTAATTTCTTTTTAGTTGTAAAATATTCCATAAATCGTTATGAGAAAGCCCAATAACATGAAGTTATTTATGGCCAGACACCAGAATCTGTGTGTCTGTATATTACCAGTCAACTGAGTTAATGAAAACGCTATGGATAGTACACTTCCTTCCCCAGAAAATTAAACTTTTTTTTAACCCCATATCATATATTTGCAAAGCTTTTTATTTCAAACTAAGACGCTGAAGCAGCACCGTAACAAATCAGATCTGCTAAGTCAAACTAACCCGTGTGTCATCACTGCCCATTCAAAGCCCCCCAATAAGCTGCAAAAAACATAATCAAAATATAGAACAGCGAGCCACGGGCTCTAATTTCGCCCGTGAAACTTTATTTCCGCAGGCCGGGCCGGACCGGATGAGGTGCTGAGGCCGGAGCCCCGCGGCCGCCGCACGGAGCCCGGGGAGCGCGCCCCGCCCGGCCCCCCTCGCCAGCCCGGGGGCCCTGACGGTGACAACGCGCTCCGAGCGGCGCCGCCGGGGCTGCCACGGCCGGTCCGCGGCCGGAGGCCGAGAGGGAGCGGCGGGCGGCGCTGACAGCAGCGGGCCCGCGGAGCGGCCTGGCAGCACCGGGCCCGGGTTGACGGGCGGCCCCTCCGCCGCTCCCCGCTCGCTGAGCCGTGCTGAGCCCCCAGCGGGGCGAGAGGGGCACCCGAGCCCGCCGAGCCCGCGTTTCTCGTGTCACCTGCGCCGCGCTCCGGCCGCGGCCCCGCCGCCTCTCGCACCGTCGGACCCGCCGCACCACCGCCGGGAGGCACTGCCGGAGCTGCCCTCGGCTCTGACCAGAGCGGCCTCGGGAACCTTCGGGCCGGGTCAGGGCCGAGCCGCGCTCCCGCCGTTCCGCGCCGCGCCGGTTCCGCGCCGCGCCGGTCCCGCCCCGCGCTCTCCCGCCGCCGGCAGCCCCGAGGCCGCGGTACCCGGCGCTTCCGGGACTCCGGACACAGCCTGGGACGCGCCGCCCGCGTCACCGCCCCCGCCTACAGGAGGCCGCCTACGGACGCCGAGGTGCCGAGTGTGGCCTCGACCCTGCTCCAGCGCAGGCCTCGGGACGCCTCGAGTCCCGCAGACGGGCCTCGCTGCGGCCTTGGCAATTCCCGCCCGGCTCCCGGCTCCCCCGCGCTCCGTGTCCCGGGCGGAGGCGGCAGTGAACCCCCGACACCTGCCTTACCGTGAGCATGAGGCAGTGGAGACGCTATTTCCCGCTGAATCTCATTTCCTTCCCGGGGGCATTGGCGCTGCTCTGCCAACGCTGACGCAGCCGGCAGCTCCGCCCAGCACCGAGGGGAGCTGAAACCCACACCTGAGCACACTTGGTCGTGCTGCGGGAGCATTTATTTGGAATTCTCTGCACCCTAGTGACACGTGTTAGACTCTGCCAGCAGCTGTACAGACCTGTATGGCTTTGACAGAACGGGACTCTTGGCAAATTGGACACCTGGTCACCAACGTGACACATCCTCATCACTTAGAAAATGTTCAGGAATGCTAGAAGAACACCAAGATCGTAAAATTCACTTTCCATTTTCAGATAAAAGAGTTCTGTTCTTTTTTTTTTTTTCCTTCCCCTGTACATTCTATGGATTTGAACCACAGGGGTTCCTGATTTTTCTTAAGATTCAAAAACTTTGACAAGAACAAATGTCCTGCCAAGTTCAATGAAAAACACGAACAGGCCGCAGTCACCGGCAGAAATGACTGCAATCCTCCAGTACATAAATCAGCAATGAAATGGTCCTGTCCAGGTTTATGAGCTCTTCTAGCAAGAAAATCACCTGCCAGACTCCCTGTATTTGTATAGTTAGTAACAGAAGCGCCTTTTGAAATGAGCCTTCAGATTTTAAATGCTACAAAACCAGTTTCTGTTTATTTACAGGTTTTACCAGAGAGTCAGTTGAAGGAGAATAAATAATAGAAAGCACTTATCAGGGAAAACATAGGCTTTTCTTCCTCATATGACCCTCAATTATTTTCTCCTTTGATACAGATTCTTAGTAATTTTTACACAGAAGGCTATATTAAATGAAAATAATACTATAATTGTTTTAATACTTAATCCAGTGCTTTTTTTTCTCCTTCAAAAAATGTGTGATGGCCCAAATTAAACAATTTCTTAGCCTTTTATTCTCCAGCATTAAGGATTTCTTGTCTCACTGCCTCTTCCAACACTAAATGACTAACAGGAAAATTTGCAGTGACAGATGAGCACTGATTTGGAAGGAACCCTGCTCCTGAAGCATCAATAGATCTCAAAAATCAGGTTTGAACCACAATCTTAGGCACAGAAATGCTGCCTGATTTAAAAGCTGCTGGGAGAGCTGCACCATCTCCTTGACTTTTACCTTTCCCACAGCAGCTTTTCTCTATGGCAACTCCTTCTGTCAGATATAGACTCTGAACCCCACTGTCACATTTCTGCAGTCAGGACAGACTCTCTCCAGCTCAGCCAATTTGACTTAACCTGCCACCATCTTGCTGCACCTGAAAACTGAATTTAATTTTTTTTTTTTGTCAGCATGTATCTCCTAGTTTATGGGTTGTTTTCTCCACTTTTATTTTTAGACAAGCCTTTAGAAAGTGTTCGGGGATTCAAGTCACATAAAACCTCACAATATAAATAACAATATAAAAGAACCGTTTTATCTAAGATATTGACAAGAAACATCTGGGATATAGAACTACATGTGGTATTCTTGAAAAAATATGTAAAAGACCCAATAGCAACTTTTATCTTAACGTATAGAAGTGATCAAAAAAACTCTGGGATGGAGACTCTGAAAATATGAAGTACAAATTTAAAGAAACTTATGTGCAGGCTTTCGTGAGAAGACAAAGTATGCAATTCAGTAATGAGTTTTCAATTAAGCAATTTGAGGGACTCTTTTGTTTTTTAAAAATCCAGTTTGTGAGAATAGAAAATTACTTTAAAGAGGTGACAAATTTGAGAGACAAAGTAACATTCTCCATCATGAAAACATGTATTTCACATTAAAGTAAATTAAATTTTATAAGCAGAACGGTTAAGGGTTTACAATAAAATTGAAATTCAATAGTTATCCTACCTAAGACTTCCTTTAAAAACAGAAATATTCTTCCACTGTGGGAATTTCAAATAAAAAAAACACTGCTTCAGAAAGACTCCAAAATAAAAATTTCCACTGTTTGTGCTTTGAAGAAATCGCTCAGAGCCAATTCTCGGGCCAATCCCATTATATAAAGCCTCATATAACTGAATTTAGAGTCCAGTGATCCTTTTTATTAACATTAGTAGTTGTTGCAGATGCTGTTATGTACTGCATGAGCATTATAACTCGTGTACAAAAGCACTTCAATTCACCTTAGGATATTATGTAACACAGGTGCAGAATGCTGCTGAGGCAGATGTTTTAGTTATCATTTAGTCAGATCTGTTTGCCAAAATAATCAAAAGAAGGGAGAAACCGGGCTGTCTTCACACAGACACAGGTGACAGTAACACCACACACATGGGCAATCTCTGGTAAATCTTTTCCCTCCCTGTTCTGCACATCATTACTTGCACCCAAAAAATTACACAATTTAGGCTTCCTCCATCTTACAGATTTTTTTATGCCGCTTATGGTAGGTTTGGGAGATAAAATACTGATTCATTTGTGAAAAAGAGACTGACATACCCTGACAAAATTTCTAGACAGCCTAAACCAGCACGGGCTTCCCAGGGTGGAGCAGCTGCCCCAAATGCCCCGTTTACACAGAGCTGGCCAGACCCAGCGATATTACACTGCACTTTCCAAAGCTCAGCAGAAACTCGGAGTTTTTCTAAGAAAAAACGTGGCAACGTGGTCAAACCTGAGGGAAAAGGCACTCACAGAAGAGTGCGTGTCTTATCTGAATACATATTTTTTTATCATTTTCATAGATGAAGGTTAAAGTTGGAAAAGACTTAAGATCGCTAACTCCAACAGCGAACCCAGCACCACGTTCACCATTAAACCGTGTCCTTAAGTGCCATCACCATTTAACATTTCCAGGGATGGTGACTCCACCACTTTGCTGGGCAGCCTATTCCTGTGCTTGACAACCTTTCCCATAAAAAAATTCTCCACGTACCCGACCTAAACCTCTCCTGACGCAACTTGACGCAACATTTCCTCTCGTGCTGTCAGCTTTGCCCGGAGACGCTGCACCGGCGCGGCGGCCAGCGCCGTGTCAGGCCGCGCCGGGAAGGTGCCGGGCGCCTGAACATTCCTAACGGGGCCTTGCCCGGGCCGCGTCAGGCGGTGCCAGGCCCGGCCGAGAAGGGGGAACCCCGCCGGGGCACGCTGAGCTATCCGCGGGGCAGTGCTGCTCCAGAGCCGCCCTGGACAGCTCCCGGGGCCGCGGCCCCCCGCCGGTGCCCACGGAGCGGGGCGGAGCCGGGCCCGCGCCGACACCGCGCCCCGCCCGCGGCTCGCCCCCCGTCGCCGCCTCACCTTCCGCCGCCGCCGTGCGCGCGTCCATCGCTGCCAGGCGACCGCCGCGGGGCACAAAGGGAGCCGCCGCCTCCGCCGCGACCACCGCCGCGTTGCCGGCCGGGCGGGTGGGGCGGTGACCCCGCGGGCGGGGCCGCCCCGCTCCCGCCCCGCTCCCGCCCCGTTCCCGCCCCGCTCCCGCTCCCGCCCCGCCGGAAGCTGCCGGAAGCCGCCGGGAGCTGCCGGAAGCCGCCGGAAGCGGCTGTGCCGCCGCCATGGCGCCCGCGTCCCGATCCCGCTCCCCTCCCGCCGCCAGCTCCGAGCGCCGCGGCCGCCGCTCGCGGTCCCGCTCCCGCTCCCGGTCCCGCGAGCGCAATGGCCCGAGGCGCCTGAGCCACCGGCGGAGCCGCAGCCGGTCCCGGAGCCCCGGCGCGCCGCGCTCCTCCGCGCACCACGGGCACCACCACCACGGCAAATGGCCCGAGTACTACGAGAAGGAGAAGGAGGAGATCCTGCGGCAGAGGTGAGCGCCGACGCGGCGTAAGGCCTGCCCTGCCGGGCCCCGCTCCGCGTTCAGGGAACGGTGCTCCCGGAGGGGCGGGGGCCTGCGGGTGCCGGGCGGGCCGCCAGACCTGGTTCTGTACGGCTCCGTCACGGATTCTCGGCCCCTTCACGGGCTCTCCGTGCGTTCCCCGCGGGCAGAGCCGCCCGGGGAGGACGGGACGGAGCTCGGCTGGAAGGGTTAGCCCCTGCTACCGCCGATCCTCTGCGGTGTGCGGAGCTCTCCTGCCAGACTGCCGGCCTGTGAGCCCTTGCTCCGATTGCTTCTTATCGTAGGTGCTTTAGGCGATTAGAAACACTAACGAGTAGGACTTGAAGTGTCTGTGTGGCAAAATAGGCGTCAGTGACAGTGTTTCTTTCCCTTTACAGGAGACTCAATGAGAGAGAGAGAATTGGAGAACTGGGGGCACCTGAAGTCTGGGGGCTGTCACCGAAAGTTCCTGACCCAGAGTAAGGCATATTCTTTCTTTGTTCCCCTGTTTTCTGCCTCTGTGTGCAGGAGTTTCTCATGTAGCCTTCTGATAACAATGTGTATTCTTGGAATGTTTGCATTCTTCTCCTCTGAGAGAAGAATTGAGTGATGGTGCTGTTCACCAAACAGGTTAAGAGGTGGCGACCTTTGTAGCCAATCCCTTGACCTCTGTACATATGTATAAAAGTAGAAATGTAAAAAATAAAAGTAGAGAGTTGATCCCTTCACTGCTGCTGTGTCTGCCTGCTCTTTGCCTGTCCCTAAAGGGGGACACACCCAGCCTCAGCTAGCGACAAAGTGGTCCCCTGAATGAGAGGGGACAGCAGCCAAACCGCATTTCTTCATGGTTTTTATAATATTATTGACATATTAGTTCAGTTTATAAAGATGCTTTATCCCTATGCTAGTCATGGTGTCACAATACTTATTGTATCAGTTCCTTTCTGAAGCAGCATAATGAGATTACTACTTTTTTTTTCCACCAAATAATTCCAACATACCAATTATGCAATATGTGATTTATTGTAGATTGGGTGACTGTTGTGTTGTGCTTCTGACAGTAGTTTCCAGGCTAAATTAGCTCTTTAATATTTTACTCCCTGGCAAGGATTGACTCAAAAAGTCTTTGGTCATATGTGCACTTTTGATCTTGAGTACAAGAAGACAGATTTTAAGAGGCAAACTGTTATTTTATTCAGTTCCGATGAGCACACACCGGTAGAAGATGAAGAGGCAAAATCTAAGAGTAGTTCTTCGGATTCCAGCTCAGAAGGTATTTTGTTTGGCTTGCACAGCTTTTTTGAAAATGGGAAGCTACTGTGGCTTAGAATCTGCTGCTGCTGCTTGCAGGAGGTTGCCTGGCTTAGATGGGTGGAAGTGAGTGGGGTGGGCTCCAGCTCAAAGGAGAGCATTGCTTTGGGAAGATCAGGGAATACATATGGAACTAGATGTTCTTTGTTCTCTAATGTTATCTTTAAAAACATTCCAGAGGAAAAGAAGAAAAAGAAGAAGAAAAGACAGAAGAAAAAACGTAAAGCATCCAAAAGAAAGCGCAGGAAACATTCTGAGGACAGCGACAGCGACTCCGAGTCTGAGCAGAACTCCAGTGGTAAGACAAGAGGGTTTCAGCTTGCAATGTGGCCTCAGGAAAAGGGATTTCTGAATTTAGTATCCACTCTCTCATGCTAGAGATGTGTTTGGTATGTTCTCATATTGACCCGTATTGCAGGGAGCTTTCTACTAACACTTTCCCAGTATAAACAAGTCCCATCAGTGTGTGTACTAGGGCATTCTGGTGGAGGCAGTTAGTGAGGGGAATAGGCTCAGGGTTAGGGTAGTAGTCAGGTTAATTGGTAGGGGTAGAGGGTAGTGTAATTCTCAGCAGTAGGGTTAGGGTTGAGAGAGTCACAGAGCCTACAGCTCCAGAAACATTGGGGCTGGAAAAGGCATGCCAAGGTGATCCTGGTAACGCCCCAGCTGTGCTGCTGCTACATCTTTCTGGTCTTGACCACCAGCCCTGGTGATGGAGTTTGGCTTAGGGTTAGGGTTGAGAAAGTCAAAGAGCTCACAGCTCCATGAACACTGGGGCTGTAAAAGGCATGCCAGGGTAGTAAACTATTTAGTTATAACTAGTAATTTCTTTTTGATAATAGATACACTTTTTTTTTCAGATGAAGATAAAAAGAAAAGCAAGAAGAGAAAAAAAAAGAACAAAAAGTAAGTGTTGTGGTTGCTGTGTGTCATTCTGACTGCTGTTGGCCAGAGGGCAGCTCCGTTTTCTTTGCAAACCCTGAGGGAGCCTGAGGACCTTCGGTAATTTGCTAGAGCTGGCACATAATATTAATTTGATGGATTTTATTTAAATCTACACAATTGTGCACAGCAACTCCTTGTAGAACCATTTTCTAACACTCTATGAAAGTCAAAACAGAACGTATGTATTGTCTTGACTATGCTGTGAAGTGTTTTGTATGAAACAGCAGACAGACAGTCTTCCTATAGGTGGAAGTTGCCTTGAGAAACTAATTATGTGAGTATGATTCAAAGCACCTTTTTTCATCTTAAATTTTTATAAGTAGCATGTCTGTCTGGCTTTATCACAGGAAGAAGTATAAGAAAAAGAAAGCTAAGAAGAGCAGGAAGGAATCCAGTGATTCAAGCAGTGAAGATTCCGCTGATGAAATCCTTCAAGGGGATGATCTCTGGATCGAGCGGTCAAGTAGGTTCACCTGACTTAAAACTTGGGTGGAAACTTCTTGACGTCCTTTCTGTCAATTCTTTTGTTAGGTGTTGATGACCTGTGAAACACTTCTGATAACAATGAACAATGGGCAAAAGATTAATCTTCTTCATTGTTTGATTGTTGCAGAAAATACTGAAGCTGATAGTTTGATTGGACCAGAGGCTCCCAAAACTCACGCATCTCAGGATGACAGGCCTTTGAAGTGAGTAGACAGCTGTAATGATACTTTGATCAAATCAAGTAAATCAGGCGTGAAAGTCACTGTTCAAAAGGGCTATTTGCATGCAACAATAAGGCATGCAGAGAGAGAAATGCAGTGCCGGAAACTCACAGACAGAAGTTCTAGTGGTGCTAGACTTTCCCCTGGCCTGAATTTGGGTAGAAAAGTTTGGTTTATGCTTTTTAGCCTTGATTCCTAGAAAAATGAACTCTAAGTGCTTTTATTGTAAAGCTCTGCAGTATTGTGACTTTGTTGTGTCATCAGAATGAACTCAGCTGGTAATTTAAAATGTTGTTGCTAGTGTTGCCATAAGGAGGAAACAGGCCAATATGTGGGAAAGTATAAGAAAGTGCTTAAAAATGCAGCTGTATATAGCAGTGAACAGGGAAGTTGGATGTTTAGTTCAGGCTCTCTTTGTCTGAAACTACTGAAATCACCACTTCTGTTTCTTTAGCTATGGACATGCCCTCCTGCCCGGTGAGGGTGCAGCCATGGCAGAGTACGTAAAAGCCGGGAAGCGCATTCCGCGCAGAGGGGAGATCGGCCTGACAAGTGAAGAGATCGCATCGTTTGAGAGCTCTGGTTACGTCATGAGTGGCAGCAGGTATGGCTTTGATTATGGCAGTGGTTCAGTGGAATTTTCAAGAGCTGCTTTCTCTGCTGGCTGAACAGAAGGCTGCTTCCAAGCTTTACATGCAAGCATGGAGGAGAGGGTGCTCTGCTTGCAATAATCTACACTAGTCCCCATTGCTAGAGATGGATAGTGAGTTTTTCAAGGACACTTTCTCCTCAAGAGCAAAAGTCCTTCACAGGCAATACTCTTCTAATTATTTCAAATGAGGAGGTGCTTGTGTCAGGTGGCTCAAAGGTGGTCTGTTTGGACATCCCCAGGGATGTGCTGGCCCTTCAGCAGGAAACAAATCAATGTGTGAGAGGTTGGCTGCACTTTTTTGTTTATGACCAACACTCACTTTAATTTTGGTGAGCCAGCAGCTGACACCCTGGGGATAGGGGAGGCTTCTGGCTAACTGCCTGAGAACAGACACCTCCCAGAAATCGGTTCCTTGCTCTACCACACTCCTTCCTGGGAAGGTTAGTGTGCAGTTTGGATTGTCTGGTTTAGGTATCTGTTTTGCCAGTTGGCAGGGTCAGCACAAAAGATGCAGATACCAACTTTAAGGAGTAAGTGTAATTTGCTACCGTGCAAAATTGCAAAGCATTACAAAGGATAAGCTAAGTAATGCACCTTAGGCTAAGTAATTGCTGCAAAAGATTGCCTAGAGTGATTAAGAAAATACATCACCAGTTACCCTAATACTTGACCATCATCCAGATCTGCACATCAGCTGGGGAGCCCCAATTCACAGCAAAGGATTGGGGAACAATTCCTGGGAATCCCTACATGGTGTGTCCACCTGTAGGCAAAGCCTCCATCTTCACTGTGAGAGGGCCCAGCTTTTAGAGTGTAGAATAAACAAGCTTACACAACTTCTAGTGCAGGAACATCTGGTTTCATCCTTCTCTTGGGTTCTACCCAAAGCCTGTCCAGGGCTTGAGGAGGAACCAAGGGAGCTGTCTTAGATAATATACCTTCAAACAAGGCCAGATGTCTGATTTCATGCCTTTGTTTGGCTTCTAAATGGAGAAAGATAAATATGTTCTTATCACACTACATATTTCACTAATGATCATGCGTATTACCTTAATGAGCGGATACAAATATAGCCTTTTGTTGGAAGGTTCATCTAGTACTTCAGTATCTTTATTTAAAGCCCCTGCACCCATTCAGGCCAGTGGATGGCTGGAAGCTGTGACAGGGCACTGACACCCCCCTGCCCATGCTGATGTACCCCGTGTTCTCCCCCACAGGCATCGCCGCATGGAAGCCGTGCGTCTGCGTAAAGAGAACCAGATCTACAGCGCAGATGAAAAGAGAGCTCTGGCATCCTTCAACCAGGAGGAGAGGAGGAAACGAGAGAATAAGATCCTTGCAAGCTTTCGAGAGATGGTCTACAGAAAGACTAAAGGCAAAGAGGAAAAATAATGCTTTGTTTGAGCTGTGCACCATAGCTAGCACCGTGTGGCAGCTAACCCAGTCCAGTTGTGATCTGAAAAAAGCTGCAGGTGCTGCAGCACCTTTCACCCAACAGGGCCAACCCTCAGGAGTGGATTACTTCTATCAAGGAAACAGAATTATTTTCATCAGCTTTTCTTGGACGGTTTGTTTACTATCTACAAGGAATCCCTGTAAAGAGAAAGGCTACAAGGCAGGAACAGGCGGGAAAGATCAGAGGTGTCAGTGTTCTGCTCTCACGTTCAATCAGACAAGCCAAAGGATCCCACGAGAAGGCTTTGTTACCTAATGCCAATAAGTGTGATTTTTTAATTTCATTTGTTTTTATTAATCGTAGGATCATTTAGCTTGGGAAAGACCTTTAACAAGCTACTAGCACCAGTAGTAAGAATGAAGGAAACTCCTGAGTTCCTGTCCTTAAAACAGGACTGTCAACTTCACTGTTTTTTCATAATTCTTTCAGATTTAGGTTTTTCCTCAAAACAGTTGAGTTTGGTTTGTGATTCAAACCAGATGTGTAAATATTTTGTAAATGAATTTGTAATTTAATGCAGATAGTCTTTAGTTACTTTTGGGCAAGCAGATCGCAACTGAGGTGTAAAGTAACAGTGATAGAAGGGTCTCATCTTCAATCCACTGAAACATGGTGAAGAATTAAGTTGCTTGCTTCTTTTTCTCCTATGTTATACATAGGCATCCGTGCAGTGGGGTGCAGTGATTAGAACCCCTGGATGTATACAGGTGGTAACAAGGAGGTATCTTTCAATTTATTTGAAATGCTTTTGTTTATGGAAGTGTTCTAGATTAAACCCTTGTTTTAACTCATGTAGTATTTTACTTTGGTCTGTTTCAGCAGTATTACATGTCTTGCTTTAAACTCTTTGCTGAGGCTCTGAGGCTTTGCTCAGGCAGTGCTTATGTGGTGGTGTCTTGGGTTATTTAACCAAAAAAATGTTTATTCGGTTGAAATACGATTGGGGAGGTGTTTTTTCTTTATATGTTGTAACTCCAGGAGGGAGGGGGCAGCTGCCTTTCTGATCACAAGCCAGCTGTTAAAACCGGTGGGTGATTGTTTCTATCTCTGTTCACCCTCCCCGGGGGGGATGTCTCCTGGTAATGGGCCATTAAAGCTCACCAATGACATGACACATTACATCATCCCATTGTGAGATGCTCTACCCAGGGAGGAGGAGCCAAACCATTTCCACCTAGATAAAAAGGAGCCACAAGTGTCACCAGACATCCAGTGTTCCCACTTGACTCCTGAAGGAAGACCCAACCCATCTCTGGACCCTTTCTCTACAGGGCCATCTCTACTTCCAACAGGACCACATCTGCCACTCCAGAAGCGCTTACTTTTGGACTGTTTCAAACACCCTGACCACCCTGACGCTGTCAGTGGTCTTTGTATTATTGCATTTATTTTATTTTATTTCTTTTTTTTCTTCCTATTAAATTTTATTTCTGACTTCGAGTCTCTTAACTGGTTTTGCTTTCAAACCACTACAGGTGGCTATCTGATTCAACTGCATATTTCCAAACATATCTCCTGGAACTTTTTTTTCTCAAATGTTTTTGAAAACAAAATGGTTTTGTGAGATGGGTTGTTTCTTTTTTGTTCTCTTAATTTATTTTTTGTTGTTGTTCTTCTAAGTCTCGCAGCAGAGGTGTCTTGTATATTTGTATCAAGAAAAATAAAAGTCCTAAAGTCCTACAATGTTTTCCTTGGAGTTTCACAGACCTGGCATTCACAAACAGCAAATCCTGCCCAGTTGTCTCTACCCATTTACACTCTGGAACCGGGTTCCATCCTGCTGCCTCCACCCATACCTGCCAGGGACTGTCACACAGAGACAGCTGTCACGTCAGGGCATAGCTGATTTTGCATAGGTTCAATGCTTTTTATCTATCCACAAAACAGAAATGCTGCTAAGGAAGAGCTTTTCTTTCTTCATTGTGTTTATTTCGTTCTTCACCACAGAGTATTGGTAATGGTGAATTTGAGCTGTTCATCGGGAAGCAAGTCTTTCTATGCACACTATTTTATTTTCAATTATGTCCTGAAGCCACTTTTCTCTAAACTGGCACTGTTCTGGCCTGGAGAATGGAACAAAAAGAAGGCAGATTGTAAGCATAATACTGAATCCAAGTTTGGCCAGCTGAGAGCTGGCCTTTATTCACCACATAAGGCTATCTGCTGCAATAAAGACCCCCACCTAGACCCATGTAAAGCAGGACAGATTTCTGGAGAATGCAGATGCCCATGGGGTGGCTATTCATGCCTCTGGGGGTAAAGCTAGTGATAAGCAGGGTCATTTCATGTAGCAAGGTTTTGACTTCCACTTCTCTGTTATTATTGCAAACTTATTTACATCGAGCACCTTGTTTGTTTTTTGAATGGAAAAGCTTGCTAAAACAGAAGAGTAATAACATTTACCTCCGAATCAGCCTGCTGGACTCCAGTCTGTAGAAGACCTGCACAGGTACAGTCTGGAAGAGAGCAGAGACAGGGCAGAGGCCACCTACAGCCCCTCAAAAACTAGACATTGTGATTAGGTGAGAGCTACTGTTTACTTTAAAAATAACCTGGATATTTGGTTGGGGCAGAAGGGAAGATACTGCTCAGGGACTGTCTGGGCATTGTTTGGCTAGTGGTGAGTAATTGTTTTCATTTGAATCACTTGTCTTTTATAGGGTTTTTTCCTCAGTCTGTTATTTTCTTTCCCCAATTAGTTATTATTATTCTATTAATTTTTTAATATTATTACACTTTTTTTTTTTTCACTTTCAGCTGTCTCCCTCATCCCATAGTGGTCGGGAAGGAATAAGCAAGGAGCTCTGTGATGCTTAGTTGCCAGCTGGGGTTAAACCACTGACTATTATTTCGGGAGGCGTGGCTGTTAAGAAGAAGCACTAAGGTTCAGAATGACTTAAGCCTGGAGGTAAGAAGTCTACTCACTGCAATTTATTCAATTTTTTTCTCTTGAGTTGCAAGAACTCATCATACAGGTGCAAACTTCAGGCTGATCAGGAAAGGGATTCTGAAACATCTTGAAGAAAGAAGTGTCACTCCCTCTCTCCTGACCCCTCATTCTGTAACTCACCTCTACTCAGCCCTTCTTACAGCTGCCCAGAACAACTGTTGCTTGGAAAGGGAAGATGTTAAGAGCAGGAAGGCAGAATGTAGGATCCTGCCAGATTATCTTTGTCAAGTTCTATCAGTCAATGATCTGGGAACTAACCCAGCCTCCTGCTCTTTGCCTTGCTCCCCTTGCCAACTGATAGCATGTTTCTATTAGGCCACATCTCAATCTCCTGCCATTGTTTTGGCAATGTCCAGGCCTTGTCAGCATCTACATGAGAGCTGCTGGCTCCTCACCAGTCTCTCCACTGTCCTGGCATTTCCCTGCCTCAGGAATGCCACTGTACTCTAGTCCCTTAAAGGACTAGTCCATCCACATCATTCCTGATTACTTACATCAGGTTGGAATTTGGAGATCACTATAACAAAGTAGACACTTGCTGTTGCTCGTGGGACAGGTTTTCTGCGTGTTGGGAGGCCCCAGCAAACTCTGTAATGGTACCTCTTGCTGTCCTTCAGTTCTTCATCCTCGAGAAATTCTGAGTGGTGAAGCCAGCTTTTATGAATGTCCCATGTCTGTTGAATAAATGCATCACACTAAGACTCTCTCTGTCTAGTAGAGCTGACTTTGACTTGGTGCTAAAATGGACCAGAGGTGCTCTCTGTTCTAGGGTGACTATGGTGCCTGTATCCCCAATCGTCTGTTCTGTGTCTGCTGTGTGTTCTGTACCTTTAAGACTGGTTCTGAGAGTGAGCAGGGAAAGAAGAAGCATGCAGTTTGTTTTGAAAACAGTTTTCACTCCTCCGCATTTCTTCTTAGTCCTTGGGTGTTCGTCGGATGCACGGACAGCAGCGAGAGAGAAGTTTTTTTCTTTTTAGTTAGTCTAGCTAGCTGAGGCAAAGAAGCTTCCTGGACTGTTTTTAATCCTTTTTTCTTGGGACTGTTTAAATCTGCTCTGGACTGAAAAAACCCAGAGGAGCACCAGGAGCTGCACCTGTGGCCCACCGGGCCTGGACCTCGGCATTTTCCAGCGCCAAAGGGACCGGGACTGATCAGAGACTGAGGGAGCTGAGCTAACTCATGGCAAGGACTTCTCTCAATTTTGCCATCTCTCTTCAGACCAGCGAGAGGTTTTATTGTTTCATATTATTCATTCCTTATGCTTGTGGGCAGTTTGTTTATTAAATAAATAGTTTTTTCCACTTTTCTCCGAGGAAATTCTTTTCCCAGACTGACTGGGGGGAGGGGCCATTTAGCTTTGCTCTCCAGAGGAACCCCCATTCGGAGGTTTCCTCCCAAATTTGCCCTAAACTAGGACACTCTCCTTTAATTTTTCATACTTCTTAACAGTGAGAAGGTGTGGCCTTCCTGAGTGGATGGAACTGTGACTCACAGAAATTAGTTCTTCAATTTGCTGCCGTCCTCTCTCCACTGTGAAGTTCTTGGCTGTGGTCCACTGGATATTTTTGATTACATGCTTGGTTTCTAAAAAAAATAAAATGCTGAGAAATCGTCCTGAAAAAGACCCCCAACACATTCCAGCAGAGCAAACACAATACCTTTCTCTTTTTCCTTGGCTTCTGGAAGATATTCATGATCTTTTTCCTTACTGGCAGCTTCTTCCTTTTCCTTGTCCATTGGCTTCACCTTTAGAGAGATAAACGCACAAACGCTGAGAGAGCACTGTTCTGAGAGCTGCAGGCCCCGTCTGAGGAACGCAGGGAGCAGAGGGCAAATCCCTCACCGCCTCTGGTTCGTGCCCCGGCCCCGCTCACCCCGCTTGGCGCTCCCGGGGCGGCGGCTGCTCCTCCCCCGCTGCCCCGGCCAAGCCGGGGGTCCCCAGGCGCGGCGGGGGCCTCCCCGGGCACTCCGGTCCCGGGGTGGGTGTCCGACCCCCGGGAGCTGTTCCCGGCCCTGTCCCCGCCGCTGTGCGGGGCCCCGCGGGCGCGGGCGGCGCGCCGTCACCATGGCGAGCCCGTGCCGCTCCCGGCAGCCCCGCGGCATTCCCTGGACAGCCCGCGGAAACGCCTCCCAGCAGCCGCTGTCTGCCGGGAAGGGAAGACGGTATGAGCAAGAAAACAGCTGTGGGATCCAGGCAGGTTCTCTGCTTGTCATGTTTTTGCCATTCTGGACAATTCGGGAGCTAAAGCAGCCTGCAGCCTCTGCTTTGCCAGGCTGGGACTCGGTCCAGCCCGGTGCACTGAGGTGCTCCAGGCTCTGATGCAGTGCACAGACTTTCAAGAGGGAAAGGATCATGGGTACTATCCGAGAGAAGCCGGAAATGTTTTAACAGATCACAGGGTACTGAATTCCCAGCAGCTATTCTTCCAGGATGACAAGAGGCCTTGGGGCAGGGGGTAGGTGGTGCTCCACGTGCATTCCCCTGCAGCCTGTGTTGCAAGACCGTGGTGAGGCAGCTGTGCCCCTGCCGGTCCATGATGGAGCAGAGATCCACCTGCACCCCAGGAATGACCCAGTGCTGGAGGAGGTGCATGTACCCAGGCTACGACCCTGTGGGAAGCTCATGCTGGAGCAGGCTCTGGCAGGACCTTTGTGCCCATGGAGAGGAGCCCACACGAGCAGGAAGTGTGACCCTGCTGGAGCAGGTGGTTCCTGAAGGACTGCACCTTATGCGTGGGATACATGCTGGAGCAGTTCATGAAGAAATGCAGCCCATGGGAAGCACTCACACTGGAGAAGTTAGTGAAGGAATCTCCTATGGTAGACACCCCATGCTGGAGCAGGGGAAGAGTGAGGAGTCCTCTCCTGAGGAGGAAGGAGCAACAGAGACATGGGATGACATTTACCCCATGACATAGCCCCCATTCCCCATCACACTGTGGAGCTCAGCAGGGAAGAGGTAGAAAATACCATGAGTGAAGCTGAACCCAGTAAGAAGAGAGGAGTGGGAGGAAGGTGTTTTATGATTTGTTTTAAATTCTTGTTACCCTGCTCTTATCTGTCAATACATTAAATTAATTTTTCCGTGTTGAGTCTCATTTGCCTGGGACAGTAACTGATGAATGGTGTGTCCCTCTCTCCCTGTCTCAACACATGTGCCTTTCAATGTATTTTCTCTCCCCTGTCCAGCTGAGGACAGGAGTGACAGAGTGGCCTTGGTGGGCACCTGGTGTCCAGAAAGTGTCACCCCACCACAGCAACACAAATACAAGGGCTGAACACATGTATAGCTTTATTTAAGAGTTAAATCATTCTCTATAGATACATGAATTTTTCAAAGCGTTGACAGCTTAGTCTATGTTCTCCAGACCCTGAAAAAGAAAAAAAAAAATAGCAGCTATATTTGTGTCATTCTTGCCACTAACGTGCAACAGGGCATATCTGAAAATGCAGATTTTCAAACTACATTTAATTACCCGTGTCTTAATTAGAACAAAATTAAAATGCTCATGCCCAGAGACAGGCCAGCTGCAGGCACCGAGTGAGATCTGACAGCCCCAAGATCAACCAGTGTCCACCTAAGCTACCATCCCAGAATTCGGGGATGGGGGAGCAGAGCCTGGGTCCCTCTTCCCCTCGGCGGTACCTGCCCAGCGCCCCCAAAACCTGCCTTGGGAACATAGTGCTTGTTGAGACCCGACAGCCGCCGGTCTCTTTCCATCAGGGTCCACTCGTAGGGATAGTGGGCGATCCTCTTCTCCTGCAGGCACAGAAACGCCTGTTAAGGCCTCGGGCAGGAGCTTCCGAGGGAAGATGGCGTGCGGGGTAAGGGCAGCCCCGGGAGGGAAGGGATCCCGGAGGGAGGCAGGGGACTGGCGGATGGGGCCCGGATCTCGGGATCTACCGCCCCGCCCCGCGCTGACCTTGCCGCCGTGGCACAAACGGTGCATGAAGACGGTGGCGATGCCGGGGATGCTGAGGCAGGCGCCCATGATGGCCATGCCGGGCAGGATCTCGTACCACATCCCGCCGGTGCCGGTGCTGGTACCGGCGCCCGCTGGTCCTGCGCCGACTGTCGGGACACTCCCGGCCTGCCCCGCGCCCTTCCCGGCCTGCCCCGCGCCCCGACACAGCCGAGCGGGTCCGAGCGGGCAACGGGAGAGACAGCGCTGTCGGGTAGCAGTCCCTTGGCAATAAATGAGGCCTTGCCCGCGGCCCGATACCGCTCCCGGTCCCGATCGCTGACCCCACCGAGATCAGCAGTGGCGGTCACGGTGCATGCTGGGAGTGGTAGTCCGGCGAAGGCAGCGGCGCCTTCAAGGCAGAGTCTCGCGAGAGGCGGCGATCATTGAGTGCGCGCGGCGCTGCTCGGGCCCGGAGTCAGGATCGGGATCGGGATGAAGGAGGACAAGGAGAACGCCAGGCCCAAGGAGCGGCGCGGGGCCTCCGCCGGGCCGGGGGTTCTAGTGGCCACAGGGCAAGGCACGGGCTCCACCGTCGTCACGGACGGTAGAACCGGCACCACCGAGCTTGATCGCCTGGAGCGGCCCAAGGACAAGAAGGAGACGCTCAGCAAGGTGGGGCCTGCGCGCCGCCGGGAACGGCGCCCTCCCCGGTAACGGGAGTCACCCTCTGTAACGGGCCCCTCCTCCCTCCGGTGACAGGGCTCCCCCTTCTGTAACGGGACCTTCCCCCGCTAATGGGACCTTTGCGGGGGCCTTCTGGGACGGGACGTGTCGGGGGAGGCGCGGTAATGACTCGTCCCCGGCGCTGCCGCCGCCCTGAGCGCCGGTCCTGCCGTGCCGCAGGTGGTGATCCGCCGGCTGCCGCCCAGCCTGACGAAGGAGCAGCTGGAGGAGCACCTGCAGCCTCTGCCCGAGCACGACTACTTCGAGTTCTTCGCGAACGACTCCAGGTACGGCCGCCTGCCCAGTCCGGGCGTTCCCGGGAGCCGCCGCTACCGCCAGCCGGGCCCCAGCGGCGCCGCCGCCTCGTCAGCCCAGCGCTCTCGGTTTGTGTCTCTGCAGCTTGTACCCGCACATGTTCTCGAGAGCCTACATCAACTTCAAGAACCAGGAAGACATAGTCCTCTTCAGGGATCGCTTCGACGGCTACGTTTTTGTCGATCACAAAGGCAAGTGAACGGCACTCGATGGATGTTGCTGCTTCCCTGCTGTCTGTGCCCTGTGCTGGTTGAGTTTTGGAGAGGCGAGTGTAAGCAGCCACGTCTGACTTGTTTGGGTTTAGTGCCTCAAATAACAGTTCCAGTACATCTAGAAATACATACATGTATAGTTCCAATAACATCTAAGTCCTTTAAATGAGTTGGTTTGCAGTGTAACAGCACACTGTTTGCCATACCCAGCTGGATTTCTGCAGCCATAAATGTAGTGTTCTTGTCAGAAGATAAAGCTTTAAAGCCTGCTTGTAATGTGTTACATTCTACTATATTTTGTCAAAAATTGAGATTTTCCTCAGTTGCATTAAGTTTAAATATTCTTTCTTCCACAATGAACAGAGAATCTGTAGGATGAGGCCATTACGTGGTGTGATGCTGCTGAGGTGGCTGAACTGACAGTCATGGGCAGTCTTAAATCTAGTGTGTCCTTCTTGTCAGTCTGTGAATTTGCTGGTTTGTTAGTATAGTAAGAGTGTTAAGGTCATGAATTCTGCTGTCTGTAAAGTAGGGTTTTTTTTAAACTATTAAATGGGTTTCCAAATACAATAATTTTTTTTTATGCTGTGTAAGTAGTCTCTTCTAGTATTGCATATTTCTTGTGAGATTTCCCTTCCTGCTTTAGCTGTGGACAATATAATCTATTTTATATATCTGTTTCATCTTTATTTTAATGTATTTTTTTTCTCTCAATAGGTCAGGAATATGCTGCCATAGTTGAGTTTGCACCTTTCCAAAAAGCTGCAAAAAAGAAGAGTAAGAAAAAGGATACCAAAACTGGAACTATTGAAGATGGTATAACAGTGAGCTAGTTTGTTTTGCATGTGTAGACTTGAAACTCTTAGCAGTAATTTGAATGTAATGTTTTCACTGTGACACTAGAGTTCCACCAATAGGATGTTTGCTTAATTATATGTGAAGTTTATGAGCACTGCTTTGTCAGCTAGAAATCTGTTAATTATGATTGTCCCAAACAAACATAATACAGCAGCTCATTTGAGAGCTGCTAACTTGTGAAAAGGTGGCATATAAACAACCCAACCTAAGTAAATGTAACCAAGCAGTGCATGATGCAAATACTTTTCATGCTACAGTATCTCTTCTTTCTCCCCCACTTTTTTTCCCTTCTCTTCTGTGTAGATCCAGAATACAAGAAGTTTTTGGAAAGTTACAGTGCAGATGATGAAAAATCAGCCTCCACTCCTGAAATTTTGTTGGAGGAAATAGAGGCAAGAAACAAAGAGCTAATAGGTATGGAAATCTGAGTACTATAGTTACATTTTCCTAGCTCATAAAGAAACAAATATGTTTTGTAATTTGAAGCTCAACCTGGAGGAGACTGAATTCTTTTGTGTATTTGTGCTTAGTATTTGTTAAACATTTAGGCTAATATTATTCAGTGTGTTTTGTTTTGTTCCCATGCTCTAAATTCTTCTGTAGGTATAAGTTTTAGATGGCAAAGTTCCTTCCTGTTGCAGATGTTTGTTAGCCAGACCAGGCTGTGGAGTGGCTGCATTTCAGTGAGATGCAGTGGTGTTTAATGCACAGTGCTGTGATCAGTGATGTTCCATGCAGGCACAAGTTAAGAGATAGTGTGGTTGGGTAAAATACCACCAAAAAATGACCAGGTTGCTCTTTTTAAGTATCTTCAGGGATCTCTTTAAAAATGAGAGTGTCTGGGAAAAGCCTAATGCAGGCTGAATGTAGAGATAGGTGTAATGGATATCCTATAAGTATCCTAAAGAAGTTTATAGAATCCTAATAGCTGCCACTGTTTGGAGATAGGTTTGGAATACTTGTTTCACTGCTGTATTGCTCTATGTGAGAGGAGACAGGCAGGGGAATGTGTAAGACTGCTTCCCTTCATATAGAGTTTTGTTGTAGGTATTGCAGTATTGGATAAGGCAAAATATTTTTTATTTTATCTATTCTCCAGCTAAAAAGACTACTCCTTTATTGAACTTCTTGAAAAATAAACAGGTAAGACTTACCTCCAGAATTTTCTTCTTGTTTGCAAGTACAATTTGATCATTGTATGTTGATACATTTCTGCCCTTCCTTTTGAAGGAGCTTTTGACCCAACTTGTAAGCTTTTGGTTCATATATTTTAAAGGACTAGAATGTTAGAATGGTGGTGCTTTGTGTACATTCTGGTCACAGCAAAACACCTCTTCTTGCACTGACAAAACAGATTCCATTTTAGTGCTTCCATTTTTAGTGCAGTATGGCTGAGGTGCTTGTAGATGATCTTTCTCCTAGCACATAATGTTATTTTAACTTCTAGCAATGGAGAAAATTAGAGGTGGGGCAGATTTAATTAAAATTTGAATGATAAAGGCTGAGGCCAGTGTTGTATTTGAGTTTTTTAAGACAGTACAAATTAAGGCTTATTAGTAAAAAAAATACTGCCGCAACATGTTCAGGTTCACAGCAACAACAGAGATGACAGGACTTTTATTTTTTCTTTTATTATAGAAGCAGCTTTGAGGTGAGTTGTTTGATGGCTTAAAGAGATGTTTCCTGGTGTGGAGAGACACTATTTCTCTTTGCTTTTACATACACAGAGACTGAGAGAAGAAAAAAGAGAGGAGAGAAGGAGGAGAGAATTAGAAAGGAAAAGACAAAGAGAAGAAGAAAGAAGAAAATGGAAAGAAGAGGAGAGAAGGAAGAGAAAAGAAGCAGAAAAATTGAAGAAAGTAGACAGATGCCCAGAAAAAGAAAGAGACAGATCAAAAGAAGAACCAAAGATTAAGGTCTAGAACAGTTCTTTATTATAAACTGTTACACTCCCTTTCCCCTGTTGTTTGTATATCAGTATCAAAATGTACTTTGGGTATTGTGTGAAGAATCACTTGAGTTTGGTGTTAGTAAATGACCAATTTTTTTGTAATATTCAGTAGTAGGCATTGTAAAGGTTTACATGCTGTAATGTTTCATAGTAATATTTAAAGTTTTTGTCATGTGACTGTTGTACATGCTGCGGTAAACAGGATTGTGAATTTGCTATGGAATGGAGACTATTTTTAAGCCTTCTAAAACACCCTGGTTTAGGAGAAAAATCCTAGTCTGCTGTGTGAATAATGCTTACTCATACACTCCAGCTTTTAGAAATACTGTGATTTGCAGTAATATTTTTTTAATGTTTACTTCTTACTGGACTGTGGTTCCTTTGATGCAATTTCGGTGTTGTGCCAGACAGTACATATTAGAGTGAGCTTTTTAGTTGAGACTTCTGTTTTCTTTGTAGCTACTTAAGAAGCCTGAAAAAGATGAAAAAGACTTGGAGAGAAAAGAAAAATCCAAGAAACTGGAAAAAGAGACTCTGAGGGAGGAAAAAAATGCGAGTAGTGCATCTGCCAAACGATCTGATGGGGAGACAAAAGAAGAGAAGGCAAAAAAGTATTCTAGTACTTGCTATAAATGTATATGTATCTATAACTTGTTTCCTGATTGTACTGAGGCTTAGGCTGCTCTGCCATGACCATGTTTTCAAATTCCTTTCAAATTCTTTTTCTCATATAAGACATGGGCTGTGTTCTCTGTGCCAGTGCACATCCCCATGATTACAGAAAGCTCTATGAATTACGGAAATTCTTCATTAGTGGACATATATTTTTACAACTCATTATAGGAACTCCACTAAGGGAGGCCATATGTAGGTGACTGCAGCAGACTGTGAGCACTGTCCTTGCGATGACATAATTATTATAACCATGGCAAGAGGAGAGGTGTTCTCCAGTTACCAGTCCCTCTAAGTCTTGTAAAAAGTCAAAGTGGAAAATGTAATTCTCAACAGCTCTGTGATCTGTTTGAAGTTCAGTTCTGCCATGTGAGAAATACAGACAAATTCAGATGTTTTTTCAAAGCCAGAAGAGACTCAGCCAGCTATGCAAGTAGGAGGCTGGGAAACTCTATTGCTCAGTGTCCTCTCTGGCTGTCATGCATGACTTGGGCTATCACAGCCTCCCGAGAGCTCCTTAGTACCTGCCAATGTGTCATCTTCCTATTGCACATTTACACCACTATTACATTGATCTCCCAGCTCTGTTTGATGAATCTTTTGAGCTTAATTTTCAGTTTTGTTTTCATACAGATCAGAAGATGAGTGTGTAAAGGACTACAGGGACCGAGATAGAGATTTTGACAGAGACAGAGAATATGAGAGAGCACAGAGAGAGAAACTGAGACGCCAAGAAGAGGAGCGTCGGAGGCAGAAAGAGCGCTATGAGAAAGAGAAGGTTTTTAGAAGAAAAGAGGAAGAAGTGAAAAAGGAGAGAGACTTACTCAGAGAAAAGGGAAAGAAAAGTGATCTTACAGACTTAACCGGCAGCATGGACAAATCTGAGAAAGTAACCAAAGACGATAAAAAAGAGGATACAATTAAGAGGGATCGTATCAGAAACAAGGTGCTGGATTTCTTTAAATTCATGTGTTGATTCATAGGGTTCTGTGGTTTTTAAGATAAAAGCACTTCAGGGAAAGAACCATGTGGTTTCTCTGTTGAAACTTCTCCCTGTTCTGCAACAAACTCTGCCACTGCTAGAAATGTCCACTAAAATTTGATTAACAGTAGTATTTCTTGTCACTGTGCAAGAACTAGCCCAAGAAAAAACATGGGTTAAATTGTAAGACACTGATCCCTTTTTATTTGCTGACTTGTGTCATAGGCTATCTCTTTAAAGTGTTGGTAGAGTATCAGCAATCTGTCTGTGTCAGCTGATCTTATAGGTACCTGAAAATGCATCTCAGAGTGGGAGTGTGATTGAACAGGTTCCTTAAAACAGGAAACTGCAACTTGCAGGGTATGACATGTCCTCTAGGCTCAAGAAATAATGTCTTGAGTGCAGTTTTATGTGCTCTACAAAATCTGTTTTTGCAGCATCACTGTGCTTGTTTACTGTATGACTTAAGACATTGCCAGGTACAAATGAAACTCAGGGTTTTGAAACTTGTAAGTTGGCCTCTTCTGAGAGTGTGTGAGCTGAACTCAACAGGAAACTTGTTACAAATGACTTGTAACTATGTGAAGTGTTCTTTGTGGCTTGAACAGGGATGTTGCTTTTCAACAGAGAACCTTGATTTGGAACAATTTAAGTTACTTTGCCGCCACTGTGGAATAGTTATACTTAGCCTGAAAATTTTGAATTTGAGCCATTTCTAATACCATAGAAATGATGCCATAATAACCCTGAGAGCAGGGAGCTATGAAAGAGTCTAAATAGTTTTGATTTATTTCAGGATCGCCCAGCAATGCAGCTGTATCAGCCCGGAGCCCGAAGCCGGAGCAGATTGTGTCAGTATGAAGACAGTGCTGCAAAGCCCCCAGATCAGGGAGTGGATAAGAAACAAGAGGGTGAGACCAGTCACACGAAGGAAGAGGAGTGACTCATGTGCCAGCCTTATGTGTTCTGACTGTCTGTGCAGCCAAAGAGCATGTACTACGCAATCCAGAAGTGCCTTCGGAGCGAAAAAGGAGCCAAGGAAGAAAAGGGGGCATTGTGCTGTTGGATGTTTCTGGTTAAAAAACCTCAGTTGTAGATTTGGAATTTGAAATGTGTTCTCATTGTAATATTTTCAGTTACTTGATTTTATTTTCCCAACATCTAACTACAACAGAGAAGAGAATCTTTGCAAAATAGAAAGACTCTATGGCCTTAAGTTTGATAATAAATGAGTTGTGGTCAGGAGGGGATGAAACCTGGATCAAAAGCCAGAGCTCTACTCTAAGGCAATTAGAGCCAGTGTTGGATGCACTTCAGCAGACCAAGCTTGAGAGTTGCCTGGAGTTAACACAGGTGTTGCTGTGTTGTGTGGTGCTCCTCCATGAGGCAGTGAAAGCTAGTGAGTGTGTCAGTCGAGCACTGAGACACACACACAGGCTGGGGTTGTTGAGGTGCCAGTGGATAGGAGCCTTTTGGCACATAAGGAGCAGAACATCTGGCAGTGCAGTAACCATGTTAGGGAGGGAGAGACCGTCCTCTTCAGTGGTTCTCTGGATAAAGTAACTTAAGTTGGAGTGTATGAATAAGCTGGCTTAATAGTTGAATATGTCTTGGTAAATTCTCATGTAAAGTCTCCCTACATTGACATGCTTGTTTTTTATCAAATGTAGCCGGTTTGGGCATCCTGTTCTTTTCCAGCATCTTCCCTTCTCTCAAGTTTGAAACACTTCTGAACTCCTGCCCTCTTGGAACTGTTTCCTCTTCCCTCATAATTTGAAGTATTGTTTTACAGCCCAGAACGAGACTTCGCCAGTAGCAGCTCCTCCCAAGCTAGCGAATTTTAGCCATAGCTGTTTTTTGTACGAAATCCAAATAAACTCGCACAAACTCGCTCGGCCGCCGCCGTCCCTCACTGCGTGCGGGACCGCCGGGCCGGCAGGGGGCGCTGCGCCTGCCCCGCCTTCGCCGCTCCGCCCCCTCTTTCCGCCTCTTCGGACGCCGCCATCGCCGGGACGCTGCGCCGCTCCGCGCCATGGTGAGACATCCGCGGCCATCCGCGCCCTCCCGCCTCGCCCCGAGCCCTTTCCTCGATACCGCCGTGCTTGGGGGATCCTGGCGGACGGGCGGCGGGGGCGGAGCGGCCGCGAGGGAGCGGGGGGGAGCCGGGTGCGGCATTCCCGGCTCGCCGAGGCCTGGCGGGGCCGGGGCTGTGTGGGGGACTGACCGCTGCGCTCTCTTGCAGTCGTCGCACAAAACGTTCAAGATCAAACGCTTCCTCGCCAAGAAGCAGAAGCAGAACCGGCCCATCCCGCAGTGGATTCGCATGAAAACCGGCAATAAGATCAGGTAACGAGCTCGGCTGGTGCTTTCTGAGGAGCTGCGGCCGCGCAGGCGTAGGCAGCCCGGGCGGTACGGGCCGAAGGCGGGAATTGATGGCGTTTATGCCAGCAAAAGCGCAGTTTCGTGGCCGTGAGGGCCATGCAGGGATGGTAGGGCAGGCCAGGGCTCCTGAGGCAGTGCGTGGCTTCCATGTCATTTTGTTCTGTAGTCGTTTTGCATCAGTGCTCTGCAAGGGTCCATAGAAGTTCGGTCATGGTACGTGTAAAGTGAAAACCTGAGCTGTACGTGTGGATTATTCTAGATTTTGTTCCCTGGCAGCTTCTGTTTCTTACGTTCCCCTCCCCCATACCTGTCTTCAGTCAGAGCTGATCCTTTGGGCTCTTGGATTTTCAAGGAACAGTTCCTGAGCCTGGGTGCTCCGAGGTTCAGGGGATGGTGTGTAAGAGAGCAAAGGACTTGTTGGATGTATGGGAAGTCAGATCGACAGTATGAGATGCTTGATATCTGACTGTAGAATTGATTTGCCATAGTTTCTTGCTTTCCTGTTGTGTTTGTTCTCGAGCATTGTGCTTAGGGAAATGCTGAGTGCTGTGACACACTGGGTGCACATGGTGCATGCACACGGTGGTGCCTGTTCAAACCCTCGGGTTGAAAACTGCAGCATAGTTTTTCATCTCATACTCTCCTTCATCTGCGATTTTTAAGGCAACAGAATTCTCTCTTCTCTTTCTCTTTTTGCCCTAAGCAGTGAGGAGAACAACAGCAGCACTGGCTGGCTCAGGCAGTGACCCAGCATTGCTAGGTTCTCTTCCTGTAGCTGTTCCCAACTTGTTTCTAGGCAGGATCAGTGGTGCGTGCACTCAGCTGGATCCTTGTCTTCCACATACCAGGTTACAACTGGGTTCTGTTTCAGCTAAATTGTGGTACTTTGAAATACTTGACCATAGGGCAAAATCACAGATTTTTGTCTCCTGGCACTTCAGTAGCTGGGCCAGAGGTTCTATCCAGGCTTTGTGTTAAAGCAGGCTGCAATTGCAGCGCTTCCTGCTGTGGGAGTGCTGCCATTTTCCTGCTGAGAGCAACTCTGTTAACACTGTCTGTGGTTTCACCCACACCATGGTGAAAGCACTGGTTATTAACATGCACAAGTACATGCTCACAAATTAGTGTGCTTTCATGGAAGAGACTATTTTCTTTGTGGTGTTCTGTTTCATGTTTAACAAGTGTGTGTGCACTTTGCTAATTCACTCTGCTTTTGTCTTAGGTACAACTCCAAAAGGAGACACTGGAGGAGGACCAAACTGGGCTTGTAAGAGAGACTGTCCCAGGAGCTCTGATGAACACTGGTCTTTCTGTGTCAGATCGATAACACCTTCAAGTGATTCCTTCTGTGGTGCTGGACTGCAGTCCCCAGTGTGGGGTTTTTATAAGCTGGTCTGGGATGTTGATGTTAACTGGGAAGATCTTTGTATCTGAAACATGGAGACTGTGTTCTATTAGTGTTCTTTCAGGCATCACCATGAGTATTGACAGTGCACAGGCTTATTAATAAATATGGACCTGAACTACTTCCGTTTTTAGAATTATTTCATACATATGTAGTGGGATTGTAATAATAAAATTCACGGTAATGTTACTTACATTCTCAATTAATACGAGAAACCTTGGCAGCTCGTTTCTGGTAGAGTAGGCTGTGTTCCTTTTCACTGACTCTAAACCTTCAGGAGTGAAGTATCAATTTTGAAAAAATAGTCAAAATCATACCTGAAGAAAAATCTACTAAAAATGCAGTACTGTAGAGTGTAGCACATGATGTTTGTGTCCTCCCTAGAATATTAAATAATGTGAGTTATGTTCGGGAGTCTGGGTTGGTTTGATAAGCCAACACCAACCAATAAGGTGCAGCTTAGTATAAAACATCCTCAGCAGACAGGTAGAAATTTTAAAATGGGGCTCAAAGGGAGAGTTTGCAGCTATTTAAAAACAGAGAAAAGGGGGATTAAAGGTCTCTGGGTAGCTGGTACTCTAGCACCCCTGTGCTGGTATTCTCTGCTGGGGCTGTGAAACCAATTTGCTGCAGGGAAGTGGAGGAGGAGGCTGTGGCTGTGCACCCAGTCCTTGTTCTCAGCACTGAGCTGGGGGAGCTGCTGGGATCAGCAGGAAATCCCTGTTCCTGAGAGCCTGTTCTCGGCTGCTGCAAAGCCCATCCTGACACTGAGGGCTGCCAAGGTGCTGGTTCATTCCTGGGTTCAGCCTCAGGTCGTGGGTCTGTTCCTGAGAGGCAGCTTCCTGAGGAAGCTTCAGGCTGCCATACCTTCTGTGTTGCTGCTTTTCACATTGAAGGTAAATAGATTTATCTCCTTCGTATTGCAACTCAGAGCAAATAACGCTGGGCACAGCATGCGTCAAACAAGTAAATGCTAAGAAATATCTCAGAGGTCATGAGGTCTCTCCTAAGGTGTGCTGCAGGGTTCTGTCAGTTGGGGTGAGCAAGGCTGGGATTTTTACCAACTTCGGTATTCTTCAGAAGTGTCCTCTAGCTTCTTCCCCTGTCTGGTAAGAGTGGACTCTAGTTCATCATCGGGGGAAGCAGTAAGTCACTGCAACAGGAAAGCAGCAAACAGCATTGCCAGAGATGTTTCACACAGCTCGTGTGCTGCATCCACTTTGACCCCAGTGATTTTTAAACCTCTTCTGCACTCTTCTTGGCGTGAGTGTTCAGGAAATAACAGCACAGCTAAGGATTGGAGTTTGGCCTTGGTGCCCAGCAAACCTCCCCCAGCCTCTCCACGTCACTGCTGGCAGGAAAAGCTGCTGATGGGCGTTTCTCTGTCTATTGAGTCTATGGGGATCTGGCTGAGGAGGAAAATTAATTTTATGGACTTGAGAATGGAAAGAGACAGTTTTTTCCATGGCATTATTTTCATTAAATGGAAGTAGCTTCTACCAAGAACAGTTTTGGAAAATAACCCCTTGTATTATTTTCCCTGTTGGACTGAATCTGCATTTCAAACTGGACATTAAGGCATAACACAAAGTAAATTTAGTACAAATTAAACTTGGGTTATAGTCAATCTTCTGTAGAACCTCAACCAAACAAATATCTCCAGGTCTGAATGTTTTCTGTTGTCTGTGGCAGCTCTCTTTGCCCTCTCCTCCCTGTGAGAGGGGATCAGCAGTCTGCAGAATTGGGCTAACACATGATAACTGAGAAATCAACAGAAGCTTTAAAGAAAAAATATTTGGATGTTCTAGTCCATTGATTTTGGTGGATATGTTTTGTTTTCTGAGTGAAAAGCAAAGTTAGAGCTGACTATACTTGAGGAATATTTTTTTAACATTTTTTTTTATCCAAATCAACTGCCTTTCTGTAGGTATGAAAATGAACCGAGCGAGACAAAGGGGTGGGTCACTGGAAGAATTTTTTTTTTTTTTTTCTCAGTGAAAATGGACCCAGCCAGGGCAGGGGGTGGCATGTCAAGGATGTTGTAACACATCTAGGGAAGCAGAGTTCTGGTCCTGCTCTTTCTGATGTCCCCGTCTAATTTGTCTCAGCACAGAATACAGGGTCTAACCCATGACCAAAAGATGGGAGGAAAAGCTGTTTTTAGAGGGTTTTGGTTATCTCTCAAGGGTAGGCAGTTACTGAAAATCATTTTATCATATTTAGGTGCAGCATTTGTCATGAAATTTTACTTTCAAATAGAACACTTAAGTCCATGTTTCCGGTGGAGCATGACTAAGCCACAGATACTATTGCCAAGGAAATGGCTCCTTCAAGGAAATTCTCATTAATTCCACTGTTTACTCTGTGCCTTACTCAGAGGAGGATATAAGAACCATCCTGTGCCCCTTCCCTGACAGCTGCAAAAGGGTGACAGAAGACTAATAGGTAAAAAAATACTTTTCAGTCCTGTCTGTCTTATCAACAGCACCTTGGTTACCAGAACTTGACCCAGTGCTGTTCATGGAGTTTGTGCTGACTTGAGCCAGCTTGCTCTCCCATGGCATGGACATGACCACAGCAGTTCCAGAAGGAGCTGTATTGCCAACATCTTCAGTCTATTGGAGCTAAAGCATTACAAAACTGTTGTACATCAGACATTAAATCTAGTTCTAGTGTGTTTTGTATGTATCTGCTGCTGACCTCGGAGATTAAGATGTCTAGACATACCTATACGTCCCTCCAGGCACTTGGACTGGGCATTATCCAGGCACTGGATCCCTATTCACTCATGTGAAGGCTACTCTTCCACATGTCATTACTGGAGCCTGGGTTATTTTTGTGTCCAGGCAACATTTCAAAACACAGTCTGAATACAACTGGAGTTTGCTCAGGATCCGTGAAACCTCCCAGCTCTAGTTTTCCAGAGGAAGTTACCTGTGTGTCTTTGTGTATCTGTCTGCATCAAGATGCAATGTGCCTGTGTAGCCAGGCCAGATCACCTTGAGTCCCTTGGTCACCCCTGCAGGCCCCTGAAAGACAGTTGCAAAGAAACAACAACTGCCGTTCTAAAGGAGTTGTCCCTGCAAGGGCTGCCCTGGGGAACAGAAACTCCCCAGTTCCTCTCTGAGAAGCACTTCTCAAACAGGACTGCTATTTAAGGGCGTAGGAATAGTCTCATGCTGATGAGAAAGAGGAAGGGGCTGTTGTTTTTCTGAAGATATTTTGAAGCGGTCCTGGCCTTTGAGAATGTAAAAAGCAAGTTGAAATCACCAGGGAAGAGCTCCCTGACTTGGTGAACAAAACACAAACAGGCAAGCAGAGTTTTTGCCTTTTTAATGCAGTGACTGAGACATATGTGTGCTGTTAATGCTGCTGCAGCATGTTCATCACTTTCATTTTTGAGCATGCCCTCAGTAGCAATAAAGATAATCTTCAATCTCACAGCCTTCACATACCTTTTCCACAGTTTCTGAGAATGAATCATCTTTCCAGAGCTGTTCCTGAACTCTAAACCCCACAGGAGAAGGAGATGCCACATGCTGCCCCCCTTGTGTCCTTCCTGCCTCCTTTGCTCCGGCCCCCATTCCTAATGAGATTGAGAATTTCAGGCTTCCTGGGATGGTGATCTCAGGGGAAGGGCTGCCAGTGTGAGTTGTTTTGCATTTTGAAAGGCTTCTCTTGGCCTGGTCTCTTCTCACAAACAGGACCCTTAGCTCTTACTGTATTGAAAAACAGCTTTATAATTAGCTGTCATAAACAAACATCAACCCAGAGAAGGTGCATATGACAGAGATCAGGGGATCTCACAGGGAGCTGGAAAGTATTTGCAGCATGGGATCCACACATGGTGGGTCAGCATCCTACTGTGGGCACGCAGGGTGTTGGAGCAGCTCTCTACAGCAGAGCTGACATGTGAGCCCCAACCATGGTGATCTGCTGGGATACAGCAAGGAGTCCCCACCCATGGGGGCATGGAGCCAAACCCCTCTGCAGACAGGCAGTTTTTTGGAAAGGTTGTCCCAAGGTACTGCTTCCAATGGCCATGGACACCAGAACAGCCCCAAAAGACCACAAAATCCAGGGTGGCCATGGTGCCATGGCTTAACCCTCCCTTGGCCAGGATTTTGAGCACCTAAGTTCCCAGCTCCCTGCAGGCTTTCCTGGCTGCTATCCAGCATGGGTTTACTGGTGAATGAAGCCAGGAGAGCTTCAGCGCTCATGGAAGAAAGCAAATGCCTGTCTAAGAAAGCCTCGGAGGGTTGACAGACTCCAGGAGTGCTGGGCTGTTCCCTCGGCCCCAGAGTCCACAGAGTCCTGCCCTGCCCCAGCCTCTCTGGATGACTTACAGTTGTTGTTGGTGTTGTGAGAGTGCAGCTGGACCAAGTCCTCCTCCAAGGCCCCTGCCAGCTCCTTCAGGTCCCTGGAGGTGTTTGCTGGCAGGTACTGCCAAGCCTTGCGCCCGTTGTGGTCCCTGCAGGTGGTGTCTGCCCCATAAGCTCCCACCAGCACCTTGATGAGCACCTCATGTCCCTGCAAGGCAGCCAGGTGCAAAGGGGTGAGCCCACCGCTGGCTGTGGGGATGTTCATGTTGACAGGGTAGCCTTTCTTCTGGGCATGGGAGATGACCTGAATGAAGCTCTCATGGTGGCCGTGCTTGGCAAGCCAATGGAGAGCAGTGAAGCCTGTCACAAAGTCTCTCCTGATCAGCAGGGTGGGATCCAGATCCAGCAGCTTGATGATGCTGTCCGCATCACCCTCGGCCACCGTCAGCAGCCAAGCGTGCTCCAGAGGATCAAGGACAAGGGGTAGCAGATCAGGGCTCTGCTCAGGCTTCTGGTCTTGCTGCAGCCCTGCAGGAAGACTGCTGCTGCTGGATGTCTTCTGAGCAGTGGCAGACCGCATGGTGCCAGGGCTGTTGGTCTGCAGGAGGATTTCCTTCAGCTCCTTCCTCCGGGTACTGCTGGGGCTGTTGGAGAACCTGCTTGAAGTCCTACCCCAGCTCCCCAGGCTGTGCCTGCCCCAGTTGATGCTTTTGTTGGTGTCCATCTTCTGCAACGTATGGAAACGCTCCCTGCTCCCCAACGTGGCTGGCCAGAAGTGGGAGCTGCGGCCCAGGCCGCCCACTCGGGGCTGGGCGGCATCTAGGAAGGAGAAGCTCCGGGAGACCCCAGCTACCTTCTCCTCTGCCACGGTCTTCTCCCGCTCCTGCCCGGCCATGGCGGTGCGTCTCGCACGGCTGTCCCCAGCAGGGCACAGCCCACGCTCCCCAGCACTCACCCCGCGCTTCCCCTCGCGGCGTTGGGCGAAGGAGGAACCGATTCCGCACGGCGGGAGGGCACGGCGGCGGCGGCGGAGCCGCGGCGCTGCCGGCGCGGTGCAGGTGACCTTTGGTCACGTTGTGTCCATGACTGCCGCCGGTGCCTGGCACGGCCTCAAACACGGGCTGGCTCTGCCCCCCCCGGCCACACTCGCCTGCGGCATCACAGAGGGAGCGCGGCCGGGCATGCGGGAATACAGGAGGGTGCGGGAATACAGGGAACGCGTGGGAATACAGGGAAAGCATGGGAATACAGAGAGCGTGCAGAACCGCGGGACTAGACGCAGACACGGGGGTCCTGGGCAGATCAGTGCTGATGCTAGAACAGAAACTGATGAACTGTATTCTCCTGCCTGTACAGTCTCGTTTAGCACTGCTGGCTCAGCATTAGCACTTGAAGAACTCAAACTCTTAGGCCAGAAGAGCTGACCAAACATAAACTTTTGATAAAACTATGCTCCTAGCAAAGCACTCTTGGAATTCAGCAGCTACGAGCAGAATGGGGATGATAAGGACCAAGGAGACAATCCCAGGTGAATAAAGTAACATCAGAAGGCAGCCAGCCCAGCTCCAGGGAAACCCAGCAAGAAATCAAGATACCACCAACCAGAAATTAGTGATTGACTTGGACTGGGTGATGAGTGTCAGAGGTATAACTGAGAGGTGTGAATTAGGGTAGAGGTTCCTGCCTGGAAGCACCACTTTGAGCTATATAACCAAGAACTAACAAAAGACTTATTGGAAACATCCACTTGAACCCAGCATTCTTAGCAGAGTCCCAGGGTCAGACCCTGTCACATTGTCTTGACATGTGTAAATCCATGACACTGAACGCAGGACACCTCCTTGGATGCCAGCAGCACCCCAAGGTTGCCTTACCGAAGCAATTACCTTACAACCCACTGAGATAGTCCCCCTATGTCTGCAATGCTTCTCCTTGATGCTGTGCTCAGGAAGGCCCAGATTACTGCCCCAAGAGGCCATGTTCCCAGTGCCTGGTGGGTCTCTCTGATGTAAGGGAGACTCAACCTGGGACACTGTTTGGGTCCTTGTCACCCAGTGTTTCATCCCATAGGGAATTTGGCCTTCTTCTCTTGCTGTGATTCCCCTTGTAGCACAGTCCATGCCTGGTGTTGCTGGCAGCTGCAGCCATCAGTAGTCTGCACCCTAATTTTGTTAGAAATCAGGACTAATTCTTCTGCCCCAAAAGCTTCCAGTCCTCCTCTGCAGAAGTTTCTTATCCATGACTGCTCTGACACCCATGAATTGTCACCAGGTGGTTTTACAGCTGTTCAGGCAGCCAAAAGCCACACCAGCCCCTTGAATCCTTTTTCTTTGCCTTCCCTAAGCTTTAGCCCTGCTCTGACTTGCCCTGAGCTGTTTGTCAGCCCTTGAGGGCCTTTGCCTTTTTCCAGCCACTTGGACCAGTTTTTCTGGGATGTGTGGGGAGTTGGTGTAATCTCAAACCCCAAACAACTAGTGGCAAAAACTTAATTGTCCCCTTGCTTCCTTTCTGGAGCTGCCTGGTTTTGTCACTAGGTTTTGGTGGCTTCTGTGGTGCCAGGGAAGCAGAGAACTTGAACCACACACCCATGAGATCCTGGTGAATAGTTGAAAACACTTGGGTGGCATCTGGAAAGGAAGGAAACAAGGAAGGAAATAAGGAGCTGCTCTTGGGAAATGAAAGCAGTAATGATGCAAAGCAAACCACCCATTAAGGGCCACCGTGCATGCCTCCATTAGGGACTTGAACCCACTGGTGAGCTCTGACCGTGGTAAAATCAGGGTGACGACCTTGGGGACTTTACCTGGGAGCCCAGGGGCTGGGAAAGTTACTTTGGGAAAGGCCTGAGTTTTCTCTCAGCCTTGTTTGGTGCTTGTGCTGCCATCAAATGAAGGGAAACCCAAGCGGCACCAGCTACACCCTCGAAGCTGCAGCTGTGCTCATGACAGACCGGGAGTTCAGGCACTGCCGGGACGAGCCGGGCCCGGAAAGGAGCTGTGGTGCCACAAGGAGGGAATTCGGCACAACCGCACTCAGCCGTGTGCCTGGGCGGGCCTGAACCGTCCAGCGGACCTGGGACAGGGCAAGGGCAACATTCCGCTTGAAACAGCAACTCATCTCCTGAGGCTGAGGGACCTGAACAGACCCAAACCGCAAACCCCAGCCCAGCCTCGGGGTCGCACGGCTCCGGCCCGGCCCGTGTTACCCCAGGGGCCGCAGCGCATCGCGACGGGTCCCCCTGCGCTTTCCCGAGAAGTCGGCGCGGGGAACCCTTCCCCGGGCAGGGAGCAGGGACGGGCCGGGGGGCCGCGGAGGCAGCCGGGCACCCCGCGGGACTGGGGACCCTCTGGACGGGGACTCGGGACCGCTGGGCCGGGGCTCGGGACACTCCGGCCGGAGGTCGGGACCCCCGACCGCAGCTCCACGCACGCCGGGCCCCTCCAGCCGCCGCCCCAAACCTCCGCCCGCCCCGCCCGCAGCCTGGGCTGCACCATGGCGGGCTGCCGCGGGGAGGGACCGGCGGCCCCGCACTTCACAGAACGCGGCGGCGGCAGCGGCGGGACCGGCGGGACCGGTGGGGCCGAGCCGGGCCGGGGGGGCGGCGGGGCGGGGCGTGGAGCGCCGGCAGGGCGGGCTCGGGGGCGCGGCGAGGTCCCCCCCGCGCGGTGCCGTGGTGGGCGCGCCCGGAGCCGCCCGCAGGCCGGGGCGGAACGTGCGGCGGGCGGGCAGCGATGGCGGCGGCCGAGGTGGCGCGGCAGGTGCGGGCGGGCGCGGGACCGCCGCATCGCGGGGGATGGGCAGCACCGGGGCGGGGGGCTGGGACCGGGCAGCGCCGGGGCGGCGATCGGGAGAGCCGGGCATGGCTGGGGTGGCGCGACCGGATCGGGGGGCGCCGGGCGGGCTGCGAGGACACCGGCCTGGGGCCTCCCGCGGGTTCTGAGACTCGGTTCGGAGCGGCGGCGGCTCCCGGAGGGTCGGGCTTTGGGGGCCGACCCGAGGGGAGCTGAGGTTACCTGGATGTTGGGGTCTCCCCCGCTGCAGCGCGGCCTGGCGACCTTGGGCTGCCCGCACCGCGGCGGGCCGGGGGTCCTGCCCCGTCAGTGCCCCCGGGCCCGGCCACGGCCGGACTTGCCGCGCTGCCCGGGGCTGGCCGGGCTGCAGCGCTGGGGAGGCCTGGCCGCGCATCCCTTACCCACGGCTGGGGGCCCCTCGCCGGGCCAGGGCACGGCAATGGCATCCCTGTCTCTCCGGGGATGCTGCTCTCCTCGCAGAGAAACCATCAGCCCGTGTTCGGTAGTACGTGGTGCGGGAAAGAAAGGTGTCCAGTCTGGCACCGCGGAGGAGCTGTGGGAGCCGAACACCAGCACCGTGTCCGTGCTGCGCTTTGTCCCCGAGGGTCCCCGGTAGTGTCCCCGGGTGCTACCGGCTGCTGCCGTGCTCACCCGCCTGCCTAGCGCGGAACAAGATCCCTGTGTGTCTGCGGAGAATTATCCAGAAGAGGAGCAGAGGGAGTTGAGCCACCTCTGCGTTTGTCACAGAAATGCTAAGGAGGCATCTGTAACGTGTTTGCATGTGGAAAGGTTTTGTCTGTGGTTTGATGGGCTTCCAAGTTTCATGTCCGTGTGTTAATACAGAAGTAATACTTGAAGTGAATGCTTTCCAGTTTCATCTTCAAAGCAATATGTTTTAACAGGGACCCAGTCTTGCTGAACGGGTAGATGTAGCCATTCCTTACCAGTTTGTGATGTTATTTCCTCCTGGACATACTCTTTGCCTTGTATGTGACTGCAAAAATATGTGAAGTGACTCAGTTGCTCCCCTGTCTTTAAAAGAAATTGAGCATTAAGCTCTCCTAAGATAACGTACAGGAGTTTGAGACGTCTGCTTGTGGTCTGGAATGAATTTATGATACCACACAGCCTCGCTTTGGAGGCAAAAAGGAAAGCTGGCTGTGAGACAGACTTGAAATTAGTGTGCTGCAAATTGAAAATGTCCTTTTATGAACAGATAACATGTCGGTCTTGGGCATCTGGTCATGTCTAGTTCCTGGAACAGTCAGCTGTAATGTCCTGGTGCTACACAGGGCTCTGTGTGTGCCAGCAGGGTTTGAGGTGTGAAAGCTGGGGCTGGGTTTGTGGAGGAGCTGGGGCTACCACCCTGCCATTGTCACAGAAAACCCTTGATCAAACCCACACTTATTGCAGGGATGGTTGGTGAAACCACCTTCTCCCCAGGTGGGCAGGGTGGCCTTGTCACCACCAAGCTGAGCCCCTTCTCCTGCCCTCTGCCAGCGGGGAGGATGGGTGCAGAGGTCTGGCTTGCCAGGCATTGTCCAACTGTCAGTCTCTAGCAGAGGTCAGAAAAATTACTGCAACTGCTGGTAGTGATATGCATCTTTTAACTGCTGGAGGAGACTTCTCTTGGGAATGGATCCAAACTGCATGGCATCTCTGCAGCCTTTTGTCAGGGGCATAAAGAAGTGTAATCTTAAGAGCTGTCAGAATTTGAGATTTCAGAAGCACTTGACTGTTTGTGTATGTTGAATGGCTGGGTGATGCAGTGTGGCTGGAGAGGGTGGTTGATGGTCAGGACCCTTGGTGAAACACTTCTTGCTTTCCATGGGGCCTGATTCAAAACTATTTCTCTCCCACTTTTGTGGTGTTTTACTTTTATGTTCTTGAGGATCTTTTATCAGCTGAGCAAGGAAAAATAAGACAAAGTCTTAATTTAGACTTTACATTCCTGATTTACATTTATCTCATGGAGGATGTTTACGCTGTCTGCTGGATAATTCTTTCATTACATAGGAGAATTACATACTTGTACAAGTGAGAAATAATTGGTACAAGTGTTGTTCTAATTTGCTGTTTAATCAGAACCAAGTGCAGTCTGGGGAAGTGAGTGCCATAACACCAAGGTCATGAAAAGGGATCTGATGTTGTTCTAGCTTAAAGATGATGTGAAAAACTGTGGCATGGAAACTTGAGTTCAGGTTCTGCTTTGCTTTGTCATTGGCAATTTGACTTCTTGTGCAAGCGCTGTCTCAGGTTGGGGGTTCAGCCCCCAGGTGTCAGTATTAAGGGCAGCGGAGGGGAGGAGGTGGCTGCTGTGAGCACTGGCAGTGGTGGGGGAGCTCTGTGAGTGTTGCTTGATTCGGTTTTGTTACAGGATGGTGCTGCTGTGTTTGTTGTGGCTGTTTGGAAATCTTTCTAAGGGAGTCTCCAAGGCCTCAGGGTTTGAAGTGATTCTCATTTGGGAAGAGCTGAGAAATTGTGTCAGGAGTACTAAGTGTCGGCTGTCAGTGTCCTGAACAGAAACACTCGACTAGATGAAGTATTGTACTGCAGCCTCTGAGAGCAGTTTTGTGCTGTGTGGGCCTCATTGGGACGCTGAGCCGCTTGGGTAGCTGTAGCATTCTATATTTTCTTTGCTGTGCCCTGCCTGAACATCACCAAGTGGAGGCTTTGCCTTTGCCATGGTACCCTTTCCCAACATTCCTTTGGGCCTGGCCACAGACAGTCCCGAATATGCAGTATTGACATTTGCAATGAGCAGCACCACTGCGTGTGTCCTGCTTTACCTCCACAAAGAGACAACAGCCTCTCAGGGCTCTGAGGACATCAGGAGGTGACAGTGCTGTACTTGCTTGTCCTGCTAAGTAGATCAGGGCACAGGTGTGCATTCAGCAAGATTTTCCTCTAGTCATTTTTTCATCCCAAGGACCCTGGAGTAATTCAAACACCTGAAGACTAAATCTTGCTCCTTTTATGTCAACTAATAGTTAATATATGGTGCTTTCAGGCTTGTTATGACATCTTTGTATTTTCCATATGATTCGAATAGTTTTCTGTAAGATTTAGAGTAGGTAGTGTGGCTTCTGTGGCATGGAGAAGCCCTTACAAAAGGTTGTATAAATCCTTCTAAGGAAGGAAGAAGTAAAATAGCTTTTCCAAGTGGCTGCTCCTTACTTTCACTCTGCAATAGCCCTGCCTGATAATACAGCAAGAGAGTGTTGCTCTTTTTGTTCTTTTAAACTTGTTTGTGACAAACATGCTTCACTTCCTCCCAAGCAACAACAGCCCATTCTGTCTAGGCAGGGGGTCACTCTGTGTATATGGGGAAAAAAAAGGCATCTGGTATCTTGGTGTGGTGCCAGTGTTCACACTGGCTTTCCAGAGATTCCATCTTTGTCTTTGTTCCAAGAAGATGTAACCTTAAAATAGAGACCACAAAGGACTCTCAGCCATCCAGCACTCACTGATGCTCCTGGAAAAAGCCTTCATGCATACGGTAGTTAAATTTTGCTTACCTTGTTGGTACCTCTTCATATGTTTCAAATTTGATCTAGTTTGGGAGATGAATGATGGAAGAGTCTTGAGCGCCTTATCAGCAAAAAGCTTATGAGCTTAACATATTCTCCTTCAGTGTTGAACAAGGGGATCCAAATCTACTTTTAATATACACCCAAGATGACTAATCAGTGTGTTCATATGTTGTTTATGATGGTGCTGTTTATATATAGCAGTGCTCTGGTACAGAGATATCACTTGGTGCTTGAAGACTGGTGACTTGCACTGTTTCTTGGTGGGTCAGACAGAAAATGTTTCTTTTCTCTCCACTAGTTTGGTAATTCCTGTCAAGTTTCTGATTTGTGTCAAAACCAGACTGATCTTAAAACATAATTTTTTTCCGACTGCATCCAATCTCTTGATGCCTTGGCCAAGGAGGCTGTAGATTTTTAGGCAGAGTAGCACAATATGCCTTATGGCTGTGTACTTAACATGGAGGCTTAGCTGCTGTGCCTGGAAATCACATTTTGCTGTAGTTGTTTCCTGGCCTGCACCAGATGTGAAGTGTAGTTTAACTGCATTGTAAAACCACAGGTGACTAGAAAAAGAACCTACAGGAAATGACTTGCAGGCTGAATCCTGTGTGATGGTAAATGCCTTCTCATAGCTGAGAATGGCTTAACTTCTACCATTTATTTTGTTCCGTCTGGATTGCACTTATATTTAGGGATGAGGGGATGATTTGTTCTTAATGAGAGCCCACACTCCTGCCCACACTTCCTGGGGAGAGTAGTGTTCAGGCAGGTTCCAGTGGTGTGGTTTTAAGGCTGAGTATTAAAAATACGCTTGATATTTCTCCTTCCCCAGGAGCCGTCTGCTGGTGGTTCTGTCTCGCGCCTTTGTGGGATCTGTCCCCCGACTGTGTCCTTCATCAGGACTGTGGGGCTGTTGCTGCAGGTCCAACACTGCCATGAGATTCCCCAATGCTGGGGTTTTGTTCTGCCGAATGCAGTTTAGGAGAGTTTGAGTGTGTTGTCACAAACTCTGTGTGTCTGATGGCTTCCCTTTCTTCTGCATTACTGGACCTCACAGCTGCATTGTCAGAAGGCAAAACCAGAATCTGCTGGGGAGCCTGAGTGCCTTCCTCATGAACATGCCATTAGGAGGGAAGGTGCTCAGGAATTAATGAAGCGCCATATTTGGTGAACATCTTGTCAGGAAGAGTCAGACTAATACACAAAATCTGGTAAAGGGGAAACATATTTACGCATCACAGTCTGGTAAATATGGTTAATGATTGAAGTGTGTTTGAAGCCTCATATCTTAAAAAAAAAAACCCACCCAAACCCACAACAGCAAAACAGTAACAAAACAAGAAGTCATACAGACAGGCTGCTGTAGTAAATGTACTCCTTGGGGATGTTTTCCCAGCCTAAAATACCAGTGTGATTAGCAGAAGAGGGAAAACCAGTATGTCTGTCCCTAGAAACAGGCTTTCAAGAGATGTGAAAGCATGATAGTGAAAGCATAAATTCAAAATCACACCCTGTAAACTACTACCTTTTGGCTGTAGTATTTTTTGCAAACTGGGGGAAAGCTAGAGGGGAATTTTCTGATTTTCGCACTAAAACATTTTTAAGAAAAGCTTTTGCTTCAGAGAGGCAAAAAGAACCTTTTTGGGGCTGTAGGAGAACAACTTACACACCAATACAGCGGTGCAGCACTGACTGTTCATTTTGCCTGGTGCATTTCTGAGGCTGAGCCTCTGCATGTCGTGTTTTACTGTCAGCTGGGCGGGGTTGGGACCCAGGGTGCCTTAGCACAGGCTGGCCTGGTGAATGTTTCTGACCCCCATCCCAAGGCTCATGGCTGTTCTGGGCTGTTCTGAGCGCCACATGTTCCTCTTGGGGAAGACCAGATTAGTGGTGTTGAGCACAGGAGAGAGCAGGGTGCTGGAGCACCTTCTCAGGAAGTCTTTGGGTGGCAGGGCAGGAGCAGCCCTTGCCCCCAGGAGGAGGTTTGGGTACCTCCACTCCCAAACCCTCTTGACAGGCTCCTTCAGGCCTGTGGGGTTATGAGCAGCTCAGTTGTGGACACTTTTTCTCTGCTTTGTTTTCCTGTAGGTGCAGTTCTCCTTGCTGTTTCTAGCTAGTTTCTATAATTGCAGCTGTGAATGGGAGTTACGTGTGAGTTCCAATTCACATAAAATGAATGGTAATAGGCTTGTAGGAGGAGGTGTCATTAATAGGTTGTTTTGTTCAGAGGATTCTTTTTGTTTTCAGTATAAGGTGAGACTTGAGTTTCTGCATAATTTTTGAAGAAACAAGTGTTTTTCACCTCCTCATTTCAGCAGCTATGTTTGTGCACATGTTTTGCACATTTCAGCGTTATTCTGTCAGGGCTACCTTCAAACGCTTGGCAGATGAAATGTTCTATTTGTGCCTTCTGGAATTGTTTTAGGGAAGAGTGAAGCATGCTGGCATGATTGACAGATCTGTGCAAACCTCTGCTTGGACTGTGCAGTTGATTCCACTTGGGAGGTCTTAAGGGTTTATACGGAGAAGTGTATTTTGCTTGAAAATGACACAACTATTTAATTGTATTTCAGGGTGAAGGCTGTCGTACTGTCCCCCTTTCTGGACACGTAGGATTTGATAGTTTGCCTGACCAGCTGGTTAATAAGTCGGTTAATCATGGGTTTTGTTTCAACATCCTGTGTGTGGGTGAGTATTTCCATTTTAGGACGTTGTCTTGCTGAAAAGTTTTCTGCAGCTGGATGTAGCTTGTAGCTTACAGCACTAACAAGGTTGCTTTGATTTAAATTTCCCCAACTGTTCTATTTTCAGTAACAAGAATTATTGGTGCTCTGGGAAATCCCCACTGAGGTTCTGCAGTATGGCTTTTTACCAAGCAGCGAAATAAAATGCCTAAAATCACAGGCTGTTATTATGATCTTCCTTTTTGTCATATGTTTGAATTTCACATTTTTAAAAGAAAATAGCTACTCATGCCAGAGTACATGGTCACGAGGTCTTGTTTGGTTAAGTATTGAATTGTTGTTGTNGTCTTGTTTGGTTAAGTATTGAATTATTATTATTGTTATTATTATTTTAACAAAATACTAGTCATGCTCCTCTTAAATCACTAAAAGCTATTTTTTTCTCCTCCCTTCTGTGCATACTTGAATTAAGATAGTGTCTGGCCAAGCCTTAACTCTTCTGACAGTTTTCCAAGCTGCCATGTGGTGTGGATCCCAGCTGGGGCCTGGCACTGTAGCAGGACTTGGTGTCTGTCCCTGCAGCCCATCTCACAGGTCTTCCCAGGGTTAGGATCCCAAATAATCTCTTCTTTTAGGTAACAGAAGTAAAACCCTCTATGGCTTTGGTGCCAGAGTTTGAGAAGTGAATTAGGAAATTAAAAATAGAGAATTAATAATTGTCTGATGGGTTTGCTGATGCCAGGATGGGTTCCCCTGCCTCTGTGAGCAGGAGGTTATTGCGTGGCCATGGCTGCTCAGACTGTCTGCAGATGGCCCCAGCAGTGCCTGTGTGGCAGAGGGGAGAGCAGCAGCTGTGGATATCTCCTGGGGACTCAGCTGATGGTCAACTCTGCACCCACACAGAGGTTTTCTGCCTCTCCTGTGAGAGATGCAGCTCATGGTATGGACCTGGTGTTTGGCCAGAACAGGGTTAAGTCTGAAACGAGAGTAGTAGAGCAAGGAGAGGAGAACTGAGCCCTGTTAAATGGAGCTGAGAAGACTATTTTCCTTACAAGTGCATTCCTGTGAGATGATAAACTTTGCTGACAAGTGGAGGTCACTGTCAGGCTAAGTCTCTAGGTGATTTCCACAGTACATGAATGTGGTATGACCTAAGGGAACTCCTGTCCCCTCGACTGAAGTCTGAAAGTGTTTCCTTTTCCACTTACTGGGCTGCAGTGTTGTTTTTACAAGTTTTAGGTGTAGCAGTGGGTGCCTCCTGCAGCTATATCTTCAGTTTGATGTGTGGAGGGGAGCTGAATGCCTATGCTTTCCTCTTTGCAGGGCATTAATCCGTTGTTGATGTGAAGGACTCACCAAGGTCAATGTACATTAGTTACTAATGTCAGTTTTTTATGAGTAGTAATAGCACCATCTTGAAATAAAGAGACTTTATAGAAAAATATAATAAACTTCATTAAAAAAAGATGTGCAAATCTTTGCCCCCACAGTTAAACATCCTGGAAAAAGAAAACAAAAATTCCCAGTGTTCATCTGTCATTTTTTCAGTTTGATTTCACTTGTACAGCAGAGTTTGGGATGAAAAATTGGAAGAGCAAGGAAGCAAATGCAGATTGGATGAGGATCCCATAGATAGGCCACAAAACACGACAGAAAGGCACTTCATTGCCCCCCATTTTTCAGCTGTGTGTGGCATCTGTTGGACAAAAAAATCCAGTGATAATTCTAGTCTGTGTCATGCTGGATCTGAGCCAGCGATTCCTTCAGCTCTTGCTGGAGAAGCCAAGGAAAGCTTCAAAAATGACTCTCAGCAGCATGTCCAGAGCAGAGCAGTTTTTAGCTCTTCTCATGCTGAAAGCTGTCTCCCCCGTGAGACTAGAGCCAAAGCTAGAATAAATGAGAAAACCTCTCATTACATGTTAGGTATTGCAGATGGTTTCTCTGATCTTTTATTTCTCAGCACAACCATTTTCTTCCTAAACCTTACATGATAAATTTTTGGTTGCCTCTTAGTTCAGTGCAAATGCTGGAGAAGTGTTTAGTGGCTGTGACTTTCTGTGCTGACTGTATTTCTCAGTGAGATAGGGGAACAAGAGGAGGAACAGGCTGCTGGGTTTTGATGCAAATTTCCTCAGTTTTTGGCAGGGTAGATTGTAGTTGCATTAAACTAGTATCCCAATTTAAGCAGGATTTTGCCCCTTCCTCTCTCCCAAGTTTTGCAGGGAATTTGTTCTAACTGGTCTATTCAGTGCAATGAGAGAGGCTGTTTTGTGGCAGAAATACTTCATTTTCCCCTGGGACTATACCAAGGCTGTTTGAGGTCTCATTCCAAAGAAGTGAGCCTGTGATGTGCAGGAACTCTCACCTTGCGGGAGGGAGGGATGTGCACAGGATTCCTGGTGCTCTCCAGCAGGCAGCTCTCTGAGGTGATGAGCTGTACAGCCTGGAAGTTGCCCAGTGGTTGTTTCTGTGGTCACTGGTGCAACCAGCAGAGGAGAGAACAGTTTCTCTAATCAAAAAGCCATCTGTCTCCTCAGCCTTCTCCTGCCCTGTGCTGCTGGTACCCTGGGGTGGGTACCAGGAGCTGGGTGCTCCTCTGAGGTGGTGTTTCAGTGTATTTTGTGAGCTCTTGTTGCCCTCCTTGTCCCTGCAGCCCAGCCTTTGCCTGGCAGTGGGGAATTGTGTGATGTCTCTGCATGCCTGTCAGATGAAACAAACTATTTTTTGCTCTCTCCTTGAGAGATGGCCTTATCAGTCTGAGTTGCCTCAGGGCTTGTCTCAGCAAACCTGCTACATTGGATTAGCTCCCATTTCTACACATGAAAAGGCTGTGCATGCATATATATTTTCTTTAAAATTGAATTATTTGATATCTGGAGCCACAGTTGTTAATCTTGTGAAGGACAGGTGCTGCTCTCCCGTGAAAGGAAGCTCCTGTGAAAGCTGCTCCCTGCCTTTGGACAGGGAAATACTCCAAGGACTCCTCTGTCCTCCCACAGAGTCGATTGATGATGATATGACTGGGGCCTCTTAAATCCTGAGTGTTGTGGAAAAGGGGGGCAGTGAGCAGTTGCGTGTTTCGCTTAGCATGTGCTAGGGAAAAGCAAATTAAATTTCCATGCACAAGAAGAGGAGATACCGCTTTTGTGGTGTATAATTCAGCTCATTGCTGCAGGTGCTTAGAATGCTAAAAGTTCTGTGAAAAGAAGCCATGAAAGTTCATTCAGCAGGAAGATGCCTGTCTTGGTTTGGGAAGTTAGGAGCTTGTCCCAGGTGTAGTTTTGCAAGTGGTGTCACCACTGTTCCATCAATGTGAGATCTGATGAAGGGCTTCCATAGAGCAGTGAAGATAACATGTGCACGTGCAGCTGGAGCAGGGAACATGTCTCAGGAGAGCGAGAGGATGTGTGGGGAGCCCAGCACAGCCAGGCTGTTGGGCATTAAGAGTGGATGGTGCCTTCTGAGCACTGATGTAGGGCTGCTGCATGTCCAGAACCTGCGGTGTTGGCTCTGCCCATTTTTTTTTTTAATGTCCTTGAAAATTGTCAGACTTAACAGCAAAACTCCATCCGATGATGAAAGGTACAACACTCACGCTTTTTCATTGCTGTCACATCTTCCTGGTGCATAACTCTACCAGTAAAGGTCACTCTCTCTGCTCTCCCCACAGAGCTTTGTCAGCCCTGTTTTGGGACAGCAGACCACTGTCGTTGCATAATCCCTAAATACGGTTTTGGAGATCAAATCACATGTGTCCGTAAGCCTGACATCAGGAAATAATCTCCTTGCCAGGGGTGCTGTTTTTTTCAAAGTAAATTCTGCCTTTTTTAATCCTTGTTCATAATTTCTGGTTTTAGGGGAAGATTCCAGTGCCACTGACTGGAACAAGCACAGACCACTTGTCCTTTTTATCAGATTGTCTGTCCCATCTGGACTCCTGTCCTTACAAGAAGCAGTTGGCACCATTCACATCTTCCAGCCAGTAAAAAGTTGCCTCTGTGTGAGGCAGAAACTCCCTGAAGATTCAGATATTATTCCTTCTGTCGTTTTGGCCTTCAAAATAGCACTGCTACCTATGTCTGCTCATATTTAACACAGCAGAACACTTTATTAGTGTCTTTAGTCTTTTACCATTTCATGTCACTCCGTCAGTGTTAACATTCTTTCAGCTGAGATAGTCTTTCCTCTCTTCTCCGTCTTCCCTGGCAGGCTTTAATTCTGTGTCAAGTCAGTGGGGTTACACAGTGCAGGGACAGGTGTATCTGCTGGCTCAATCTAAATTGGGGAGTGCAGACTTCACATGAGATGCCATGTTAGTGCCTGGATGTTTTAATCATGAAGGTGTTTGGAAGGGCAACTCCCAGCTGTGGAAAAATGCCACTGTTCTGGTATTCCCCTTCCAAAAGGAAAAACTCAGTGTTTGAATTTAAAATTGCCTTTGCTGGCCCTGTGTAGCTGGTATGAGGTGGAGTGTAAAGGCAGGTTCTGCATCTCTTAAACACTTCTCCTAGCCCCTCTGACAGTTACAGTCACTATTGCTGGAAAAAAACACTTTAGATGGATTTAAAGTAGGCAATGATTAACAGGTTCAGGATGTGCTAAAACAATAGTCTTGGCCTCATATGAATGTCTTTCACCCAAAAGAAGGAGGGAGCCAGAAACGAGAGGTGACTTACAGGGTGCTGTCTGCCCAGAAGCCAGTGTGGTTTTTAGATGACTTGTATATCCACTGCAGAGAGCAGCCCCCTGCCCTGGTCACTGCTGCTGCTCCCCTGTCACCCTGTCCTCTAGCCTTGGAGCTGCTCCAGGGTGTGCCAGGCTGTGGGGCAGTGGAGGCTTTGCACGATTGTGTGTGGATGATGCTCCTGCGCTGCAGGGCTGAGGGGCTCCCCTATCCTGAGGTGTCCCGTCAAATTCCTGGCATTCACAGGCAAGCAGCCAGCTCACTGCTCTGTCCCACCCATCCCTTGGCAAGGGCTTTGGAAATGCTACAGCCTTCTCAGTCTGTTTAGATTTTTGTCTTTTTTTACACTGCTGTTTTCCTGGAATCCCTGAGAACAGCCTGGGAGGCCATACAGGCTGTTGGCTGTTAACTCTCAAAATCCCTGTCCAAACTGTGGCAATGCACTGGTCTGATTTATGCACCTGCTCCTTTTTGGGGGCAAATGGTCCCTGACAAGTCCAGACAAGGAGACTCCAAGTTAATGGAGGGTTTGTTGGACCAGCTTATTCTTCCAGCGACAGAGGTAACCTTGTGCTTTGCTGGGTCCCCCTGCCTTGCTCTGGCCAGTGCTGTTGTAGGTTGTAGCTGATGCATTGAGGTAGCACAAGGGACTGCAGCCACGCCAGCTCCTGATGCTGACTCCTTCTTCTCTTCAGATTGAAAACCAGATTGATGCAAAGAGCAACTGCACTGGTGACTGTTCTAGCTGTAGTTGGTGATGGAGCACAAGCTCTCAGCTGGCTCCCAGGCAGTTCTGCAGCTCAAGGTGTTCATTGACTTTGGAATGTTAATGGATCTTTCTGCCTCTGGAAGGACACTGGATATGTCATCCTGTCAATCATGGACAGCTCAGTTCCCAGAGCAGGGGATTTGGGGCTTGGAAGTAGACAATATTCCTTCCAACCCAAACCATTCTATGATTTTATGATTCTGTGTTTGCCTTGCTCTGCCATGTACTTCAGCCCTGAGTGAGGAAAATCCCTTCTGAGGCCAGGATAGGAATTTGCCGCTTGCAGGGGTGAGGCTTAGAGATTTGGACATTTTGACGGGAGGGGATGGGGAGGAGTTTCCCCCTTCTTGAATTGGGCGTTTCATGCAAGTTTGGATCTGCTACAGAGCTCTAAACCTACAAAAAATAAGAAGCTCTTTTATACTGAGCAAAGTGGGAAAATAGTGAAGTTGTTTTGGTTGGGAGCTGAGGGCTGGGGGAAGGAGGGGAATGCTCTTGCAGCCAGACACAGTCTCCCTGTGGTCCCACAGCAGGCTGGAGGAGCAGCCTTTACAGAGGGTGGGGTTGGGCTGCTCCTGAAGTTTCTCCAAAAGCCATCTGGGCAGCTCAGAAACTGCTGTTTCCCCAAAACACAGCAGCCCTCACAAGGCAACAGACCAGACTGCGTAGGAAGTCAGATCTGTGAGCTGGGAGGGCTGGCTCTGTTGTCAGAGCCTGGTAAGGCAGGCTGCCCTGTGGAATGTGTGCACAGAGGGATTTGTTTTGTTCTTCCTGGGATGTATCTAAAGCAAATTCAAGACTGGTCTCTGGGATTTGTCTCTTCCTTCCAGACAAGGAAGTCGTTGCCCGTTGACAAATGAAATCCGAATAGCAGTTCAATACTGATAGAATGCTAGCAGAATACTGACAGTACTAGCAGAACTTTTGGAAGCAGAGTTTGCAATATTGTACAGCTTGTGTAGCCCCTAAGGTATGAAACCAGGTATTACAGAAAATGCCTCCTCCCAGTGTAGAAGGCTGATTCTCCAACTTGTTATGAGAATCCAACTGCACAACTTGCTGTGGGACTCGAACCAGCTCTCAGGGTTTCTGCATGGAAGGAAGCTATTTCTGTGGCTGCTTATTAGACACATTGATCCTGGAGCGGCTTTTTTTGGAAATGGCAGTGAGCCCCATTTCCTCTCCCACTTTTAAATGAAAACAGCATCTTCTTTAGTGTAGTTGGGGGTTTAAGTAGGATTTGAACGATGCATTCCCCTTTGCCTTTTCACCTCTTTCTTTTCATCTCTATTTTCTAATGACATTAATGGCCATTAGACTGTGAAATGTAATTTGCCCAGAATACAGACCTCCCATTGTTCATGGCTTTCTGTTTACCAGACGCTCCCTTGGGAGCATGAGATCTGCTTTCATCTGCTACAATTTCACCCCTGTTAATGTTTGGAAGCTGAAAGGCCAACCCATATTAATATTCAACAGAACGTTTCAACTGTCTTTTTCTCCAATAGGGGAAACTGGCCTTGGTAAGTCCACCCTCATGGACACCCTTTTCAACACCAAGTTTGAAGGTGACCCAGCATCTCACTCACAGCCTGGGGTCCAGCTGAAATCCAGTACTTATGACCTGCAGGAGAGCAATGTCAACCTCAAGCTGACTATTGTGAGCACAGTGGGCTTTGGGGATCAAATCAACAAAGAGGACAGGTGAGTGTGAGGGAGAGAGGCTGGATTTTCATTCTCCCTGTGCCCTAATTGGGCCTGACTGCACTGCAGTTTTCCTGCTTGCTTCTTAGGAGTTGTCCTTGTCATCTCTTTGGGATGTGACAGGTAGAAGAGAGGACAGAGGCTCTGGAGTGTCAGCACTGCTTCAGCTATAAAGCAGCTTTTCTCATGCTGTCAGACCAATTTCTGCCCTGCTGGCAACCTTCTGCCCAAATTTATCTGGTGGGGAGACTTAAATGCTCCAGGGCATCTGGGCTTGTTTTGGTTTGTGCTGACCTCAAGCTGCTGACCAAACCACTAGTGTGGTTTAGTGTCTGCTTGGCTTAATATCCACTTTTGACAGGGCTCTTCCATGGGAAAAGCCAAAGGAAGCACAATAAATGTGCAGTGAGATACCCTGGGGGAGTGTCTCTGGCATCTTACATCCCAAAGTGGCTGGAGTATGTTGGTTAAGGGATGTGCAGTTACACCAGTCTCCAAGGTGCATCTCTGCAGAGACATTGCTGATGAGTTTTGCTTTTTTGTGGGTCTGTTAGATATTTTTTTAAGGTTTGTTTAAAATGCACAGATGTCCTTTACAGTATGAGTCTGGCAGGGTCTATATTCCAGAAGGCCTTGCAAGGGAATTGCAGGAATTTCCTACCTCAGTGCACTGGGCAAAGGTAGTACTGAATGAGGCTGTGTCCTCCACCAGCAGCACTCAGGGATGTAAGAGCAGCAAGCCATTCACTCCCTGAGTGCAAGCAAGGGTTTTACACACTGCTGCAAATGACTCTACATTTGCCTTGCTTTAGAAAATCTCTCACCCTTGCATTTCAAAATATGAGAGTCTGCTTTGCCTGGAGAGGATGGTTTATCTGCTGACCTGTGCTGAATCCCAGTACTGTGTTTTGACAAACGGGCTACAGAGTTTCCTTGTCATCTGTGCACTTTAAAATTTCTTAGAGGTGGGGAGCAAGGGAGGTAGTGAGAATTGGTCTCAGGAAGTGGAAAATGGAAAGTGAAATCTATCAACAGCTTGTTTCTTAAAAGCAAGCCAAGGGGCATTGTCCTGTTTGTTTAGCTCTCTGACTGTGAGATGTAAAGCTTTTTTTTTTTTCCCTTTCACCAAAGCTATAAGCCCATCGTTGAGTTCATTGATGCTCAGTTTGAAGCCTACTTGCAGGAAGAGCTGAAGATAAAAAGGGTCTTGCACAACTACCATGACACCCGGATCCATGCTTGCTTGTACTTCATTGCTCCGACAGGCCATTCCCTGAAATCCCTGGACTTGGTAACGATGAAGAAGCTCGACAGCAAGGTTAGCACAAGTAACTCTTACTGGGCAGATTTACTGTTTGCATAGTGGAAAGGCTGCTGCTTTTCCAGAGGATCTCCCCACCTTGAATAGCCCTTCTGGTGGAAACGACTGAGTTGGCAAATAATTCTGTAGATTTATTGAGCACTTACAAGTTTTTGAAGGTTGTATTGCAGACTTAGAGAAACTCTTAGGAGCAAAGTTGATTACTTCATACCTCTGGTTTTTTCTAGGTGAACATCATTCCCATCATTGCCAAATCTGATGCCATTTCCAAGAGTGAGCTGACCAAGTTTAAAATAAAAATCACAAGTGAACTGGTCAGTAATGGAGTGCAGATCTACCAGTTCCCGACAGACGATGAATCAGTGGCGGAGATAAATGGGACAATGAATGTAAGTGACTCGGTTCTTCCTCCTCTCCCAGAACAGCACTGTCAGTATAGGGATGATACAGATTAACACGTGGCCAGAGTCTAATAAGCAACGTGCTAATGTATCAATCTCTGAGGGACCAGCCTTTGCAGAGAAGTGGCTAAAATTAATTTGAGCAAGACTGCTCCTCGGAGGTATTTTGTAAATCAAAAGGTTTAATAATGAAAAATATTAAACGTTACAGAAAACAAAATTATAAGCCGCACACAGGTGTCTGAGAAAACCTCTGACACCTTGCTAAGACAACTCCAAAAAGCCTTTATTTCCTTTTTTGTTCCTTCCTAAATACTGAATGTTTTAGGAGGGATAACCTGTCTTGCTGCCAATAAGATCACCAAGAGGCTTTGAGTTATACTCTCAGAGCCCAATCCATGTTTTTGTGCTGGTGCTGAGCCAATTACAATGAGAAACCCACAGAACCTTCCAGCTAAACTTCCTAAAATGTCTATAGGTAAACTGAAACTCTTTCCCTATTTGGAAGCACCTGCTGAAGGTGTAGGGAATGCATCACTACATAGGGGTTGGTGGCCCATATTGGGATGTTTCTTAAATCTACTTTCCCATTTATTTTCTGTCTTAAAAACAGAGGATTTCACAAGAATCTCATCCTTGTAGGGTCATCCTAGGCTAGGAGAGCTTTGTGGTAGGCTACTGCCTCTCTGGTGGGCTTTTCTAGTCAGAAAACAGACTTTTAATACCCTCCTTGTCCTCGTGTGTATCTGTTGAGGGATGTATAAGAAATCAGTGTTTAAACTCTTCAGCTCAAGGGTTTGTCATTACTCCTGTCCTATGTATCACCTGATGGCCTCCCACCAGTAAACTTCCAGGATCTTGTGGCAAGGAATTACACAGCTTAACCAGCAAGGTGTGAAAAACAGTACACAACTTGGGCCACACATGCCTCAAGGTGCCTGCAGGTGCCCATTCTGGCTCTGGCCTTCCCAGCATCGTGGGTCCCTGTCTGTGGCTCCTTGAGGATGAAGCAAGCTGTCCCTTGGCCCTTCTGACAGCACATCCTGACCATGGTCCCATTTTCCAGAAGGCTTTTCACAGGAAATCAAGTAGGGGAAGTTGATTGCTTTATTGCTGTGGATGTAGTAGAGGTCTAGCTGATGTCCATTTATGCCACCTCTTGATTTGCTATTAATAGTTGTAGAGTGTTCTGGAGAGGCCTGAAAGAAACATGAAGTTTGTCCTTACGTAGGAACTGTCAGTGATGGTTTCCTGGTCAGAGCAGTTCGGTGTTAGCCCTTCTGAGGGTGAAAGTGAACCTCTGCTTGTCTTTCCTTTCAGCCATTTACTTGTCTCCTGGGAGAGAATTGCTGTCTCAGGTTGCAGACGTTCTGGGTTGTGTCAGTCGCTGCACAGACAAATCCACTCTTTAATCCTCTATTACAGTCAGAATTACCAGGTTTATGGGGATGAAGCAGGCCGGAATTTGACCAAGACAATTTTGCAGGTCTGGAAAACTTGTATCCAAATACTGATATTATTAGAAACATAAGACAAATATTACTCTTACTCTGTGTGTCCCATGTGAGAGCAGGGGGCCGAGGAATATAGGGGGAAGAGCCCATCTCTGTGAGTGCTTGCTGGCAGTTCTGCTTTGTTCACAGTTTGACTGTATGAGCCACACTCTGATAGCAAAAACATCATCTCTGAAATCTTTTGTTTGTACCAGCTGCCATGACCTTGTCCAAGTTTTTGGATAACCTGTGGAATTCACTACCTGCTCTTGAGAGCAATCCAGGGTCACTGATCTTCCATGTAGTTGGCTTCCTGAGGCCCTTTCAATTGTCCACAATTTGGTGCACTTTAAAAGCTTTGCCTAACAAATGTCACTTCACAAAACTCAGCAGAAAGGGTTGGTGCAAGGAGCTGGAAACTCAAAGTGCTGAAATTTTGCACCTGACTTCCTTGCAGCTTGGCAGAATGCAGCATAGTTCCCAGGAGCAAGGGAGGTGGGGAGAAATCTCACTTACAGAAAAATGCAGCAAAGTACGATGGCAATGTCTGGGGGGTTTTGCTTGGCTGCCTGAGTTTTGGAAATGAGACTATAAGGTGAGATCTTCAAAGCCTAGATAGGTGTTGGGAGGGTTTCAGTTCCAATTTTGCTGAGCTTGCACTGGGCAAGTCTCTTTGCCTTCTGCAGAGAAATCATCTTTACTAAGAAGTGACTATTTCTGAGTTTCTGAAAAGCAAATCCCTCTTGTTCTTAGTAAGCTTTTGTGTAATGTGGAGTGCATATCTCAGCCTGAAGAGTGTGACCTTGGGTCACACTGGACACAGTGGCTGGGGACATGTTCAGCCCTTCCTCACCAGGGCGGAAGCAAGCAGGGAGGAAGGAGCTGTTACTCTGGGGGTGAAGAATGGACTTCCATCTCATGATCTGATGGAGCAAGGTGTCTTGTGCTCCAACATGAACTAAAGGAGTAGTGGGGGGATAAAATCAAGAAGGCTCCAAGACCTCTTACTGCTTCTGTGCTTGTGCAGATGTTCTCCTCAGGCATGGCAAGCCCTGGGACAGCACCGCAGTCTGAGCCACAGCACTCTGTTCCAGTTGTCACTCTGATGCCAGTCTTGCACTGGCTCATCTCACCTGAGACTGTGGCTGGGAGGATCAGCCAGGTAGAGGATATAGAGTAGTAGCACTAAACAAGGTTTCCAAAAAAGGACCCACCCTGCTACCCCTTGTCTTGGACTAGTGGCCAGTGACTAGACTCCCTGAGATTAGCATGTGCATAATGACTGTCTTGCTTGGTGGCTGTGCTCATCTCTGTGTACTGGTGGGTCAGCCAGGTCTGAGAGGGACTAACGTGGATATCATTAAATATGTTCCAGGCCCACTTGCCATTTGCAGTGATTGGGAGTACGGAGGAACTGAAAATTGGAAACAAAATGATGAAAGCTCGTCAGTACCCTTGGGGCACAGTGCAGGGTGAGTTGAGCCCTGGGATTTTCATGGCATGAATGGTGACACTCGTGCAAGGAGGCAGTGGGCTTTCATAAAAGGAGCAAGGGCGTGCTGGACTTGAATTATCCTTTGTTAAATCCTTGTGTTAGGCCTATAGTGCCAGTTTTCTCTGCTTGGAAAGGCTGGGGTTAAACCTGCTGGAGGAGTAGACAGTTGGGGAATGTGGGAAGAGATCTTAGTTTTTGTCCCCATTTTCATCCTTACCATGTCTTCTTACAGTGGAGAACGAAGCTCACTGCGACTTCGTGAAGCTGCGGGAGATGCTGATCCGTGTGAACATGGAAGACCTTCGTGAGCAAACCCACACACGCCACTATGAGCTCTACAGGCGATGTAAACTGGAAGAGATGGGTTTCAAGGACACTGATCCAGACAGCAAACCCTTCAGGTGAGATCCCTGGAGGAGACGGGAGAGCTTGAGAGAGGCATTGTTGGATGCGCTGTTTACTTGTGTGTGTGTGTGTCCTTGGGGGAGCATGGAAAAAAACAACGCAGCAAGAAAAACTGCCAGGTCAGATAAATCCAGACTTCAGCAAAGGTCTGACTGGGAGAAGGTGAAAATACAGTGAGGATGTGCAGGACTAATTGTAAATCTGCAAGTATGGCAGTAGAAATGTCTGTGCTGCAGAGAGACAGTGATGCCTATTTTGGGCTTACCTAGAAACAGAGGCCAGACAAAGTTAAAAGGATAAAAGCAGATATATTTAATGAAGGGCCTTCAGGTACATTAAGGGCAGACCAAGCCTCCCCAAGGGGCTACACCCAAAATGGACAATGGTCACGAGTTTTTCAGACAGACATAAGTTTGGTCTATTTACATATCAGGTGTTAATCCTCCAATTATGGCTTCAGGTAATGAAGTCATTTACCCCCAGTTTGCTCCTCCCCAATTTAGTTTTGTTTATACTTTTTGGGGCCTGAGGCTGTAGGGTGTCCTTGGATCTCAGGCCCAGAGGGATTTGTTTTGTCTGATCAAAATGTGAAGACAGTTAACTAAGGCTTTATATAGAGTTTAAAATTATGCACTAATGCAGTACGGGATTTGAAAAATATAAAATCTAAAATCTTAAGGCATCAACAGCAGTGTTCCTCTGAACTAGTGTTTGTTGCCAGCTTTGAATTGCCCAACATTCAATATACAGAGAAGTGCCAAAAATCATGGGTTAAAGAAGACCTTGGGCACATGTGGGTGAGTGAATAGCAAATGTATTGTGTGCAAAGCAATAGTAATGGTGAGGGCCTGATTTCAGAGGGTCAGGGAAAGCAGTTTGTCCCAAGTCTTATCACTGGACTTTCCTTCTTTTTCAGCTTACAAGAAACTTACGAAGCCAAAAGAAATGAGTTTCTGGGAGAACTGCAGAAAAAGGAAGAGGCAATGAGACAGATGTTTGTCCAGAGGGTCAAGGAAAAAGAAGCAGAATTGAAGGAGGCTGAAAAAGAGGTAAAGACTGCAGTACTTGTGTCTTCATGGCTGTGAGTGATAGATTCACTTCCAAGCAGGTAGTTGTTGCCAAAGCATTTTCTGCAGAGTGTGGTTTAGGACTTTCTTACCAGGAAGTCTAAGGTTTAACTTGGATGGGGATGTTAAGGTGTTCAGTCTCTGTAAGACAAAACTGAATCACAGTGCTTGTTCTGTAAAACTCACTGCACCAGGAAAGGGCCAGAGTCGATTCTGATGGAGAGGTGCAGTGCAGTAAAAATCAAGGAGGGAAGCAGCCCTTGAGATGAATTTGTTTTACAAAAAATACACCCATACAACTTTCTTAGCATTGTGAAAAATCCATTTATTTACGGACCTTGAAAGAGGAATAAGGCAGAGACCCCTGGAGATGGATTAAGGTTTTTTTTACATTTATGCTCTCCCAGACCTCTGTTCCTAATCTGCACAATGATGCATTACTACAGCACTGCCTCTGAATTGTTGTGGGAGACTGTTCCCTGCCCTTTGGGCACTGGCAGCTCAGGAGCTGGAAATGATGTGGAGACCAGTGGAGACTCAAAGGTTCAGATCTCAAGGGATCCTTCTATCTTCCTCTTTTCCTGTGAACAGAATATCTGGTAGTGCCACATCCTGCTCACCTCTCTCTTTTCCCTTCAGCTGCATGAAAAGTTCGATCGCCTGAAGAAATTGCATCAGGATGAGAAGAAGAAGCTAGAGGACAAGAAGAAGTCTCTTGATGATGAAGTAAATGCATTTAAACAAAGGAAGACAGCAGCTGAATTGCTTCAGTCACAGGCTCAGCAGGCTGGAGGATCGCAAACTCTTAAAAGGGATAAGGAAAGGAAAAAGTAAGTTGCTAACCCAGAGGTATTTGCTTTTTGGTAATTGTTCTCCTTGACTGTTTTTCTGGGTGGTCATGTCTCCCTCCAACATAGCCAGTCCTTATCAGAGGAAGGTTTGCAGCCAGATTTAATACCTAGTAAGGCTGAGCCATATCTAGAAGCATGTAACATTTGCTGTCATCCTGAAGAGCAGGGAGCAGTACTAACCTCCCTCTTTGCTTTCTGACAGCATGGGAGAGGATAAACTTGTTTTCATTCCCCAAGATTCCCCGCTCCTCCCTTGGTCTCTCAGTGCTTCTAAAGAAGTGGAACCATTCTAGCTACCAAGGCTAGGGTATGCATAGCAGGGATGTCCCATTACCCTCAGAGAGGAGCGTGCTCTTGCTCAGGGTCTTACTTGTTTAGGTTGAGAAGATAGTGGAAATTATTCAGGAAGACTAACAGTCAAGAATTCTGGAATCTGCAGAATGTAAGACTGAGGGGACAAGTCATAGCACCTTGATAGCACTAGTACTCTTCTCCTGTCCTAAATCATCTGTTTGCCCTCCTGCAAAAAGAGATACTGCATGGCTGTAGCAAGGGTTCCCCATGCCAGGGACTGGTGTGATATAATCCAGCCCCTTGTCAGGGTCTGGGATCTGGGCTGTCTGCAGTGCCTGTGCCAGGCTCCTGAAGCTCTGCAGTTGCTCAAGAGCAACCAGCTGTAGAATGAAACACATCTCCCAGTTCTCCCAGCACTGAGCAGCTCCCTCCCTACTGTGGTACATTTTCCAAAAGGAACACTGTGGCACCTGTGCAGGTATGCAGAGAGTGGTGTGCAGACAAACAGGGGTCTGGTTTTGTACCACTGCCATGATCACCCTTCTGCACGGTCCTGGGGCAATCCTTGCCTGCACTATGCAGTCTTAAGTACATGAATAAGTGCTATTAAAGTGGACAGTATGGGGCATGCCCAGGGCTGACAGCACTGTTTGTCAGGGGAAAAGCCTGTGGCTGTTAAGCTTGGGATCAAATGAGACAGAGGAGGAAAGACCCAATTACAAGAATGGGATCCTGGTTTAGTCCTGTAGTTTAGAGCTGAAGCTGCTTCAACATGAACATTCTTTTGTGATGAGCAATTAGTGCTGCCCTTTTCTCACTCGCCCATTCCTTTTTCCACTGCCTAGTTTGATTTGTTCATTTGAATCACCTTCAGGGGGTATTAAAATCTTCTCATACTGAGGAGTCTGAGACTGACTGGGGACAGACTTCTCTCTTCAGCCTGGATTGTGTGAAGAATACCCAGCTGAGTTCTTTCATGCTTAGAGCCCTTAGGCATCTGCTCACTCAGGACTGCAGCCTTCACCCTTGAGATCAGACAGGGTCAGGAATGCAGAAAAGGGAGGCAACAGCCCTATTAGTATCAGCAATTAGTTGCTGTGGCCCAAGTCAAACTCTTGGTTCTTGAACATCTTGAACATCTATCTCAGAACATCTCCTTGACACCAAGCACCAAGATACGGAAAAGCTTTGGTACTGTCCTTGTCAGTTAAGGGTACAGAAAACTCCATGACAGAGATAGGTCAGTGCTTCAGTAAGGCTTGGGAAGATAATAGGGAGCCTCTTTTGCCTCCAGGAAAATTGCTGTGCTAGAGACGTTGGTGCTTTCTTTGCTCTGTAACTTCTCTGATTGTCCTTAATCATGGATTTCAGTATTTAGATCATATTTTTTTCTTAACAGTCCATAAATTTTGCAAGCTGGAGCTTAAGTGTAGCTTGTTCACTACTGGCTGGCAGTACAATAGCCTTTTTCTTTCACAGGTGACTTGTTTAAACCCAAGCTCTGTAATTTGCACTAACCATGACTCAGTTGATTTTTTTGTTGTTGTTGTTACATCATTATCATCATTATTAGGTCTTACATGTGTGCTGTTTTACAGTTAGCTGCTGTTTGGCTGCATGGTGCATGAGGCACATTGTCCTGGTAAGCGTCATTAACTAATAGACCCTCACAGTGGGATCAGTTACCTTTCCTAAAAAAGCAGACTGTGTGCAAGTCCTGAAGCTTATAAGTATTATCTCCGTCTTCCTCTGCTTTCACTCCCACTATACGTGCTCTACCAGTCACTCTCTAGATGTACAGTTGTAGAAAAAAGTATGTAATTACCTTTAAAGACTGCAAAGTTCAATTCAGAGAGTCAGGATATGGAACACAGAAAAATAAGGATTACGTCTTCTTCCTTTTAAATCTTCCCCGCGCTTCATTGGCTCTGTTCTCTTTTTTCCATCTCTCTTAAAAATAAATTATATTCTTTAATCATACAGGCCACGTTGATACTATGGCAACAATTGCTATGGAGATGTGGTGCTGATGATACAGCCCAGCTAGCCATGAAAATGTCTCTCTCTTTCCTTTCTCCTTCCTCCCACTCCTCCAAGCTGTAATGTTAACTTCTGGTTACAGTGAAGGTGAAGGTAGATGCAAGACTAGTTTCTATCATCCTCATTAGGGTTATTAGTCAAACTGTTAATGACAGTGGTCTACTTACAGCTATGTTGAGTGGGTTTAATTGAGCATTTTTAATTTGCTGATGATTCTTTCCTGAGAGGAAGAGGAAACCTCCCACAGGAATGTCTTGCTTCTTTACAGAGCAGCAATACTCATTATCCAAGGCAAATGTGACAGTGCCCCAGGCTGAGGTGTACAGGCCTCTCAGAGAAGGGACCTTGTTGGAAATAAAGTATAAAATACACTAAAAAACCTCACCCTTGAGGCCACCCTTCCCTGTAGATAAAGCTAAGACTTAACCTTGTCTCCTGGATAGTCCAAACTAAATTATGGTCTACCCTTGAACTGGTAGAAGCTGATTCCAAGATTCCTTCCCTCTTAACTCCACCAAGGGAAGTGCAAAAGCAAGTAAACATTATGCTGTCAGAGAGAGGCATTTGAATGTAATTTAAATGGGACCTTCCACTTAACAGAAGAGCTGCAGAAGGGTCTTGCACTGCCTCGAACTGGCACTTGCAGTCGTCTTGAGCTGTCCAGTTGATTGAATGTCTTTGCTGCCAATGGTAGCTGTAGAACAATGAAAAGAACAATTCTCTACTTATCAGGCTCTGAATGTGGAAAAATAAGCTCAAAGAATAACAGTGTTCATTCTGGTGCTGAGTACGAAGGCACAACTAAAGTGCAGTTAGAGTGAACATTACTGATTTTTGTTGGTTTTGGATTGCTTTTGGCAGTCCTCATAACTGTACACTGTTGTGTGCTGGGCTTTGAATCAAATGAAGTTCTTTGTTCCCACTACACAAATGCAGATAGTGCCTTTTTCAATGGGCATTTTTCATTGCTAAATTAAATATGTATATGTGGTACTTTTCCAGGATTTAGAAAAACACTCTCCATATTGATGCATAAAGTGTTGCAGGGCTTCACTTTTTTGCAAGGATACAAACAAGTCACAGTTGATGAGTCCTGTAGCATTCAAAACGGTGAAAGGATTGTTTTAGAAAATAAATTTGGTTCATCCCACTGCTGAGTGTGTGTGTGTCTGCATAAAGCATGTTTTGTAGTCAGATTAAACCTTATTAACACTTAGCAACATTTTCTTTTTTGTGTGTGTGTGCACATTAGGAAAATTTGTATTTTTATTTTGTTTTTTGTCATTAATCCATAAAACCATTAACCTGCCTTTTTCTTTCATTTTCAGTTTAGGTTTCCTGTAGAACCTTTCCCTTGGCCCCAGAGGCCAATGCCCCACCCTCGGCTGTGCCACTGTGCCTGTTTGCTCACCTTTCCCATTGGTCCCCTCCTGTGCTCACCACTCGGGGTTAAACCAGAGCTCTTGGCTGCCGGGGTTGTTCTTGTGAGGGACCCTGCTGGCCAGAGGGGCTCATGCCAGGTTCCTCCTGCCCCTTGGGCAGCAGCAGGATGCCCACTGCTCCTGGGCAAGTGTCCCCTCTCCCATTGCTCAGCTTTTCCCCTGCTCCATGCTGTCAGAGCTGCATGGGGGGTGCCTTTAGCTCCTGCTGTGGGTGCAGCCTGGTGCTGCTGTGGGGTGGGATGTGCTGTCTCCAGAGACTGGCTGCCCTCTCCTCATGTTAATTTGCTGTCCCTAAGCCCTCATTACCCCCTGTGCTGCCATGTGTGACTCAAATAACTTTCAAGGACTTTTTGCAAAACTTGACATCTTCACAGGCATGGGCCTGAGTCCAAACCTCTAGTTCCCAGGCTTGAGGAAGTCTCAAATTTGGATCCATGGTTTGCAACTAAGTGTTCTCTGAATGCTGCAGAGGTCATGAAGAATCTCTTGCCTCGTCTCCCTCTCAGTATGCTGACCTGGATCCAATCTCAGGGAAAGCTGGTCACCTTGCTGTACATATCAGTGTTTCTGAAGAAAGATGATGCTGTTTCATTGACTTTCTTCTCAGTGATTCCAACAATTTCTAGTTTTAAGGCAAAAAAAATACTACCTTTATTTTTTTTTAAATCTGGCATCTCTTTAGAACTGTACAGATGTTGACAGGTTTCTCATATTTTCTATTCAGCAAAAGCCTTGTTTTTACTGCAGGATTTGCGCTAAAAAGGAGGGTATTTTGCTCACTGGGCCAGAAGTTCATTCTGGCTAAGTGCAACTGTGGTTTGGTTTGCCTGCGTCTTCTCTGTGTATTTCTGGCTGAGTTTTGTTTTCATATAAAGAGTTCATCAGACAGTGAATTCTGGTTAACATTTACTTCTTTTGTTTTTTTGTTTTCTTTGCCCTTCTTTTACAGTAACCCATGGCTCTGTACTGAGTAATTACCCCTGAATACAATGGCCTGGAATGGACCTTCATTTACTTGTTAAATCAGAGGGTCTAATAAAACGTGACAGCATTTCAGCTGTGACCTTTCCAGGGTGTTATCCTTGCTCTCTCCTATGTCCTCGTTGTGATTGTCTTTACTATGTACTGGCGGTTATTGCTTTTATTAAACAATATAAAATTAGTAATAACAAGGTTCTGGATGCTACAGCTTTAAATCCTGCTGTATTTTTTTTTCCCCTACAATTAATGGATTCCCCTTTTTCCTGGTCTCATTCCACCCAGCTAAATAAGGGATATGGAAATAAGTTCTGTGAGTTATTTTTGCTGGTAAAATAACAACGCAGTTTAAATATATTTATTGATGACATTAAAATGACAACACCATCTTAGTTTAATTATCACATAGTTCAGAGATAAAACACTTTTCTCATTATATTTGGTGTCATTTTCATGACATCATCTGTCTTTTTTCATTTGCTTTTATTGTTTTCTTTTGCTAATTCATGCTATCTGAAGACTAGCATGTAAATCCTCGTTTCCATTTCAGACTTGCTTGTTGTGGCCCTGATCCTTGTCGTGCTGTGGGCAGGCTCAGTGCTCTGTATGTGCGGAATCCACGCATCCTGCCCCTGCTGAAAGATCAGATGTGTGCTGCCAGGCAGCCTCCACAAACCCCCTCCAGATCCTGGGGTTTTAGAAGATAAGCACACGTCAGGCCTAGCCCTGATAGGTGATGCTGTTTAGTGCCAGCTGCTGCCGAGGTTTTACCTGAGCAGTGCTCTGGGTGATTCCACAGGCTCGGGAGCAGTTTCAGCACAGGGTCAGCCTGGCTTCTGCTCACAGCAGCAGCCCCAGGTCAAACCATGGCCTGGCCTCTGTTCCCAGCAGTCAGGGCAGTCCAAACTCTTGACTGCCGTGTATTTTCTCAGGTATTCTGTTGCACCATAAATACAATTTCATTTCTCTTAGAGCTCTTTGATTGCTTTGTGGTTTGTTTGGGATATTTTTTTAGCAAATTAAAATGATTTGAGTATTTTCTTCTTCCTCTACTTTTGAATTTTTCCCTGCTCCCAAAACCAGTCAATATATCAATGATTTCTAGATTATGTGCTAAAAGGACAATTGAATGTGACCTTTTTACCATACTGCAGGTCACTGTTCTTCCTGACCAATTGCCTTATTAGAATGTTATTTAAAGTTATGTGAAATGTTTTAAAAGACTTTAAAGGAAAAAAGGTTTTTACTTGTGTGATTTCCCTGAACTACTTGAGGTACCACAAGGAGGTTCCATCTCTCCTCTGTCGGCTGTTTCCGTGTTGCATCTCTTTGTCTTGCTTTTTGAATGTCTTTCTCTTTTTTGCTAATCTTCTGTTTTTTCTCTTTTTTTCCCCTTTTCTCTCTCTGTAGCTTTTTTTAATCTGTCTTCGCCAGCTGCACTGTGTCTGAGGGAGAAGACTGCCACTTCTAGAAGAGTTTAAGGGTCTTATGTCTGGGGAGGGGGGAACAAATCTTTAGTGTTAGTGTCTTGGAAAGAAGCTCTTTTACTGACTTGCATGATATTTAAAATTGAAGTGTCTTGTAATTTGTGTGACAAGATGGTGATGTGGGGGGAACTGATGACCTGGAATTTTGAAGAGCGACAGAAATGTGATGTTGGGACTAATGATGTAGCAAATACATTTTCAAATGTTGTTATGGGCATATGTTTTTTCTAATGTTGTCTTTAATAATATAAATGCCATGGGCTTCCCTGAGGGGTGAAGCCTAAGGAATATTTTCAATATGCTGTTGTTTGGTTTTGGAAACCGTGCATTCAAAGGAAATAGAAACATGGTGCAACTTGCTCTGTTGGCAGCCACGAAATATTTAATTTTATCAAAGAAATAAAGTAAGAACTGTGTGTTCTCACTGATGTCTCCTGTGTCTCACCATCCTGTTAAGAGAGCCCCATTGGCTGGTGGGCGTGAGTCAAGTACTTTCTCTTTCCTAACTCGACCGTTCCTCTTGTTCTTTAAAGTTAGGAGAAGCTGGCAGTGCCAGAGAGAGGCGATGCCGGGGCTGGTGTAAGGATGAATTCCATGCCCACCGTGAGCGGGGTGCAGTGTCCCAGTGGTGCTGGAGCCGCCCGGGCACTGCTCGCTCCCCCGTGCTGCCCTGCCTGCGCCCCGCATGCTCCCCGAGCCACCGTCCCGTGCCGGCCTCGTTTCCTTTTTACAAATGCAAGTGCGTGAAAACGGCACCGCGTTCTGTATTTACACGACTAACATTGAGGAACCAGCACTGCTCTGCCTATTACCTTTCTAACTTTCACGTAGATTTTAAATAAAAAACACAAAGCCAACACGGCTGCTGTGGTGTGTGTGTGCTGTTCGCGGGGCCGGCGGCGCTGGGCCCGGCGCTCCGGACAGCTCCGGACGGTCACGGGGAAGCCGAAGCCTGGTGAGGATGGCGGTTTCCGGCCCCGGGCAGCGCATTCTTGCGGCCGGGGCCGCCCTTGGGGCGACCGCAGCTGTTCGGCAAGGCCTGGGGCAGGGTTGAGCCCCGCGGAGAGATCCCCGGGCTCCGGGGAGGGTGGGCAGGGAGCGAGACTGGAGACCGGGGCTGCCTCGGGGACCGCTCCGGCCCTGCCCCTTCTGGCCTCGCCCCCTCCCCTCAGGCCTCGCCCCCTCCCCTCAGGCCTCGCCCCTTTCTCGTACGTGGCAACCCCGTCGCCAGGGGGCACTGAGGCCCGCGGCTCCGGCCCCGCCATGGCGGCTGTTTCTCGCGGCGTCTCGCGCGAGCGTGACGTCCAGTCACGTGACGCGGCGCCGGCCGGGCCGGGCCGCGCCGTTCGGCTCCGCGCGAGTGACGGGAGCAGAACCGAGAGTGGAACCGGCATCGCGACGGCACTTGCGGAGCGAGACCGCCAGGGAACGGGGCCGGGGTGGGCAGGTGGCGGGAGAGCTGAGGCTGGGCTGCGGTGGCCCGCAGCGAGCCGCGGCCTGGTCCACACGTGGGGCCTGGTCCCGCCCTACGCGCCCGGGCCCGGTGAGTCCGCGCCCCCGGCGTGGTTCGGCCCCGCGGTCTTTGCCCACCATGCCGCCGCCGGCAGAGCCGCAGCCTGAGGCGGTGCCCGAGGCGGTGCTGGAGCAGTGGCGACAGTACAACGAGACCGACCGGCAATGGGCGCTGCGCCGCCGCTTCATCCTCCGCCACCTCCCCGCGTACCCCGGCGCTGCCATCGACCAGCTGCTGGCGCTATCCGTGCTCTGGACCAACCACGTCTTCATGGGCTGCAGGTGAGGCCCCGGGGACACACCGGGCGGCGGGCGGTCTCTCGGCTTCCTGGGCCCGGTGCTCGCTGTCAGCCGGGGGTACCCCGCAGGACGGCGGGGGCTCAGTAGGACGACCCGTGCTGCGGGCAGGAGTCAGGGTGGAAGTTTGAAGCCGGGACGGGGGCCCCCGCGGGGAGAAGGGGCGCAGGCTCCCGTCGTGGCCGAATCTCGGCCCCAGATGCGTTTTAGAAAGTAGCTGCAGAAGAGCTGGGATGAAAGAGGCTGATGCAAGAGAACTTCTGTCCCTGACCAGTTTTGTTTGCTCGAATATGCCGGTGTTCGAACGTAGAGGGGGAGCAAGCCACTGGAAAAGTTTGTGTGTTTTGCAAGTAGTTCTTGATGTCCCATCCCCAGGACTCGTTAAGCTTGTGGTGCTGTGCTGTGTCATTTAAGTGAGGAGAGAGTTTCCCTCTGAGCACAAAGCAGCCTGTACAGTCCCCTGAACGCTCAGCTTTTCTGGGAGAAATAGGCCTGGAGAATAGAAGGGGTATCCTTTCATCCAGCAGTACTGTCCATAGCCAGGTTGTGGAGATCTGCAGAAATGTCACCCACGTTCCACTGACACCTTTGATGATGGGATTGTTTTTATCTGGATGGAAGGACGGAAGCAGTTGCTTAATGACCAACTTTTGCAAACTGTGCAGTGACAGAAGAGCTTGTGAGCATTGATGGCACATGGATGGACTTTTAATAATGTTTCATCCCACAGCCTTGTGGGGGAGTACTTTGTGTCATCTCTACAGAGCAAAAACAATATCTTGAAATAGAGATCTGCCTATTTCCTTTTTTTTCTGTGTCAAGTACTAAAATGTTCTGCTCTGCAAGTGCCAAAATTTAACATAGATTTAAAATAATTTCAAATTCCAACGCTTGAACAATATGTTAAAATTGAGAATGTCTTCATATAGCCTGTGTGGTCCATCTTAATGTGTTTGTGTGCTGTCCTAATGGGGGACCTTCTCTGTGACAGGGCTTTTGGGAATGGTGCAATAAACAGTTACAGGGTGCTGGTAATAGAAGTGAGCAACTGTGTGGAAAGGTTCTGAATCCCAAAACCTGATGCAGTTTAAGCATGTCAGTGCACATACTTTCTGTGATGGATTCCTTCACCTGCAGCTCTCAGGGGAGATGAGATTTGGGCAGGATGCAGTCTGGAGCCATTATCAGTGAAGATGTTTTCCCAGAGCTGGTGTGCCTGGCTGGGAGCACTGCACAGGAACATACTGTTAAAACAATTCTAGTTTTACTTACAGTTGCCTGGGGAAGGAAGGGACCTGCAGCATTCCCTGGAACTGCCTTTTGCTGATTAGGAAGAGCTGTTGTTGATTTATCAAGTAAATAGCTTCAAAGTTTGAGGGATTTTTGTTGTTTTCTCTTAAGTTTGTTGACTGGTGTTTGTTTTGGGATTTTGTTTTGTTTTCCTAATGCTGATTTTTTGCCAACTGAAGACAACCTGTTTGTCAGAGTAGCTCAGCTGGTTAGAGCAGGGTGCTGATAATGACAGTGTTGTAGGTTCAATCCCTGTATGGGCCATTCACTCAAGACTTGGACTCAATAATCCTTATGTGTCCCTTCCAACTCACTATTCTGTGGTTCTGTGAAGAACAGATCAGAGTCTCTGCTATGAAATCTGACTGAGTGTTCTGCTGGGAGAGGATGTGGAGAGCATCCAGAAGGCTTAGAAAACATGTTCTGTGAGGAAGGGGTTAAATAAAAGGCTTCATTTAGTTTAGGCATGGATGAAAGAAGGTGCTCCTATTCCCAGATATGTTAAAGGTGGCTGAGAATGGGGGCAGTGGTGCATGAAAGCATTATGCTCCAGAGCTACAGGGATAACCTATTAAAGTCACAGCAGGGAGACTTCAGTTAGGTACTGGAGGCACTGGGTTCCTCTGGCCAGATTAGACAAACACATGTTGAGATTGATTGATCTCCTCCCTGCTCCCAGCAGAAATATGAGCCCTAAAGGTCTCCATCTTTTGTGAAGAACGACAGGTGTCAAATCTGACGCTGTTCTTGCACCCTGCTGGAAAAGGACATTGTCCATGACAGGTAATGTCATCTTGTCCCTGTAAGCCAGAGAAAAAGATTCCCACTCCTCTCCCCTTTGGCTGCGAGAGGATGAGGGTATGTCTTGGTTTGAAAGACAGGTGTCTGCCAACAAAGGCGGGCACCTACCTTGGAATGGAAAACATGACCCCCTTCCCTCCAAATTATTATAACTTTGAAATTAAGGGGCTTTCAGGCAAAGATATGGGGAAAGGAACAACAGTTCTTTACTGGTATGTATATGTGAAACAAGGCAAACAAACACCAGCAGCGGCAGCACCAAGGAACAGAACACAAACCCCTGGACAGCCTCTCTTGGCTGCGGCACCTTCCCCTGCGGTGCAGTTCCGGGCACAGCTGGCAGGGGTACTGCTGGCTCCTGGCTGGGCAGGGCAGTGCGATGATTCCCCAGGGGTGGCAAACAAAATGTAACAGAAACTGCGCAGTCCTAGCGGGAGCTTCAGGAATTGGGTAAACACGGAGTGCAGGATTAAAGTGTAGCGAAAAAGCCCGAGGCAGTGGCAGAAAACACTGGGGCTGGGCAGCCACAGCCGGGTTTCTGCAAGCAGCTGCCGCACACAGCCGGGAGACATGCCCTCTGGGAAGGGGTCGGGTCCTGGGTTTTTTCCCCTGAAGCACCCAAGTAGATGGTGAGGGTCCTTTTCAGTTAGGTAGGGTGTTAATAAAGTCCCAGTTCAGTGGCAGCTCTTACGAACAAAGGCTCACCCATGGTAGGAAAAGCAGTACAGGGCTGGGCTCTGGTGGTGGCAGCAAATTCTCCTCACAGTAAGCAACAGCTCAACTGTCCTCCTCCGATGCCAACAGTGAGAGAGGGAGAAAAGCTGAGCCCAGTCAAAATCTCTTGGTATCTTTTCCCTTCCAAAGAGAAAACCCCCCAGGTAAGAGTCGCAAGCTGCACACTTCACCCACCTTGGCCATTTCTTTAGTCTCTCTTAGCAACAGATGGGACAAAATTCCATGAGAGAAAGAAACAAAAAGAAAAATCCTAACCTACAACAGGGTATCACCACTATCTCATCTCCCTTTGATCCCTCCTGGAATTTTCTTCCCATTCCCAGTTCCACTGCCTCCACTGAGGGCTGAGCTGTGCTGGTGAAGCAGGGACTACAGTAGTCTGTGCTCAGAGTTCTCACCCAGAAATTTATACGGATCTAATTTCTGCCTGGCCCTCTAAATCAGGAGCAGAGAAAAACTTTGAGTGTAGCTTGAGTAGATTTCCAGAGCCCTTGGAACAGCAGTATTTAGAAGCTGGTGCAAATCACTGCAGCCCTGGCTGTTGGGACAGTTGTGGGCTCCTGTCTGTGGGCAGTGCCCTGATGTTTTCTGACTTTGGAAGGTGAGCATACCATGGAACAGGTGCAGCATTGCTCTTCCTTCTTTCTGAACTGTGGTGTGAAGCTGTCAGAGGCTGTCAGGCTGTGTTTGTAGGCTCTCCTTGGATAGAAAGGTTTGGGTTTTTTTCCTGTTCAGACTCAGCGTGCAAATGGCTCGAAATCATGTGACAGATCCCCAGAGCAATGGAAAACTGAGCTGGTGGGGGATGTAAGGCATAGAGGGATGGACCTGTGTGGAACTGTGGGTGCTGCAGCAGGGTCATGGTTTGCTCAGAGCTTGTCACAGCCACCTCACCTCTCTTGTGGTTCAAGAACCTAAAACATTTCGGTTACAGCACTCAGGTAGACTTTAGTTTGGCTTTTTAAAGAGTGGTCGATGAAGGCTAAGTAGTGCCTTTGTCACCTGACATGGCAGTTGCAGTGTTGGTGATGTGCAGGCTCTGGCTGCTGCCCCACACAGGACTCCAGTGCCAGTCTGAGCTCTGTTTGATTCACTGAAGCCGCTGCTCCTCCTTCACACCCCAGTGTTCATTAGTGCTCCTGGCAGCTCTGCCAAATACTGTATTTTGTCAGATAATGTATTGAAATTTCAGTTTAGAATACTGTCAGTGTGGTGGCTGCATGGTTTAATCAGAAGTGGGTTCATGTGGAGCCAGGTCAGCTGGTGTGGGGCTGTGTGCCTGTGCCAGACCAGCTGTGGCAGGGGGACAGTGGTCAGTGCTGTGCTCTGCTCCAGCAGGATCAGAGGAGCATCTCCCTTGTACCTGCTACTGTGTCTCAGGCAGCTTTAGTTCTTGTTTTACATAATAAAAGCTTGTGTGTGCATGTGTGCTGCCCCATGGGGCTGGCTCTGAGGTGTTCTGCTGTTGAATCCACACAGATACGGTGTGCAGGTCATGGAGAAGGTTCTCAAGATGGCTGAAGGCATCGACATTGGGGAAACAAGGTCATACGAGTTGGTGCCCAACAGGAAGCTAAAGAGATACCGCTCTCCATCAGACAGTGAGTATATCTGCCTGTGTCAATGACCCCTTCCCTGTCCCTGTTTGGTGGGCATCACTGGGAGCGTGGGGACACCAATGTGCCATGGGGCCACTTCTGGGACAGCTGGCACAGCAAACTGGAGGGAAGTGCCCGTGGTGTGCTCTGCTGGACTGCAGAACAGTTCCCCCTCTGCCATGTGCATGATTCACACAGAGTTCTATCTTTGCTTAAGAAGATACCATTTTTCATTTCAATTATCAGGTAATTGGTTTCCCCTAGGGATGGTGTCTGGAATTGAATACCTGTCTGGCTTTGTCTGCTGTGGTGAGGGGTGATGTTCTGACCCAAGGAAGGATTGTACATGTACATAGAGATGTGGAGTTCAGCTCATTGATTTTGAGTTACAACCTGCTTGGAGCTTTGAGGGGATGGAGAGTAGACATGATGTGTAGTTTTGGGGTTTTTTTTTTCTCCCTGCTGAGCCTGGAAGAGTGCTGTATATGTCAGCCAAGTCCTATGGTCTTAGGGATCCGTGTTCCAGCTTGTAGCTTTTCCAGTGGAGGAAATGCAGCAGGCAGACAGGGCTGGCAGTTTCATGGCTCTGTGCTGGCTTCTCCATGGCACCTTCAGAGCTGTCTGCCCTCCCTCTGGAGAGGAGCAGGAATTGTGCCTGGGTGCAGGCAGGCCCGTGTCAGTCAGCAGTGTGACTGTGTGAGGCACGAATGGTCAGATAGCACAGGACTCCTCTGGGCTTGGATATAATTTCTAGCTCTGCCAAAGTTGCTTCCCTTATTTTGACAGCCAGCAATCTTTCTGTGCTTCCATGGGCCAGCTGCAAAACTGCTCTTCTCCCTTGTTTTGTCTGTCACAGGCAGCAGCCCTGAGGGTTCTCCAGGGCTTGTTGCACAGACGGCATAATGAGCTGTTCTGCTGGCAAGAGCCTTTAGGTGCTGCTGCAGTGCAACCATCAAAAACAGATGGAGGAAAAAATGCAAACCTTGCCATAATTCATCAAAACTTGATGGACAAAGGATTTAATGCATAAGAGCTTTGTCACCCGATTTCAGTACAAAGGAAGAGCTGTTTATGCTGTGTGCAGGTGTTTTCACCTGCAGCGAGCTGGATGGTGATACCTGTGCTGTGGTGGTGGTTGATGTCTAGACAGCAGGGCTGCACACATTGGCACTGGATTAGGCAGCATTTCCCAGCACTGAGCTGGCCTTTTGCTCCTCCGATGAAATTATACACATGTACCACATTAGCATGTGGGTGCTGAATCTTCCACAGGAGAAGTCTTGTGTAACCATCTCTTAGACGTAGCATATTTGCTTGTCAGCTATTTGATTCTCCCTTTCTGCAGTAGCTGTGCATGCCAGGATAGTCTGTCTCATTTGCATTTCTTCTGGAGAAGAAGCAAGAGGTCTGTCACTAATGGGGGGCCCTCAGTTGCTGCAGCTGTCCCTTGAGGCTGGGGCAGATTTCTTCATGTTTGCTGCCCTTTAGCCCAAAGCAATTACAGTGAGAAAAAATGTGCTTCTATTAAGTCAGTAACAGCCCTGTGTGTTTTGGAAAGGAGGGTTTGGTACCACTGTGTTCCACCTCAAATGAAAAGACCTGATGATAAAGTAGTTTATCTGACATCATCCTGCAACCCTGCAGCAGAGTCAGAGGTGAGGCTCTAGTCCTGCTCTGATGTTCTGTCTTGTTGACCATAATTTTACTCATTTTAGTAGATTTGAAGGGATTAACTTCAGAAATTACCAGGTGGGTAAGTGGGCAATGTTGGAAGGCAGCATCATGTGACTAAATATATAGAGATTTTTGTGTGGTAGCTGTGAAGGTCAAAATATCACTGTAGTGACCTGCACAAGAATGACTGGTTGTCTTTGATGAACTGTGAATGTCTTTTGGAAGGAAACCTTTTGGGTTTTGGCTAAGGAATGCAAATCCTGTGTTCAGAGCCTGCAGGCTTCTCTTGAAGATCATTTTCTGAAAACACAGTCTTCCTGTCATAGCACATATTGGTAATTGTGTAATTTTCTTCCATCTCATAGGTCCAGAGCCAGAAGAGATTCCTGAGCCACTCAAAAAGGTGGTCCCCAGGTTCCGAGTGCGACCACACTTTGAGCCCATACATTTTGTCACCAGTGCTGAGAAGGATGGGAAGAAGGACAATTCTCTGGATAACCAAATGCAGGAGGTGAACCAGGAGGCAAATACAAACAGCATGGCACGGCCAGCTGAACACCGTATAAATTCTTTTGTGAATGCACGAGAGGTGGATCCCCAGCTTTCCAGCTCAGCTGGGCTCGGCTTTGCAGGCCCAGCAGCAGCAGCCAAGAAGGCTGTGAATAGTGTGGACTCTACCACAAGCAGCACCTTGCAGCTTTCTGTTTCCCCTTCAACTGCCCCGTCTGCATCAGAGACTTTCCCTCCGTCAGCAATAATGCTGAAGCAGAGCTTTATGGAGAAACTGTCAGCAGCTGTCTGGAAAAATCTTACTAATCCAGATGCAAACACTGGAACGGATAAAATTAACTTCACGTATCTTTTGACACGTTCAATTCAGGCATGCAAGACAAACCCTGAATATATTTATGTTCCTCTGAAAGAGATCGCCCCTGCTGACCTCCCCAAGAGCAAGAAGCTGCTGACAGATGGCTTCGCTTGTGAGGTGCGATGTCAGAATGTCTACCTGGCCACCGGCTATGCCGGAAGCAAGAACGGATCCCGGGATCGAGCTGCGGAGCAGGCAGTGAAGCTGCTGAAGAAATCTGTGGAAGTTCGAGTTGTTCAGCGAAAGTTCAAGCACACCTACCACGAGGACCTGGTGGTGTGTGAGGCAGGCGTGTGCCGCCCAGATTTCCCTCCGGCTCTCAAACCTCATGAGGAGTTCGTAGTTGCCAACAGGGACTGTGTTCCAATGCAGCCTGGTACTGAATCCACAAAAGGTTCCATGAATACCAACAAAGACTGGACTAGTTTTGTCCTCACAGAGAATGCCAGTGATGCAATAGGAATACTTAACAATTCTGCCTCATATAACAAAATGTCCGTTGAATATAAGTATGAATTAATGCCCAACCGCTCGTGGCGTTGTCAGGTGTATCTCCAAGATCACTGCCTGGCCGAGGGATTTGGCACAAAAAAGACCAGCAAGCACGCAGCAGCTGAGGAGGCACTGAAAATCCTGCAGAAGATGCAGTCAAATATAGCATCCCTCAAAGTGACCCAGGTGCAGAAAGTGGGCTGCTCATCACGGGGCTCTGGGAGGAAGAAGGACCTGAAGGACCTGGTGATCTATGAGAACTCCAGTAACCCGGTGTGTACCCTGAACGACACTGCCCAGTTCAACAAGATGACGGTGGAGTACGTCTTTGAGAGGATGACAGGCATGCGATGGAAATGCAAGGTGATGCTTGAAGATGAATTCATTGCAGAAGCAGTTGGAGTGAAGAAATCTGTCAAGCATGAGGCAGCAGAGGAAGCCGTGAAAATCCTCAAAAAGACTCAGCCAACTGTTGTTAATAACCTGAAGAAAGGCACTGTTGAAGACGTCATCTCCAGAAATGAGATTCGTGGTCGATCAGCAGAAGAGGCTTTCAAACAGAAGATCAAAGAAGACAACATTGGGAACCAAATTTTAAGAAAGATGGGCTGGACAGGCGGTGGCCTGGGAAAAGACGGTGAAGGAATTAGGGAGCCTATTTCAGTAAAGGAGCAGTTCAAAAGGGAAGGACTTGGGCTTGATGTGGAAAGGGTGAACAGAATCGCTAAGAGAGATATTGAAGAGATCATTAGAAACTATGCACGCTCAGACAGTCACATTGACTTGACTTTCTCTAGAGAACTGACCATGGATGAGCGGAAGCAGATACATCAAATTGCCCAAAAATATGGTCTTAAAAGTAAATCCCATGGGCAGGGACACAACAGATACTTGGTGGTGAGCAGGAAGCGGCGCAAGGAAGATCTGTTAGATCAGCTGAAGCAGGAAGGCCAGGTTGGGCATTATGAGCTTATCATGCCCCAAGCAAACTGAGGTGAAGTGTCCCCTTTGACCAGAGACTGAGTTTCCTGGACACTTGACTAAAGAAAGAGATGCTGCATTTTTCTTGTGGGTAATAATGACATTAATGACTTAATGACTTTTACTTTGGTAATATAATTTCTAAAATGTTGTTAGATGTGTAGGACCGGCTGAATTATCTTCAAGCACATTAGCACAACCCAAAAGCAGTAGTGCTGTTACTATATGTGTCTTTGATATTACTTGTTCCTTCACATTTTAATGGTTTTGTAATAGCAAACACATGTCCAACGAGAAGAAATTTGACATAATTTAAAATTATAGGTCCCTTACTCTTCTTGAGCAAGGAAGGAAAAAAAACCCTTTTTTAAAAAAAAATTAAAAAGCAAAGGAAATGCAGTCTGGGGGCATAAACTTGTATGTAAAATTTGTATTTATGACAAATAAAGTTTTATTTCTGAAAAAAAAGGTTTTGTCACACTTTGTATTAAAAAAAGTGTGAAAACTTGATTATTCTTGAGAAATACATATATCGAGGTCTTGTCTCTGCTGTGTGTGTATGTAGAGTATGTAAACCTTAACCAGTTTAGTGGTAGTTTTATTCATAGATTTCTACCTTGAGTCTCCCATTCTGAGAATCACTGAAGGCGCCTTCATTGCTAGCAAATGGGACTGAGAGAATTCTAGCATGTTTCTATCTTTAAGAACAGTTGACGTGCAGATATCATGGTGAAGTGTAAAATATAAAAACTGGAGGTAAATGCAGAGCCCACTCTCAAAGATGCTCATGTAGCTTGTGGGGACTGTTATATAACTTATTTTTTTACTTGGAATATCAGTTCTTTAATCCTGAACAAAACCAATTCTTTGCCTGGTTATTTCTCTGCTTCATCCCTGTACCGGTGCTTGTGTCTGGTGAACGTGATTCCCCAGGAAACTTCTGGCCTTGCTCTGACCATGTGTGAGTGTGAAAGCTCTCCAGGGCTGGCTTATGCCACTGGGAGGCTGGAGTGCTTCCCTCCTTTACGGGGAAGCAGCCTCTGACCTCCATCTGTGCTACTCTGCTGGCAGGGTTACAGGACACAGTGCTCTGTGAGCCTTGGAGCTCACTTCATGCTTGGGAAGCTTAAAGGATAGCAATTGACCTTGGAGGAGCCAGGAGTGAGGCATGCCTAGAGATGCTGGTTATTCTGTCAGTAGTGGGGTCTGCAGGTGATCCTGTACTGCTAAGCCAGTCCTAATTCAGTGTTTTTGTTTGGTCTCCTGTTGCCATGTCTCAGACATCACCTTCAGTTTTCTGCTGCTTATATTTGCTTCTCCAAATCATTACACCCTCCTCTACCTTTTTTCCCACTTCTTGTTCTGCTTTGTTTTTAAATGCTCTCAGGGCTGAGGTGAGGATGCCTAACCTCAAAATGTCCTGGTGGTGAGCAGTTAGAGAGATTTTCATCCCTGCAGGGTGCTGAGGAAGAGAGACTGCACTGGCAGGTGAGACTCAGGAAGCAGAGATCAAGCATCCTTTCCTCTCTACCTGGCTGCAGCAGAGCTTCTGCTTGCTTGCCCTGCTGAGTAACAACTTGCTGCTGCTGTGAAAAAAATATGGCAGTTAATTCTGAAAGTAGGTTTTTTCCATTTTGTTTGGGGTTATTTTTTGTGCATTATTTCTTCTCCCTATGTCTGAATTCTGCTCTCAAGAACACTGGGCTCTAGCAGATGGTGCTGTAGGAGTGGAAGAAGCCTGGTACTTTCTAGGGAAAGAAGAAGTGAAGCTCCTCCTCCCTAACTTGGGTTTGCACCAGGTTGTTAGAGCTTGGTGATGGCAAGGAAGGCAGTAAGAGCACCACTGGTATTCAAGATGAAAAAGGCCTCTTTTGGGAGAGGCGGGGCCTAGCTGTAGTCACTGTAGCTCAGCAGGGGCAGCTGGCCCAGACAGTCTGTGCAGGACATTTCTTTTCCTGTCCTGGGTTGTAGCTGTGATTCCTCTGCCAAGCACAGTGCCTGTGCAGGACCTGGTGGGGGGCTCTGGGTTTGGCTGCCAGGGTCTTACACGGCAGCATCCCTGACCCCAGGGGGGCTGCAGAGCCTCTGCCTTCAGGAGAGGCACCACAGGGGTTATGATGGAGTGTGTGGATAAAGGCCTTGCCTGAGCAAGGGTGAAGGTGGGATTGATTTTCTTTGGCACCTCTCTGCTGCTCATTTCTGGCTGCCTTAAGAGTCCACTCCATTGTTTTGGGGTTTTTTAAACTAGTGAAACAAACACAAGAATGGTGGGACTGCTACAAGGGCCTCTGTGGCCTTAGAGGGACTTGGCATTACAGGTGCTCTATGTAAGGCACAAGGCTGTTCTAGAGTACAAGCTGTCATCACTGTAGGCACAAATCTGCATTAAATTTTTTGAAAGAGCCCAGCTGCTTATAATTGTGGAGCTCAGCAACAGAACCAGCTTTTGTTACCTGCCGCTCATCATCAATCCTGTTCTCCACCTGCTCAGACAGGAGGAAAATAAATGTGATTCCTGTATCAACTGAGCTCACAAAGTTGCTGTAGCTAACTCAGGGTCACAGGTTCCTTTCTGTCCCCAGCCCAGTCCCTGCCCTGGTGTTCCTGCAGGTGCAGCCAGCCCCGTCTCTCCTCCACTGCCCCTCTCCTGCACTACCCCAGGCACACCTCTCCCCCCACTGCTGCCCATAGAAGGAAGTATTACACAGTGCTGGAGCTTCAACCCACACCCAACTGCTGGCAGCCTAGTTAAATAAGCACAGTTATACACTTCTTGCCTATTTATACAATAAGCACTAAGGTTACACTTTATTTACAACTTTTGAAAAATGTACAGTTTCTTACATGGGTTACTTGTGCAAAGTTATACTTTTCAACTAACAGACCAATGTACACACAAAAGACACTGGAATAGTGGACAACACAATTGCAGGTTCCATCCCACACTGCTGCCTAAGGTTCTGTATCCAAAGGTACAAACTTGCCTTACAAAAAAAGTGACTGGACTTACAAATGTTTTTTTCAGAATTGAAAAAATACATTCATAAAACTGAAGGGAACAAACTCAAGCATGCAGCAGTAGCTCACACAAACCACATGGTCATCTACGAAGAGCAGAAACTGCAGACTCGAGTGCCTACCATGGACTTAATACAAACTTTCCACAAGACAAAGTTAGATCCCAAATAACTTATCTTTCTCAGCTAAAGATAAGGGGCAGGAGAAAGACACCGAAGGAGAGTAATTCCATCACTGGAACAGGTCAGTTTTTACCTCTTTTTTAATGTGGAAGGCCTTTTGCTGAGTACCACAGCTCTACCTGCTTTTGTCCAGTAATACCTTGGTGCCAGGACTATAGAAACCTACTGACAGTTTCTGTAGGCATGTCCTTTAAAATAGTACTTAAAATAAGAAGGGCTTGTTTCTCACCCTCTCAGCAAAGATCCAAGTACCACAGCCATAGTGATTTATGTAGATCTGTACATAAATCTTGCATGTGAAGTGCAGAAGTAACAAGCATTCCAGGGTCTTACTAAATCTTTGAATTGGAATGAATTGAAGAGTTGATTTTTTTAACATGAGTAAAAGAGTTGATAAACCAATACAAAAGGGAAACAAAAGATGATTTCTTCACCCAGTACTTACAAACGCAGTGGGGTCTAAACCAATAGTAGAAGTAAGTGACCAGCCTGGACACATCAGCACTTTAGTTAATATCAGTTAAAAAATGTGTATGTTTATAAACATCCCTTTTATCAAGCTACACATAAGCATCACTGTGTATAACACAATTACAATTCAAAGCTTAGTGTACACTACAGAAATGCACAATACTGCCCTAAGACTGGAGAGGGACCACAGAAAATGAATTCAGCATCAGTAACTCTTTTGCAAGTAACCCAAGTACAGAACGTTTGACTTCCAAGTGGGTGCGTTCTGACGTCCAAGGAGGAGAAGCTTCAGCAAGGGAGGGTGGCAACAGCACAACAGCTATTTTGCTTGCAAAGTAAATGCTAGGAGGAAAAAGATGACTCGGACACTTTGTTTATTTTCCTCATCAACAGTGTTCATTTGCATCATCCTGGGTCAACAGTCACGCCAGCTCTGTTCTACTATTGCAGAAACCCGTTTTTCATATTCCCGCTTATTCTCTTGGTATAGCTGAGCTGCCTGGCTGTTTGCTGGACTGTTCGGATTTGGCTCATCCAATAGGGACTGTGAAAAGAGAAAAAGATCCTTAGGCACTGCAAAGTACAGTTTTCCAACACATTCTCTAAACTATACATACTAGCCAGAGCAGAGATGTTAGTCCAGGTGCAGCACACTGCATCCCTGCACCTGGAAGGCTTTAGAGGCTTTAGCCACCAGCATCACCCCTGCACAGTGCAGGTGACTTGCTGTGACAGCCAAGCAATGCATCACTGGTGGAACCCTGCAGTGACCACCTGTGTCAGTGCCTGGCCAGTTTACACCTGGGAAGGATTCACACTTTGCCAATACCAAGGTATAGCTGCTATACTGACTCTTAGGAGAGGGGAAAAAAAGTTTCCTGATCTGTTTTTGTTCAAGCATCCTAATGTCATTCTGTCTCCTCATGCAGAGTTCTCTTACCTGTATGGATGTTAATATGGAGGAGACATCATAAGTGGGGCTCCAGCGATTCTGAAGGATATCCAGACATATACTACCGTCTGCATAGACTGGAAAGGGTCAAAAAAAACCAGCTTAAAACACAACTTATACAGCTACTGGCTTTTCTCCCTAGTATTGCCCAATCCTGAAAACCTATGTACAGACACACTGCAACAGTCCATAGTGTCTGACAGGCTGAAATCCTGCAAACAGGCCTGTAGATAGGAAGCAGTGAAGCTCCTCACCAACAGAAGCCTGAAGTATTTAAACTCAACCCCTGGTTATTCTCTCACAAACTTCTCTGTGTCATTGCAACTACCACTGTGGAAAAACATGAATAGATTTTAAGGCAAAAAAATTTTAGCTACCCAGAAATGAACCAAAGAACACCCACAAACAGTTGTTCACACTGAAAATTTCTCCATGAAGTCTCTACAACAGAGTCCAGTCACCTTACAGCAGCTACAGGAGAACCTTCCCTTTGTACTGTACCCACACTTGCCATGTTGGAAGGTTTCTGGTATTTCTGCACAAAGCTAGTATTTATTTGGATGCAAGGAATACCTCTCCAGCCTTTAGTTACCAAGGAAGTGGATTAATTAAAGAATCTTACCGTCACTGGCTATAGCTGGACCCTAACACTATATTTCATGGTATATCATTCTCACAGGCATTTTGGGAAAGAAAAGTGTTAGAAGACAGCTGCATTCACCAGTGTCACTATACTATGTCTACAATACATACAGACAGAAGCCCAAATCACTGCTATTTAAGTACAAAACATTCTTCTGTAAGGCTTAAAAGGCAGTTGAGTGTCTCAGTACTGTGCTATAACACCTGAAAGATAAGAGGTTTCTTTTATTGCCCCTTTCTTTTCAAGCCTGAGCACTGCTCACATATCCAACCTTACCAAAATGACACAACCACACTGCAATTTTGCTGCCTTACTAGATAGTGAAAACTTTTATAAGTAGACCTTTTATACAGCAAACTATAACAAAAAACACCCCAGCCTTCTCTTCCCGCCCCCACCAAACCTCCAACAAAACAGCAAAAATAAACCCAGGCACTGTGTAAGTACTTACCATTTGGATGAAACATTTTAGAGACAAATCTGACAGTAGGTGGCTTATTCGGGTATTCTTCTGTGAATTCTATTGTGAGTTTGAAAGTTCCTGGAGTTGAAAGAGATAAGCATGAATTTACACAAGGGATGAGTAAGTAGCAACCCCCATGTAAGAGACAGTCTGAAGATCCCTCATCTGCCTCATGAGCGCCATCAAGGACGAAGATTGAAGCCCCCCAAGGACTGAGACCCTTAAAATTCTAACACAGGGCACTGGCCTGACTGAAGTGGGATGTTTGCCAAGTGTTGCCTGCAGGTGTGTTTGCTAGACCAAGACTGGTTTCCCATGGGAATCAGTCCTGAAACAGTGGGTCCTGCTCACCGCTGGGACGGGCTTGTCCTGTTCGGAACTGGCATGTCTGTACTTGTTCGCAACGGACTTCTGCACTGTCCTGTACTTGTTCCCTTGACATACCGTCCTGTACCCCCCCCCCAGCGGACCTCAAAAAGATTATAAAGATCCCTGAGTTAACCAAAGACTTTGAGATCTCCCCGTGGAAGAAGACGGATCTATTGGCCAGACCATGAGGATTTCGTCTCTCCGTTGGTAGCTATTACCTCCCCCCCCCTTCTCTATCCTTTATTTCCTTTCTAATCCTTCTATCGCATTAGCTGTTGGCACTCAATAAAGGTACATTTGTTTTGATTAATACTAAAATCTCCTCTGTGCTATTTTTGCACTCTGAGATCAGTTAACGAACCATCATGACCCCCGCTTGTATTAGAGGATCATGACACCCCACAATACACAGACACTATTGTGCTCACACAGGCTTGTTGGATATGGAAGACACATTGTGCAATCCCACAGCAATTCCTTTACTCTCATTGAGTTAGTAATGAAGTTCCAGACAGTACTGGTACAAGAGTATTTTCTGTGACTTATTTTTATTGCCAAAACCAGTCAAAAGGTTAATGTAGGGAAAATAAATCTGCCCTTGGGGTTTTCTTCCAGAGAGCCTAATTCCAGTACACTGTACAAACAACAGCAGCAGGTGTAGAACCATCTGTGTAACACAATGTCATTTGGTGAGTCCTATCTATGGAATATGCTGTCATGGCAAGGACCTTGTAATTTATTTCCTCTAAATTAAAAAAAAAAAAAAAAAGGCCATGTTTCTCAACAACTGTAAGGTAATCTGGTCTTGCAGAAAAGTAGTATTGAATGCAGCATCCAAATCTGACACTTTAAAATATAAACCTGACCATTTACTTCACACTAACTGGTCATCTTTAGAGAAAGACTGATTAGGCACAGACTGTAGTTGAGTCTCAATTTTAACATTTTAACAGCCTGCATAAACAAATTATTTTAGCCCTTCTCCTCAGGCTATGACAATCTGAGAATAAGAAGTCTTTCAACTAAGATGCACATATGGGTTCAGGGGATTAAGGACTACTGATTCAGCTCTGTAACTAAGGAACTCTGCCTACTCCACTGCAGACCATGCAAGCTCCTCCCAACCACGCTACCACCAAGAGCAACCAACCCTAGAGGCAGCTTGGGATGTACCTGGGTATGCCCAGGAGAGAAATATCTGAAGTACCTTCATATAAATATACAGCTCTCCTGTAGAAGGACTGCACCTGACAGTAACAGCTGGAACAAGCTGCTGGTGGGGCATATTGCCTTTTTTTGAAAGGGCATCCTTTTGTATCAGTGATGAGTCAGGTTCCCCCTGTCCCTCCCATGCTGTGTCCTTGCTTTCTACTGTGAGGTAGTTCTCCAGCACTAATATAATGAAGCAACTCCTTTGTTTGGCTGACAAACATGTGCCANTTTTTAAGATCAGCAAGGACCTGCAAGATTTCCCAGGGACTCTTTATAAGGAGATAAACTGTAACACTGAATTGCAAGAAATGAAGGTCATTGCTTTGACATTCCAGTTAGCAAATGAAGACACAGCGCAGATGCTTTAGCACTTTCCCTACAGCATTGGGAAGTCTCAACACCCTAAAAATAAGTTTATGCATTGTTTGGTTTTTTTATTAGCAGCCTAACAATGTTACAGCAGAGAGCCAACACTATGCTATCTCACTGTGAAACAAACGAGCCAGAACAGTAGAGTTAGGATTGTTCAAATTAGTGGAAGTCTGCAGTGGGGTTTTCAAGTTTACTCCAGCTTAGTCCAGAGGCACAGAGCCAGGTCTGAGATCAGCTTGAAACCCAGGACTGAGAAGTTAGTAACAACTTCTACCAGCCGCAAACATCAGCCCCTTAGAACCAAATGCTTCGAGATTTGACTCTAGATATTCTCAGCTCTTCCCTGCCCCAGTTCTGATTCTCAGTAGCCTCCTCCTGAGGAAGGAATGACTAAGCAAGCAGTAGGCTGAAAACCAAGCACAAACCATCACAGGTTTGACAGTAACAGGAGCAGTTTGGTCTTAGAATCTATTTAAAACTACTGAAAGAAAGGGAAGCTATTGTCCCACCAGAGACAGGACAGCGTTACTTTCAACAGAAATCTGAGCAAAGGGCTCACCTGGAGCAACATCCAGCTGGAGTATCTACCTACTCAGATTTCCAAGTCAGGGCCCAGAGTGGCAATGGCTCTGGAAATGCTCCACAGTATGCAAACCCTCACTACTGAGCTTTATTAAAGGGCAAACCCAGAGATTTGATGCACCAAAGTCCAAGGGTCACTCACACTGAAAGCCCACAACAGGTATCACAACACACTGCTAGGGATGAGGACTTCAGTGTCCAGTCCCTTCTGTCGCTAATTTTAACACTTTCAACTGATATTTCTCACAACTTACCCTAGATAGGCATTTTTAAAACATAAATTATCATATTTAGTCATTATTGATATTGGGATCACCACTAATCTTAGAAGATCAGTCTCTTTTTGGCCCTGTACTTACCTTGTTGATCACTTCCACCTCAGGATTTGAGACACTGACACAGGCAAGAGAGGCTTCTGCACGGCCTGTGCACCAGCCTCAGCAACTCCAGAGAGCAGAGCCTGTGTCCCTGCAGGGCCCCCTCACTGCAGCCCCCAAGGGCAACCCCTCCATTCCACTGCCCAAAAAGCAGGGATACAGGATCCATATTCCATAAGCAAGGCATAAACCACACAGAAGACAAATGCCTTGTGTTCTCTGTTCAAGCCTTCTGCACAATCTCAGCAAGGCAGGATACCACAATAGCTGAACTACTTAAATCTCTTCAAGCCAGGAATCCTACACTAACCATAGTATCATCATCCAGTTTCAGAGAAACAGGTCTAAAGGACTGGGAGAGCCTGGATTTCCATGGCTGTGCCAGCATTACCACTTTAGATGCCACACATAAAGAATGGTGAAGGGCACGATAAATATCCCCAGGGTCCTACTGCAGACACTGTTGTGGTGTGGTTTTGGGTTTACAAGTTTTCTGTATGCAGGTGTTCTTTGTTTTATATAAGTTACAATGGTTTGTCCCATATAACCCCATGTTAAACCCTTCTTGGTTTCCCCCGAGTGATTGTCAGGTGTCAATCACTATTATGGGTCCTGTCCATCACCTTACAGCCTCACCCTGATGTCTAGAAGGTTCTAGTGAGGACGTCGAGGGATTGGGCAGGGTCCCTGTTCTCCCCTCCCTTGATTTATGGATTTGTTCTATTGACTGTCATTCATGTTCTGGGTCACTCCCTTCATCCTTTGGATTGGTTCCAAGCTGTCCCCTTCCCATTTCTCCACCCCCATACTTAAGGTGCTGTACAGAGAGGAAAGCCGGCTTTGGCGGGCTGACTCTCTGGGTGTAAAGGAGTTCTGCATGGACTTAATAAAACCCAGCTGAAGTCCCCCACCAGAGTCCACCCTTTTATTTCTTGCCACTGTTCATGCTTCTGCGGGCCAAGGACCAACAGGATCAGGGAAGTATCTTAGCATACCGAACCATACCTTTCACTGTGGGTCCGGTGCCAGGGCTGGCCAGGCAACACGGGACAGGGGTCCCAAGACACACCGGACCACCACAAGACACCTGCAATCAAATCCTCTTAAACCAGAAGATGGAAGTTATGCTGCTGATCTAAATTAGTGGTTGCTCCTAAGCTAAGCGAGCCTGCACACTGAGTTGTGAAAACACCCTCCAAAGCCTGGGGGTGGAGAAAGTGATATTAGCTGCAGAATGCTGCACAGCAAGTAAACAAATGTGTTTCAAATTCAGGTTTGCAGCCCAGACAAACTATGACACCTCAGAAGCTGCAAGCAGAGAAGGGCCTCACCAGAACGAGGATAAAGAACAGTAACTCTCATGATGTTGGCATTATTATACCTCTAGAATAACAAACCCCGCCAAATTTCACAGGCTACTTTTACCAGAGCTAAGCTATCTGAAATTTTGCAGTATCCCCACGGAGTGCAAGTGCCTAAAAATTAAAAAGAACACTGACCTGCAAAGGCTTTATGAGAAAGATTATAGTTTCAGTGAGCCTTTGAGTCACAAGGGCCTGTGCAGTTGCAAAGCAAGTCCAAACTAACATGCTGTTAAATTAAAATTTTCTTACTCTTACCTACATGAAGCTGAACTGCACTACCATTATCTGAACTGTGCTGCTCTACTCACTGAATGGGAAAGCACAGCTGAGGCACCAACAAACCCTATCTCCAGGCACTACTTAGTGCTTTATCTAGTAAGGTAAGATACATCCAGAGGAGAAGAGATAAGCAGATATCCTGCAACACAAGACATGTTTTCCTGAGCACACAGTGTGAAAAAACAGACTTTGCTAAGAAAAGGGCAACCCATCACACCCTGAGATTACATTATGACATCAACTAAAGCAGGAGGACAGCAGCAGCAGCCTCAAGCTGAACTTTAAACTGCTGTGAGTGCAACACATCCTCAGTATCCAAGATAAAGACAATGCTGATTCAGAAAGCACAGAGGAAATGAATGTCAGGGCTCTCAAAAACAGTCCTCAACCTTCTGCAATTAAATGGAAATAAATGGAAAAAAAAAAGCCCTTACAGCATCTGTTAACCACATGCTGAGCTGGAAAAGCCTGATCATGGCAAGAACCTGCATTTCACCACACTGCAAGGAGACAGTTTTCTGCTCCAAACAGTGAATCACTCTATTAGTAGCAATGCTCCAAAAGCCTAAGCAGCTCTAGCAACCCCCACAGAAATTTAAGTGAGCCCTTCTTTAAGGGTTACCAGATGAGACCACAAAACACATTTAGTCTAGCTGTTCTATTATGCAATGTTTTAAGTCCAAGTTCTAAACATTAGACTGCTGAAGCAGCTACTCCAGCAAAATTTTAAACTAATGAAATACATTAAAAAGAAGTGAGTCTTCAGAGTTTTCTTGGGCCTGATATATTTAAAGTCTTCAAAATCTTCACAGAGAAATACAATCTGCAATTTAGAGGCACATCCACAGGTGCTACCACCAAGGATAAACAAAGACAAGGGAGTTAGCCAAGAACAACATAAGACTTAAGGAATTTTTCCTATGCTTTTATCATGAGTCATGGAGATCTAAGATTAATTATAGCCTACACTGAAAGTAATTATAAAAAAAAAAATGCATCACTGATTTCAGTTAGACAGTATTTCATGTCTAACAGGACTTCACAAGATGCTTAATACTCATACAGCATCAGTAAACCTATCAAAGTCAGTAAGACCAGATGGAAACTACAGGTATGTCACCAGGACCTATTTCGTCAGCTTTTAAACTTAAAAAGTCTTTTAAATCTTAAGCCCTGAATGATACCAATTGTAGCAGAACAAAATAAATTACAAGAAAAAGGGACTCTTCTGAACTTCCTCAAACATTCAGCCCATTTCCTACTTCAGCTGGCTCATGTTGGAATTTGCTCACAAAACACTTCCAGCATCAGAAAAAATACAGAACTCAAACAAAAGACAACAGTTCTATACCAAGTTATTAATGGTTACCCAAACATGAATGTCCCTAAAAACATGATCCAGAGTTCAACAGAAAAGTTTGTAGAGATCCTTAAAATGACTTATAATAGATGTAGCGATTACAAGCAAGACTACAAGCTAATTTGTATCTTTCTGTAAGTCAACATAGCAATCTACAACACTTTCTGAGAGTAGGATTAGAAAAATAATATTTACATAAATCAGCCAAACACGTGTGTGGTCAGGTGAACATGCACCCGCGCCCCCATCCCCAGGCCTACACCTGTTGCAGAGTCTACGGTAGTGACACCAAGGCTGTGTCAAACCCCAGCAGTTTACCCCGAGAAAGCCAAACAGCAACCCCGCACGCCGCACTTACCGTCCTCGAAAGGGGTTCCCTCGGGCCTGGAGAAGGGAAAGCAAAGCACAGCGTTACCCCGCTGGCAGCCCGCCTCCAACCCCCCGGCGGCTGAGCGGCCCCCACGGCCCGCCGCCCCCTTCCCTGGCGACTCACCCGAAGATGACGGCGTTCCACACCATGATGTTGTTCTCAGAGGGGGCCCCGCTCACCCCGGCCGGGGGATCCTCCTGCAGCCTGCGGGGCACACGGACGGTGAGCGCGGCCCGCACTCCCCACGCTGCGCAAACGGCATAACCCGGCCCGGCAGCGGCCGCCTGCGCAAATGACGTAGCCCGCACCATGCAGCGCCGCCCACGCTACGCAATCAGCGGAGAGCGCCTTGCCCCAACGCCATGTTGTGCTGCCCCCTCCTTCCCAGGTAGCGCTCGGCCCTTCGTCCTCCTCCTGCCCGCCCGCCGCTTTACCCTCGTCCCGCGGCCTCGGTACCTCTTGAAGTCCCGCATGAGCCGCCTACGGGCCGGAGTGGACATGGCGGGCTGAGGGTTATAGCTCAGGCATACACTGCCGGAGGGAGCGCCGGGCGCGGCTGAGGTTCTAGCTCCGACTGAGGCGGCGGCGAAGCTGACGGACAGGAGCGATCGCGGCCTCTACCACTACGGCGGACGCGGGGGGAGGGGCCTAAGCGGCACCGACTCCTGCGGCGGCAGCCGGACGATCTCGGGATGTACCAACGGCGCGGGGAGAGGGGGGCGTAGCCGGATGTGGCTGAATCTCCGGCCCGGCCTCTACCACCACGGCGGGGGGCGGTGCCTGGGGGGTGGTACCAACGGCGGCGGAGGGCAGGGGTGCGACGTGAGCAGCGGTGTCACGGAGGGGGCGGTGCGGCGGCGGCGCTGTGGGTTGGGATCGAAACAGTTCAATAGGGAAAGCAAAGGCCAGGCGCACGAACGAACCAAAACAAGAAGCTCATTCCCCACTTCCCCAGGGCAGGCAGGGCTCCATCACACGTGACGGTGTTTTGGGAAGACAAACACCATCATTCTAAATGCCCCCCCTTCCCTCCTCCTCCAGATATATTGCTGAGCATGAGGCCATATGGTCTGGGATATCCTTTGGGTCAGCTGGGATCAGCTGTCCTGGCTGTGTCCCCTCACAGCTCCTTGTGAACCCCCAGCCTCTTGCTGCTGGGGTGGGATGAGGAGCAGAGAAGGCCTTGGCTCAGGGTAAACCCTGCTCAGCAGTAACAAAAACATCTGAGTTATCAGCACTGCTTCCAGCACAAATCCAAACCACAGCCCCATACCAGGTACTGTGAAGAAAATTAACTCCATCGCTATCAAAACCAGTACAACCTGCTACACCGCATTTTCTGCTTCCCCAGAGAGTGTTTTCCAAGGGAAAAATAAGCTATTTTCTACGTTTCTTTAACAGCTTTTGGGAATAAAGAATCTCTCTGCTGTCATGTAAAGCAGGCTGGCTGGGCTCTGTTTCTCGAATTTATCCTCACTTGTAATTTCATATAATCCAGCTGTGTGGGGAGGCGGCTGAAGAAAGACACGGGAGAAAACCAAGTGAAAGAAAGTTAACATTGTTATCATGGCCGCACTGCGAATCTGCTGTCCTGGGCCTTTCCCGCTGTACCAGCCTGTGCAGTACGAACCATGTGAGCTCTGGGTGCTTGTCAAGAAGAGCCTTTGAAGCATTAATTTTGAAGATTTAAGGAACTAGTAAATCATGAAGCCTGTAAAACTCCTGAGTAATCAATGTCCCTTTGTCATCAGTGGACACAGACTAACTTCCTTTTGTTTTTTTAAGGATGTGCACCCTGACCAACAGAAGGANGGAAAGCAAAGGTCAGGCGCACGAACGAACCAAAACACGGAGCTCAGTCCCCACTTCCCCAGGGCAGGCAGGGCTCCATCACACCTGACGGCGTCTTGGGAAGACAAACACCATCACTTCAAATGCCCTCCCTCCCCCCCTCCCCAGATATATTGCTGAGCATGAGACCATGGGATGTGGAATATCCTTTGGGTCAGCTGGGATCAAAGAATCTCTCTGCTGTCATGTAAAGCAGGCTGGCTGGGCACTGTTTCTCGAGTTTATGCTCACTTGTAATTTCATATAATTGAGCTGTGTGGGGAGGCGACTGAAGAAAGACACGGGTGAAAACCCAGTGAAAGAAAGTTAACATTGTTGTCACGGCCGCACTGCGAACCTGCCGTTTCGGACCCTTCGCGCTGTACCAGCCTGTGCAGTACGCTGTGAGCTGTGGGCGCTCGTCAAGAAGAGCCTCGTCCAGGGTCCGGCCTTTAGAGGCACACGAGAGCCGGGAGGCGCCTGTCTCCGTGTTCGCTCGGAGCCCCGCGGAGCCGCCCCGGCGGGCGGGGCCGGGCGCGCGTGGGCCGGGCCAGGCGACTCCGAGCGCGCCGCCGCCGCCATGCCCAAGGTGGTGTCGCGGTCCGTCGTGTGCTCCGACACCCGCGATCGCGAGGAGTACGACGATGGGGAGAAGCCGCTGCACGTCTACTACTGCCTGTGCGGGCAGATGGTGCTGGTGCTCGGTGAGCGGGGGGCAGGGCAGGCCGCGGCCCGGGGAGGGGCAGGCCGCGGCCCAGCGGCGCAGAGGGCCCGGGAGGGCGGCGGCGGGGTGTAGGGGCGAGTTCGGGATGCGGGGTGCGGAGGGAGGGTGCAGAGGGAGGGTGCGAATTCCCGGTTCCCGGCGCGGATGCCCGCCCGGCCCCGCCGCCAGCCCGGCCTCGCCGCTCCCCACAGATTGCCAGCTGGAGAAGCTGCCGATGCGGCCGCGGGACCGCGCCCGCGTGATGGACGCGGCCAAGCATGCCCATAAGTTCTGTAACGCCGAGGAGGAGGAGAGCGTCTTCCTGCGCAGGTGGGCCCGGCCTCTGTATCCCCCGTCCCTCTGAGCTCCAGGCCCGGGGAAGGGGCTGCCCTCCCGGCCCAGCTGGGAGCCACCAGCCAGGCACGGAGACCCTGTGTCCGTGTGCTCTGCTCAAGCGCTGCCTCTGTCCCCCAGGCCCGAAGGAATAGAGCGGCAGTTCAGGAAAAAGTGTGGCAAGTAAGTGACCTTTTTTAGTCTTTTGAGTGACTTTTAGAATCTTTTTATGAGGAAACCATAGAAATCCAGAATCTGGGTTTCTTCTCAACTACGCATATTTCTGTTTCCAGGTGTGGACTACTGCTCTTTTATCAACACCAACAGAAAAATGCTCCTGTGACGTTCATTGTTGATGGTGCTGTGGTCAAATTTGGCCAGGGTTTTGGGAAAACAAACATATATGCTCAGAAACAAGAACCTCCTAAAAAGGTGATTTGCTTTAGAGAAGGTTATCTTTGCTTTTCTAAAGGTGTTGTGTATAAAATAACTTAATGGTGAGGGGAGAGGGGAGAAAAAGGAAAAATACCTCTGAACAATAACTCATTTTGGTGTCTTGTCCATGTCTCCTTTAAGTTTTCCTTGACAGAGGTCACTGCAGCTTGGAATCCTCATGCTAAAGGAGAGCAAAATAATCTCTAAAATCTAGATTGTGCCTGATATTTAGGCTCAGTTAACAGAAAGTTCCCAATTGTAAGTAGGTCAGGTTGGTAGTCTGCACAGTGATTCTCAAAGTCTGGCTCATCTACTGTGTACTAGTGAGCTTGCTTCTGGTAGTAATACCTCTAAGCCCAGAAATCACTGAGCATAATTCCCCTTTGCAACCCACAGAGTTCAGGTAATCTTGATGGCTTGCATAAGAAGCCTTAAAAGCTTTGGAAGGAGGAAGCAATCCCTACTAGCACAACTGTTGCCAAGGTTTAACAAAATATTTTTGTTTTTCACCCAGGTGATGATGACCAAACGGACCAAAGACATGGGCAAGTTCAGTTCTGTCACAGTCTCCACAATTGATGAAGAGGAGGAGGAGATTGAAGCGGTGAGTTTTGGATGCCCTTAGTGGCAGCCACAAGTGAGCTGGGCAGAGCCAGCAGTGCACTCACTGTTTGGATGAGATATTACTTTGGGTTAGCCGTTGCAAAGTGATATGTGTATTTCAGAGGGAGATTGCCGACTCGTACGCACAGAATGCAAAAGTGATTGAGAAACAGCTGGAACGCAAAGGCATGAGCAAGAAAAGGCTACAAGAGTTGGTGAGTTTTTCTTTGGTGCTGAACACAAAGGTCTGTGTTGGCTTTGTACTTGAAAGCTATCTTGCAGATCAGACTGCGAGTATAGAGATGTTCTGGTATAGCCACAAGCAACTTGCAGCTTTGTGAGGATGAGATTTCCTTTACAAGTTTTATAGACTTTGTGTTCTTCTAGTCCCCCTGAACTTAAAATTGCATGCCACTGCCTGGAGAGCTAACTGAAGCGCAGCCAGCAGAGTGCTTGCAGCGAGACTTTCTGTGACCTGTTGGAAGAGGAAGAAGGGAAGGAGTAGTAATCAGGCCATGGCTTTGCCAGCCTGTGCTTCATTCATGCCTGCTTGGCAGAGCAGGTCGTTGCCAAGAGGCATCAGGGCACAGCAAGGCTCTTGCAGAGGATCTCCAGCTCAGCTGCTACTGCAAGGGGCCAATGAAGAATAAATGGCAAGAACATCACAACTGATCTTGCCTCCTGTGACAGGAGGGTAGTAGATGGAAAGGGGGAGGAAATGTGCAGCTTCCACCTGAGGACAGAAAGTATGAAATTGTCTCTTGAGCAGTTGGTCTTGGGCTTTTTACAATTTTTAAGTTGGTCCTTGTTTTGTATGTCAGCAAAGCACTTGAGCTACTTTTGCTCCTGGTTTTGGAACTGAAAAGTTTGCCTTGGTCAAAATGCAAACTTAATTGGAACACTGAAGGGAAAATTATCCAGACATTACTTAATTGTTCTGCCTTAATTTTTCTATTCAGGCTGAGTTGGAAGCCAAGAAAGCCAAGATGAAGGGAACCCTGATTGATAACCAGTTCAAATGAAATGCTGTGTATCTGCTGGGTATTCAGAGACAGGAGAAAACTACCAGGAGCTATCACAGTTCTGTCAACAAAACAGAAGTAACAGAAAATGTTCAAGAGTTGCACGGTGCTGCAGCCAGCTTGGAGAATGAGAACCTCTCTGTATCCCTCTGTATAAGTGATACTCTGGGTATCAGTTTTAACTCCAGTGGCACTGGAGACTTTGCTCAAACTGCACTTTCCTACAGACTCAGTGTTATGAGCAGGCTGTTCGAGGCAGAATATTTACTTTCAAGAAAATCTTTGCTGGGTGCCTTCCCAAGTTCACCTTTAGATTCCTGTCTTTTTATTTTGTGGTTTTCAAATGTGTTTCCTTGAATACATTAGAACAACAGGTAACTGTACAACAAAGAAATCCTTACAAAAGTAAGCTCTATGCCTATTGTTCATTTTTTTATTTTATATGTGTCCAAAAGGTGCAGCAGCCTGAGCCATGCCATTCCAACACAGTCTGGAACGACTGGAATGCATGGCTTGAACATGGATGGAGCTACTGCTCACCCTGACCTGCCAGAGACAGGCAGCGCAGACTGGGCTGCAGCATTGCAATCTCAGCTCCTCCTGAACATCACAAGGCTGCAGTTGTACAGAATTACAGTCATAATGGACACACACAAGAATATAAAACCCAAGCCTGTTTTAAACTACTGTAAATAAAAACTACTAATGAGTTCAAATACATGGTTGGAAGTTATTGATACAGCCAGTGATCATTAAAGAATACAACTGCACATCTGAAATAGCCCACTGGGAAAAACAGTTTCAGTATTTGGACTTGGAAAATGTGAAGGAAAAATTGATTTGAATGTACTAACCACTCAGGACTTGGATAGACAACATTACACACCAGTTTTTAAAGTACGTTGTTTGGGTACTTTGTGCCTCTTGCATGATGTAATAACAGTGCTCTCTAGCCCATGTCTTTTATGCTGCTCTACGTTGAATTAAATACCATGTTACAGATGTGAACTGAAATACCTCTCCGTAGATGTTCTTACTCTCTACCAAGTAAATGCATCATAAAATGTGAGCAATGAACAAGAAGCTTCCATGTCCCACAATTATTATGGAAAACTTCCTATAATCAATAAAGGTTTTCCATCTGTCTTTATAACCCTGACTGGGGGATCTGCTTACCTAAGGCTCTAGCCTTTCTTTCTCGGGGAAACAAGGAGTAAAACAGGGAGTAAACTTGGCCCAGAGCTAGCAGAGATGGATCTATAGATCCTGTGACAATTTAATGCCGGGCTGGCAAGTAGGTGTTGATCTTGTTCCGTGCTCATCGTCTGCTCATCTGAAGCCTATTTCCAGAAGCCTGTGGCCAGAGGTCCTTGGTGGTGTGTGGTACTTGGGAAGGGCAGGAGACTTGAGCACTTGAGGGCTCAAACATCAACACTTACATGCAGTGACAAAAGTCCAAGTTGTCTTCCTCCCAGTACTCCTCCAAAAACCCATACTATTGCAGATCTTCCAGTTAAGCCAGAAGTTATACATAAACCCCGTTCCCAGTGTGGCAGCACAGTCCGGCCAGGCGGGGGCCTCAGGGTTCCTCTGGGAGCAATCCAAGCCTGGGGTAATGGCAGGTCGCTCTATAAAAATTCAGATTTTTTCCCCCAAGCAAAAGACTTTGACATCTGAAAATAGGTTTTGAACCATGTGAAAAGTGCTGGGATGCAGATGCTGAGTCTCCAATTGTCCAAGGATGAAGTGTGATCTTGCTTCAAGTGACACCAGAACAAGCTAACTTGAGGATGGTGTGATTTATTGTCAGGGTTGAAGGCTGGGATTGACAAAAGGCTTCAACTGAGGATGAGCTCTGAAGGGGCTGCCAGGTGGGGATAGGACCATCTTTGCAATTTTGTAGAGGCACAAAGAGAATCTGGTGAGTGTCCCAGCTCAGCATAAGCTGTCCAAAGTAGCTGTTACCAGCTGCCATCAACTTCCTTAGCTGCCACCTGGATCTATGCGACAGCACAGCACACAGGCTTCTGGAAGGCCAGTCCATGTTCAATCGGTGTTTGTCATGTTTAGAAATCTGCCTAGTTTGGCTCAGGACCTGTGCATGGACCCAGTCAGAAAAGGGAGTCTGAGGTGCTTTTGATATACTCTAGTTATGCAGTCCATGGCTGACACAACTCTGACGCGGAGAATCTGATCCAATACATTATTATGTATTTCTTCAACCGGAGCTAGTTCACAACAGTGTAAATCAAATTGGGTTTTTAACTTCTAGATCTAAATGAATTAAAACGTATTAGCTGGACTATTGCAACAGGAATCAGGGTCACCAAGTCCAAACAATTGATGAAATGTCATAATAGATAAAACCAGCTGTCCTGCAAGGTTTCCCATACCCTGGTAGCAAACGTGTAATCTGTAGCCGAGACCAAAGGAAAGTCGGATTTCATGTTATTGTAAAAGTCAATGTTTGTTTTTATAAATCTGTAGATACAGGTGAGTGATAGATTTGTTTGTTTAACTGAGCACCATATTGTGTGTAAGAACTTGTCCAGATGCAGAGGTATCACAAAATGTGAAATAAAAAGTGAAGGAGGGGATCTGTTCTAGAAGTAATGGTACCCATGGCCAGACTTACCTTACTGTATTTCATGATTTAGTCCAGATCAGTTTTCAAGCACCTTCACAAAACCCCAGTCTGATTTACCATGTCAGAACAGCTCTGGATGTAACAATGCTGCCCGGTTTCCCATAACCTGTACAAAACCTCCACACAGTTTGTAAACACTCAGAAGTGGTAACAGTGAATCCAACCTCCTCCCTGTTAATCCCAGCTGTGCCTGGGGAGTAGCAGGGAGTCCTCTCCTGCCCCCTGAGGGGAAGTTTCTGGGCAGCCCTTATAGCTCTCCTTGGGCAGCCCTTATAGCTCTCCTTGTGCTCCACGTTTGTGCTATTCTACTCACTGTCTGATGTGCAGATGGCTCGCTCTGACTCCCTACACTGTTGCATTGATAAATGCAGATTGATAAATACACATAACAATGTGTATGACAAAGTGATCAGCTTGGGAGCAGCCCTAACTGCCTGCATGAATCACAGCCTGAATCAAAGTAGTCTCAGCCTTTGCTGGTGCTATCCTAAAGAGCCCATGGAGCTTTGCCACAGCCAGGCATTTTAAAAATATAAAATTATGGGGTTGTTAAAAGGCTCCAGGGCCGTGCTCCAAGGATGGAATAGAAGTCTTGTAACTTCCTGCTGAGGAATCCTTATGAACCTAGCTGACCACAGCGTAGCAGGGTTTTGGGTAGATTTCAAGGCACCAGTGGCCAATCTCTCTTTTGTTGTCAGCCATGCCGTCCCCATGCCTGCAGCCAGGGCTGTAACACCCATCACTCCCAGCAGGATCAGAAAAAGACAACCAGCAAACTACTGGTGGGATGACACCCCCCAGAACCTCCTTGATGCTGCCAGTCTTGGCAGGTCCTGAGGACTCATTGTTCCCAAAACCACTACCCCTCAGCAGCTCAGTATGGCTCCAGGGCGCACAGAACTGGGGCGGTGTCCCTGCAGGCATGTGAGCTTAGCTCTGTGCCCACAGCCCAACCCACCAGGCATGTGCTTTGGGCCACCTTGCATGGCTGGGCAGTGGCAGGAACAGTCACTGGGAACAAATGATTTTACCCTGCCCCTCTGCACCAGACACTGCCAGTCAATGCAGGCAGTCCATGAAAGATGCTGGGGCAATGCCTGCCAAGGGTGACAAGGACATAGAGGCAGAGGCACTTCTCCTGGCTCCATCCAAAGCCCAGAGACACAGCCTGGAGTGACCCAACAATTGCTGCAGGGGACAGTGGAGTGGATGAGCTGGCACTCTGCCAGTCTTTTACAAGTCAAGTCCTTGGGGTGCGATGCTCTCCACTGCAAGACTCAGCACACAGCCAGGCACAGCCCAGTTGGGGCAGGCTGGTGCACACTGAGCCATTCCAACCATCCTGCACCAATCACCACCTGCCCCAAGCACTGACATTGTCACACGATCCCCTGCGCAGCTGTGCTGCATCAACACCTCCTAAGCTTGGGATTTATGGCTGCTGGGCGAGGAGCTGAGGCAAAAGTGGCATTACAGGCTTTCACCCATCTCTTCCCATCAGCAAAGGAGCTGGTACACCAGGCTGGACACAGCTCCTGTGGAGAAAATTATGATGTGTGATGTTCAGCCCCTTCCCACAGGAGAACCACATTTAAAAGGAAAATCCACCTCTATTCATACCATTCTTGGGGCAGTCCCTTTCTCATGCCTCAGTTTCCCCACAAGAACAGAGCCCTTAATCCCTGTACAGTGTGCTCCTGTGGCAGGCAAGAGCAGCAGCTGAACCCCCCAGCCTGGTCCCCAGATAAAGCTGCTCCCAAGGAGCTGCCAGGAAGGGGGAGGTAAAAACCCCAGAAGACCTACCAGTCTGTGCCACCCAACAGAGGAGTGCAGGAAAAACCCCTGTGGGCTCTGCCCTTCATTTCCCACCTACCAGAGCTAAAAGGAGCTGTGAAGCATTCTTGTTTCCTGAATCCCCAAAGCAGTCAATAGGGCAGGTAGCTCAAACCCTTTCACTCAGGGCAAACCCTGCATCCAAAGTCCAGTGCACAACCTGTAGGTCTTAAGGACTTAGGGATCCCCTAGTTCTGCTCCTTTGTAGCCTGGCACAACAGCCCAGCTCAGTGCCTCAGCCACCCACCACTGTATGCAGGAAGAAATTATACACTTACCTTATTGTGCCAATGGCCTGGCCATGCATCCCCTGTGGAGGGAAGGACAGGAAAGGATGCCTCATGCTCAGCATTTCAGAATAGCATTTCAGCTCCAGCAGCATTTCAGAGCAGCCCTTGAAATCCAGGTGAGCTTAGCAGCAGGAGGCTGAGAGCCCTTAATTAATAAGCTGGCAGTTGTACAACAGGAGAGGGCTCCCTGGTAAAGCTGCCCCCATGGCATAGTCCCCTGCCAAGCTGCTGCTTGTGCCCCCAGCACTGCCCACTGCTTGTGGCATTGCTTCACGTCTCACCTTTACAGCCTGTTTTATTTCCACAGCAGGCAGTGGAGGATCTCACACTGCAGCAGCCCAAGGGCAGTTGAAAACCGTCAGCAAGGACAGTTGGATCAATTGTGAGGCACACAACTGTCTCCCATCAGGAAGGCACGTGTCCACTCACAGGGACCCTGGCAAGCCAACACCACCTGCAGCAGGAAGGTGCTGCAATCTCGTGTCTGGCTGCCCTGCTTAGATTCCAGCAATAAAAACAATGCTCGCCCTTTGCAACACAAGATCTTTAGCTGCCTTGGGCAGTGACTGAGATTGGTTTCAGTGATTGAAATCAACTGCTTTGAGCAGGCTTGGGCAGCCATAAAGGACCATAGGCATGGGGGAAGTGAGAGGACTCACTGATCTGAAGAGCAGAAGGCCAGGAGAGCATCCACTCACCACTCCAGATCCCCGGGCAGAAACAAGGCAGCTTCGCTGGGGTGACTCTCACACCTACAGAGATATCTGGTAAAGGCTACACCACAAACATTGCTCCATCTTGCACTTTTCCCCAGATTGTCAGAGCAGCATCAAGGAATTTTTCCCTTCCCCTGGAATTTTGAACCTTAGGTTCCAGTGGTAAGGAATGAGCCTGGGAATGCACCTCCCTGCCGAGCAAGCCCATCTGGTACAGAAGCTGTCTCTGCTCAGCTCCTGCATCTCCACAGCACAGCACCTTCTGTGAGAGCAAAGCTAGCCAGGGAAGCTACAGAACAGCAGCAATTAACTGCACTTGTGTCCTCTGGCTACCTACATGCTCAAGTAGGTAGCTCAGTTTCTACGGCAGAGAACATGATTCCAGGCTCTGCTCTTCCAGGGAGCAGCAAACACTCCTTTAGACATGCTTCCAGTCTCCCAGGTATTCAGTGCCATAGGGAGTGCTATGCATTACAGACAGTTTAGGCACTTGGCACAGTCAAAATCAGATTTCACAAGCTCCAAAGAGCTGACAGGCCAGAGGCAGGACTGTGGCACATACTCAGTTCATCATCTCTGGTTAGTGGAGTCTTAGGGAGATCAGCTGGGTGAGCCCTTCAGAGCTGCCAGTCCCCATTCCAGCCTATACCACTGGAGGAAACACTACCTGGCTTCCTTGGCAGCCTGCACTGTGTTTACCTGCCAGTACTTAGCAGGTACTGAGGATTGCAGGATGGAGATGGTTCATCTTCTCTTTCTCTACAACTGCTGAGATCCCCAACCCCCTCATACTTCAACTGCTGTAAGAACAAACATGAGATGAGGAAAATTGGTTTCAGATTTTTATTTCTCTGTACTCTTTAAGCAGGAGTAACCAAAATAGAAACCATCATGAGTCCCATCAGGGGGAACAGTTTGATAAAGACAGAGCAGGCAGTCAGTCACCCCTGCCCCATGTCAACCTGTATAAACATCAGCTGCCACTGTTTAGTAACAAGATGGTTTTCAAACAAGTCCATGAACAGTCACAGACTACACAGAACAACATGCCAGTTCACAACAGGAAACAACTTATGTATACTTCTTGATTTCATCATAGAGGACTAAGACAAAAGCAGCACCCATTCCTCGGAGTACATTTGACAATGCACCTTTGAAAAAGGCCTTGGAGCCCTCATCCCGGGCAATCTTCCGCCAGCAGTCAAGAGTGCCGGTGTACATTATGTCAGCTGCAGGAGACAGACAGCTTTAGGAACTGGATGCCCACAACCCCCAATATACAGGTCAGAAACAGCCTCATGTATCTACTAGCTCTACAACTTCAAGCACATCCCATTTCTTGGCTGACTTTCTCCAATACTTGCACATCAGAGGACAGGACTGCCCAGGAGAGATGGTGCTGCTGCTGTATTGTCCCTGGGAGACACTGGAAGGACCAGCTCAAGCAGAAGGCAGCAACTTCTTTCTATGACATCAACACCTCCAAACTCAAAAGCTATTGCACAGTTGGCCAGGCTGTGCCTGCTATGGAGGCTGTCTTTTCTTGTCCCAGAGACTTTTTTTTTTTTGGCAACATCCTTGGGCAAGTTCTGCTGTTCCTACCAACTGACATATACCTGACTTGTGCATGCCACCTTATAGGTGTGCTACACAGGCCAACCCATCCATGCCTCTTTCTGTCACCTGTTTCCACAGCCTCTCCTACACTCCTGCTTACAAGAGATGAGATATCTACACAGGCTGATGAAAGCCAAGCCACTCTGCCCTTACTTCAGCTACACCACCAGCTGTTGATTCAGGGATGCCAAATAACTCTAATAGAGCGAGGTAGAGACTCACCTCCTTTACGGCCAGACTGCATCATCATGCGACGACGAACTGTATCAAAAGGATAGGAGACCAAACCAGCAACAGCAGTGACAGTTTGAGCAATCATCCAGCTGACAACAATGTGGGTGTTCTTTGGGTCTGGAAGCATGCCTGCAGGAGAGAGGCTTTGATGAGAACGGCAGGTAAGCCACCAGCCCTATCGAAATTCACTACAGGCATGGCGCAGCCCAGCATCTCCCTTTTAGTGCCGTTTTGGTCAACCTACCCTTCGCGGTGTCGTAGATACCAAAGTAGGCGGCTCTGTAGATGATAATGCCCTGGACAGAGACACTGAAGCCCTGGTACAAGCCCCTAACGCCATCTGAGCGGAAGATTTTAACCAGGCAGTCACCGAGCCCACTGAACTCCCGGTCGGCCCCGGCTTTACCCACATCCGCTGCCAGGCGGGTTCGGGCAAAGTCAAGGGGGTAGACGAAGCAGAGGGAAGTCGCGCCGGCGGCACCCCCGGATGCCAGGTTACCGGCGAAGTACCGCCAAAACTGGGTTCGCTTGTCCACGCCGCCCAGGAAGATCTCCTTGTACTTATCCTTGAAGGCGAAGTTGAGGGCCTGGGTAGGGAAGTACCGGATCACATTGGCCAGGTTGCCACGCCAGAAGGAGAGGATGCCTTGCTCCCGGGGGATGCGCACCACGCAGTCGACGATGCCCTTGTACTGCTTCTCGGTGGCGATCTGCTTGCTAGCGTGCTGCACCTGCAGGAGCAGAGATGCCGCCGTCAGCGCCGCTCCCCCGCGAGCCCCCGGCCCACCGCCGTCACTCCCCAGCTCCTTGTGGGGACCTTGCGACGGCCCCGGCCGTCGGCGCTCACCTGCAGCAGTAGCTTGACCCTCTCGATGGGGGCGACGGCGGTCTTGGAGATGGCTGCCGCCACCCCACCGGTAAGGAAATCCTTGGCGAAGGACACGGCCGCATCGGTCATGGCGGGAGCCGACCGAGCAAGAGGGGACGCCGGGCGAAGGAGGCGGGAGCCGAGGCTGAGGGGGCGCCGCGATGGCCGTTAATATAGGGGCGGGGGCGCGAGCAGGGGCGGGGCGCGCGTCCCGCTCGCCCATTGGCTGAGGTTGTGGGCGTGGCCGCAACAGGGGGACGGGGCCGCCGTTGGAACGAGTTGGGGGCACATGGCCACAGTGCTGGGATGGGGTAGCGCGACACCGGGGAGCCCGGGATGGAGCTCCCCGGGACTGGACATCTCGGGATGGTGCACACCGGGACGGGGCATCCCGGCATGGAGGATCCCACCAGCACCGCGGGTGGGACATATATGCGGCCTCGGCCCGGTCACACCGCCTATCCCTACCCCGGGCACACCACACGGCTGTGACGTAGCCATCCATGACCACGACCCCCTGCCCCTGTGCGCCATCCCAATGCCATGGCGAGAGCAGCCGGGCACAGCACAGCACACAGCACACGCGACGCAGGCTGGAATGGGGTGGGCTCTGATGCTGCCTCATCTACAAACACGTACAGGCCCCCATCTCTCTCACACGTGGCTGAGACCCACGCTCACAGACCCCTCGGGATACCGTCACCCTGAGCACACAGGGCTCCCGGACTGACCAAGCTCCTTCTGCAGTCACAGCGCTGAGCTCAGCTGGGATACTCAAACATATTCCACCAGGTACTACCCGCCCTCCTATCGCACAGCGGCATCCAAACGTCACTCGAGTAGGACTTCACCTATCCAAGAGTTTAGCCTTGTTATTGACTGGTTCTTCATGGTCACACACCGTTTCACATGTTAGTGATACACTGATGAAGGGCTTTCTTTCAGTGACATCTTAAATATTTTAGTGCTGCCTTCTGGGGATTTATCAGGTGTATTTGTGATTACAAAGGACAGGCTTGGTTGATAAAAATTTAGTTAGTACTTGATAGGTCATAGGAGTGCACTATAATACAAAGGTGGTAGTAGCACATCAGAAACAAGTTAGAGATAACTTTTTGACTCAATTCTTCCAAGGTTTAAAGAGCTGATCAGACACTCATATGTACCAATTCAATCTTTAAAATCTATGTAGAAATACAGTGTTAGTAAAAAAACATACAGGTATGCTTGGACAAGGCAAGAAATCCATTCCTCCCCAGCACACTTACAATTCACATCTCCATATCCATACACGTCCAGTAAGTCTCAGTATTATTACCTGCACTGTGCCCATGGGAAAACTGAGACACAGAGAAACATGGTTGATTAGAACCAAAAGCACTTACAGCCTCAGTGTGATGCACGAGCCACCAGATCTGCTTTCTACCACCTCAAGTTTTTGCTATCTATGTTTGCACTTCTTCACTGAGAAAAAAATCAGTAAGAAGCACCACTGCAGCAGAACAGAGCAAGTCCATTAAGAGAGATACTGCAAGACTTCAGCTGTAAGATGTATCAACAATGATACAGGTGCAAGGCAGGTCTTACAGTTATCCCAAATCTTTCTGCAAGTTTCTCTCCACAGTTACAGACTGTTCCTGCATGGATCTGCCAATGCCTCATCCTGCTGTGACATGTTCTAACCAAGCAGTTTCTGAGATTTACTTGTTTTCACCCATCAGGGGTTATAAACAGTGCAAAGACACAGATGAGGAGCTGTGTAAAGTTGCAGGCTGCTGCAACTCAGGCTGGAGCCAGTGTGCACACACCTCTGTGAGCTGCCGTGATTCTCATGCTGCCAAGGGCACAGCCAGCTTCCTACATGGACACGGGGTTTGGGATTTCTATAAAAAGGCACTGGGATGGGGCTATTCCATAGCTGAACTTCTACAAAGGAACTGGAGCAACACCCTGGCTCCTCAGGTATAACACAAGATGATCTTTTGTTGTCCAAAAGCTCCCAAGAGACCCATCTGTTGCAGTGGCACTGGCAGTAACCTGGTGCTCCTGCAGAGGTTCCTGCCTACGGGACCTGTCTGCAGCCCCTGGAGCACATGGTTCAAGTGGATCAATCACAGGTGGTGTGCATGGTGCTATTCTGTGTGCAAGTTCAGAGCAGCATAGTACGCTTAGGTCTGTGCACTGGAACTAAAAAGTGGTCTAGTTAAAAAATAGAGCTTTAAAAGTACCTAAACAACCTCAGAGTTTGTGGCTCTGAAATATCTAATGCAATTAAGAACTGCATTTTCCAGGAAATATTTCAGTTAGAGAACTTCAGGAAAAATATTTTTCAAAGTGTGAAGTAATTCACATACATGCAGTAACAATGCACGAGAAAGGGAGGAATATTTTTGAGTATGCACTTAAGTTTGCAAGATTGTCATTCCAGTGTATTACAGTCTATTTTGCACATTACAGTTCTGTCTTAGCAAAAGCACAGTGGCAGCAGCATACATTCATCTTTATGCTGGAGATTCAGACAAAATTATTATTCTCAAGTACATCTCAAAAACTGAGGAGTGGATTTGGGAGTGTTACTGAACTAAGACTAATTCTGACTCTGTAGAATGCCATGTCCACACAGCATCACTAAAAATAAAATGGAGATTTCAGTAGAAATTCTCACATGTTGCATATATTTTATTCTGTTTCATTATTTTTGGCTGACTTGGTATCTCAGATTGCTTTTAAAAAATCCATTTTCTTAATGTTTTTGAAGACATTTTATACTGTCATCTCTGTTCTCTTGCCTTTCTGCAATTCGTTTAATTTCAAATGGCTATTCAGTATTAAAAAGCACCTAAATTGATGTCATTTCAAGTTCCAGTAGTATAGAGTTTTCAAACTAGTTGCATCTTTCCTCTTCAGTATTTGCTTGCTAGTCATATTCTTTATATCCATTCTGGAAATGCAATACAGATTAATTCTTTCCCTTCACAGGTGTCTCACTACAAGAACCATGCAGTCCACTGAAATGTCAGTACCTGTAGCTCAGCACGTCTTTCTTGAAAAGTTCCTTAAGAAAGGTATTTGTATATTTGCAGTGGACATTCTGATGTCAGTTTTCAAGTGCTGATTTCCTTGGCTCAAAATTCTCCCTCCGGAGGAGCTTTAATTCTCTCAGTTCTTGTGGGTGTAAACTCTGGTCAACGCCAGGTGTTAGCTTGTAATTTAAAGGAGATTCAATATAACCATTTCTGTAGAGACAAACCCGCTTGCAGAATTCAAAGGTGCTAAACATAACACCGAAGTATGGCACAATCTGATAAAAAAGCAAGACAAGAAAAAAAATTAGACTCATTAGTAGCATCCACAGCTTAGGTGTTTAAAAAAAATGGAACTATGGAACTTCAAGGACTTCAGATCTGATCTGCTAGTAGACCTTGTCCTCATTTATATAAAATCAGAGTCTCATCTCAAACTACGCTGGCAGCTGCAGAGTGCTAAAAGTAGGAGTTTATTGTTACAGAACCAATTATGGCAATGAGGAAGAAGGTCTATGCCAGCCTATAGATTACCAGAACTTGTCAAACACCCAAGCATATCCTAAGCAATCTCAGCAAATCTTGGCAAGAAATGTGGAATTTATTCTGCATACACTAGAATGACTCCACAATTTTCTTCTTTTGCCCCACGCAGAGCCTGCAGCTACTGGCTTTACACTAGCCAAAGTAAGGCAGTCGCAGGCAGGCCATCACAATCAATCCCACTGTCACTCAATTAGCACTCATTAGCTGACCTGTGGTACTCAATGTAGGTAATCCTCACCACAGCACTATAAAATGTATAATTAAATTACCTTCTGTTTAAGCTACCACGCTTTATTTCATGCTTTCAACTCAGCAAGGGCTGCAGTAACTGATATACCGGCAATAGCTGGCTGAAAGCACTGCTTTGGACTTCTCAGCAAGTGGCTTATACAAGCACTTTTTTTTTTACAGCTCACAACAACACGTCAAATTAATGAACCTCAGGTCAGAAAGAGAACTTGTTTAGCTGTCCTAAGTGGATTGCTTGCAATCCCGCATGCATTCCACACGTTGTGTATTAGGAGCACTCCTTTCTTCCAAGATGTTGAAATGGACTTTCAACATCTAGAAGCCAAGCTTGCATTTGGGAAAATACAACCAAACCAAGTTCCAAGGCTGGTTCATAACCTGTTTTGTCACTGATTCTGTCATGTATAGGCTACTAAGTACAAAGGTATGTCATAAGCTTTCTATCCCCAACTGTCCAAAACTTGATTCCTTCAGGATAGTATTTGACTGGGATGAAAGCAAAACCTCACCTTGAGGAGACTGGGTGTGAGTCCACTCCAAAGTCCAAGCACACCTTTGTTCTTCACAGTTTGCCGGAAGCAGTCAGCCATGCCAGTAAAATGGACATCAACTCCTCCATAGTGGGGAAGCCAAGGACTCTGGGCCTGTTAAGAGACACCCAGGGGGACTTATAACAAGCAGAGAAAACCAAAGTAATTATTTTCTCCATTGTGGTATATAAGCCAACACCAGGTTTAAACAGACTGACCTGGATTCTTCCTCAAAGTATCTAATTTGCATTAAAATATAAATTGAAAAGGGCAAGAACTCACCCTTTAATAGGTATGAAAGTGAACAGTTCAACAGTAATTTCACCTCCTTTTGCGCCAGGTCATTACTAGCAATAAGTCCCACCCTTGCGAGGACAAACCATCCAAATCAGAGCCACATCAGCCCCATGCCAGCTGCTCAGGTCCAGGCAGAGATATTTCACATTCCTGGCAGTGGAACACTATGAGAGGGAAGTTGGGAGCCACATGGCCCTTCCTGTAACTCTGATCAAACCAGCTGACTTGTCTCTGGCTGCTGAGGCTGTGTCTGCATTGCTGTGAGAAATATGAACCATACTAGAGGCTTAGGAGCAGCAGCACAGCAGAAATGGAAGGAGGGAGATTTCAGGCTGTTCAGGCCTGCCAAGGGCTGCAGGTGAGCAGGTGGTGCCATGCTCCTATATCAATGTGTTCAGTTCATAGGGACTAGTTAAAGTTAGCTGGGGAGAATCCTGTTGGCTAGCAGCTGAACTTCCAACTGCAGTGCAGAGTCTGTTCACATGGAAGAAGTGTAGTTGGTCATTTTTAACAGCTAAATCCTTTCTTCATTAATCTCCTACTGAGTTAGCACAGACAGAATAACCTGACCTTGAATAATCCCATCCTCATCCATCTGTGCACATGCAGCCATGGATTTATTTTGCACTGACAAATGAGGGTTTCACTCAAACTCATGGCAAGTGACACTTCTGTGTCAGGAGCCCCAAGACACAGGTTGATGACTTGCAAAATGATCATCCTAAGGTAGAAGTTTGATAAAAATGGATCTTGTAGAGTTAATTGATTGATGAACATGGGTATCATGATCCCCACATTGATCTGAAACACCATATAGTGTAATGATTTTTCACTCCTTGTCCAGACTAACCTATAGCTTCTCAGAGCTGCTAAGCCTATGACAAGCCTCATCAATTGACAAGTGGTGATGACATTTTCTAGATGCCTTAGCAATAGCATTCCAAGTACTTGGCAACTGAGATGCTGGAAAGGCAAACAGATCAAAACTCATGCTCTAAGTATACAAGAGAAAATGCTAATCAAATAGTTACTGGCAAGTCTACTGTTAAAATTTAAAGGCTGAAAAAATGCCCCTGATACACCCCCCCCCCCCCCCNCCCCCCCCACCATTAAGGACATAGTCTTTTTTGTCTAAAAAAAATATCACAGATTATGATTTTTTTCTCTTTTTTTTTCTGCCTCATTGAAATGCATGTGAAATACCTCTTATGACAAGTAACAGGTAAAAACCTTCTGCACAAAGACTTTCATGTCTGTACTGCAGAAGATGCTGAGTGCTCTGAGACTTCAGAAACCAGTTCAATAAGAATGGTGATATTAGCACCAGAAATGCTTAAAAGAAAACTAAAATGATTACAGTATCACTAAAAATGCAATGGCAGTCATAGGAGAACTGGATCCAAAACTCTGTTCTGCTTTCTGAACTGTCAGCCAGGTTCCAAGAGGTTTTGTTTGTAAATTAATTTATTAGCAGCCAAGTAGTTAAGAAAGACAGGTTTCTGAAATGTTTTGGGAACACAAGAATGCTATTAATATGTGATTCCCTTCATTTTTCAGTCCCTTTGTGGTAGGCAGGGCACAGCCTGCCAGAATTTACCTGGATCAGTTTGACTTAATCCCCTTCATTACTGTACACACTGCAAAGCCACAGATCAAAGGGGGTTTTTTTACAGTACTCTTGCCTGCAACACCAAAAGAAGTGACAAGCACAGTGCAGGTATCAGTAACACAGTACACACCTCCAGAAGGCAGTCAAAAAAGAACAGGTAAGTCAAACCTCTAGATTTTCCAATCTGCCCATAGATACTGACCTCTTAAGAGATTTACTGAAATTATTTATAGTACCATTCCCCACAGATAGAGCTGTTTCTAAGATTTCAGTCTGTGAAGTGAAGTATGTGTTGCCAGCCTTTCTGCTTTACAGGAGCTGTATGCTTCTAGAACTCTACACACAGTATGTAAATAACAATTGTCCACAGAAACTCAGAATCACCTACTGCAAGAGGAAAACTAAAAACTGTATCAGTGTGTAGTTAAAGTTCAGTATTCAGTAGTTCAGTATTTTGAAACATAGCTAAATTAAGTTGAAATGTATTAATAAAAGAATAATACTGTGTGTGTCATTTGGCACTGTTGTTCATGAAAAATACTAGCTGTGGGTTTTGGTGGTTCCTCATCTAAGCATGTCCACCACACTGCAACCCTCACAACCTATGACACCAGAGCCAGAAAACAGAAGCCACAAAAGAGATCAAACTGGTTTCTCTACCTCTTTTGCCGAAACCTACCATGACATACAAATCAAACAGCTAATCTCATTCCAAAAAGGTCAAGTTTAGGACAGAGAATTTCATGCACCTCAAAGCAGCTGGAATTGACACCTTGCTTTTGACACCTCTTGACACTATGGGTCGCTGCATGGAAACCTGTTTGTTAGGAACTCTTTTAAAGACTTTCTTCCTCCCAGCTGCAGCTGTCTCAAACTGCAGGAGGCTGGGAATAAAGCTCCCTGTGCTGATAACAGAGAGCCAAGGTGCTACTCAGTGCTAGCAGGGCTAAGTTGCTTATCATTTTACCTCTAATGGACAGTGGGTTCTCTAAACTATTAAAGCACATCAAATGCAGAATTGGCTCCACCTGCTCTCTCACAAATAGAGTATTTTTATATCCAGAGCCCACCAAGTTGACTATGTCACTGCAACACATCCACAGAGGTTCTACTGCAACACTCTAAATCCAAGAGAGAAGTACAAAAAAATCCCAACTACCTGCACTCATATTCTTTGAAAATAAACAAAATATTTAAATAAGGATGGAGTGTCATGACTGCAGGTTAATTGTTATAGTTAATTGTTACCTGAAGAGTCTTCAGACACCTTCTCTCCCATTCTCTGCATTACAAAATGACTGCTAGGACAACACAATCCCATTTTGGGAACTGATCTTGCAGACCTTTTCAATTACCTACCTCAGCCACTCTCCTGTGCAGATAAAAACTTTTCAGTTGCTTTTTGTGACATTTTGGTTTGCAAAGATTTGTATTCACATGTATCAGAGACTACGAATTCATGTATTTAATTCATGTACTTCCCTCCTCTTCCCTGTTTATAAAGTTTGTTGGTACAAATATTTGCTATTTATTTTTTGAGTACGCAGTACTCTTGGCACAGAGAGGGGAAGATAACTAACAGTGAATAGCTGTCATAAGTGGTATGCTACCCTGATGGTGGATAGAGTAAAATTGCTTGTTATTTACATATTATCAACATGTTAACAACAGCTTCAGGTGTCCTACACTTCTGATCACTTTAAAAAAAAAAAAGCACAGGAAGACAATTTACACACAGCTCAAGAGTTCACACTCTTAATCTGGAAGCTAAAAAAGGAAGTCTTTGCAGTCTGGGTTAATAAGGGCACATGCAACAGCCAAGTGCATCTGTAGTTTAAAGGAAACTGAAGGTCAAAGATTGTAGTTTTCACTCAAGTTAATGCCACTCCAGTCAACAGAAATTTCACTGAAGACAGGATGCTTGAAAGAGTGTTTCATTCCACTACAATGAAAAAAAAAATTACCTTTTAAATATGTGTTAATATTTTGGGGGAAAAGGCATCCTCTTGGGTTTAGTCAATTCTTCATCCTAAAGGTCAGCCTTACTCAGCAGTCATTCCCTGTTAGTGGTTTGGTAATGCTGACTTGTGGTGGTTAAAGTCCACCCAAAGGTATTCAGGCACAGAGGAATGTAAACCATGGCAAGCTATCAGGATACAGTCAGTTCAGAGCAGCACAGCACAGCTGACCTCCAGTGTCCTGCACTCCAGGAACACCTTGTCCCTTCCTCTGTCATCTGAACTGGGGCCAAATCATGCCTTCTGGGAAGAATGCCACCAAGCGAGCAAAACAGCTTCATGCTTGGTCAAGAACTTTACTCTTTGCTTTAAAAATATGTATCATCAGTCCTGTTGTACCCTGAGACCACAGTTTGTGAAGAATCCCTCCTTTGCTGCTGAGCCTAAGCCTCCTCTGCTTTTAACACCTGCTGTGTGAAGAAGTCTTTAATACAGAATATAAAAGTCTTTTCCTCAAGGCAGTGCAAACCCCTTGCATGGGCAGCAGCTCTGGGTGGCTTCCAAATGCCTCATGATGGTTCAGCTCAAGCCCTTCAAATGGGTGCATCATTTTCATGCACATTAGCACCAATTTATTTAAAGGTGCAAACCCTTAGGCAGACTGGCTTGGTCCCACACTTCATACAGTGGATGGCAATACTAGTTCCTGCATCTTCTGCTGCCTATCTAGGAACTGAGGAGAAAACTAATTTTTAACAGGATTGGGGTTTTTCAAGGTCATAATTTCATTTGCCTTATTTGGATGAGTTAAGGATTTACACCAATCAATATAAAACAATCAGAGACTCACAGAATGACCTAGGTTGAAAAAGACCTTTGAGATCATCAAGTCCAACCTATGATGTAATACCTCCTCGTCAACTAAACCATGGCACCAAGTGGCACATCCAGTCTTTTTTCAAACACGTCCAGGGATGGTAACTCCACCACCTTCCTGGGCAGATGATTCCAGTGCTCAGCCACTCCTTCAGTGAAGAATTTTTTTCTGATATCTAATTTAAATTTCCCCTGGCACAGGGGAAGTTTAATTTAGTCTTAAGACTGTGTCCTCTTGTTCTGCCAGTTGTTGCCTGCGAGAAGAGCCCAACCCCCACCTGACTACAACCACCTTTCAGGAAGTTGAAGAGAGTGATAAGGTCACCTCTGAGTCTCCTTTTCTCCAGGCTAAACACCCCCAGCTCCCTTAGTCGTTCCTCACAGGGTTTGTGTTCCAAACCCCTCACCAGCCTCGTTGCCTCCTCTGGCACTCAAGTGTCCCAACGTCCTTCCTAAACTGAGGGGCCAGAGCTGGACACAGCACTCAAGGTGTGGCCTCACCAGTGCCCAGCACAGGGGAAGAATGACCTCCCTGCTCCTGCTGGCCACACCATTCCTGATACAGGCCAGGATGTCCTTGGCCCTCTTGGCCTCCTGGGCACATGCTGGGTCATGTTCAGTTGCTGTCACCAATGCCCCCAGGTCCCTTTCCTCCTGGGCACTGTCCAGCCACATTGTCCCCAGCCTGTAGCACTGCAGGCGGTTGTTGTGGCCACAAGAGAGTGTCAATCAAGTTTTAGCTCCCTGTTTATGGAGTATTTTCCATAATTAGTCACCTCACATGTCATAGGCACATCACTCTAACCACAAATGGGTACAAGGCTGTCCTGTATCACTGATGCAAAAGTACTCACACTGGGGGTCACAGGAATAGCTGTACCTCCAGAGACATTATTGTCTCCTGGCTGAAAGTTCTGTCTGTAATAGCTGTGTGTGAACAGCAGCGAACCCAGCTGGTGTCAGGTCCTGTCTGCTGGGTGAGTTTATGGAGTTTGAAAAGGTGGGCTGGGTTAACCCATCTGATCTGTCCCAAAGCAGATTAAAGAGCTCTCACTCACACCACACTGACAGAGCTGAGGAAGCTGTAACAGGCTGGCAGACATGACCAGCTGGCACTACCAAATCTCAGATTGGAGGCATTGTGGCCACTTTAGTGTCTGAGAAGTTCATCTGAGAGAATTGCATTCTGCCATCCTTCAGACCTCCTGCATTTCAAACAGGTCAATGTGTTTTCCAGATTTTCTTCAGCAGGCCACTGTGTCACAGTTCAAAGCTAATCTACCGCAAGGTGAGTATTACATAATTATCACATCACAGCTTCTTGGATGAACAGGTTTACAGTCAAGGCAGACCTCACAGCTAAAGCAACCCAGTCCTGCTTCCAATTCTTAATCTACAATTTCTTTCTCTTATCCAGTTTTCCTACTAAAACTGTTCAGTGTTCCAACTTGACAAACAATCAGCCCTCATGCTTTTCTCTTGTGGAAGCCTGGGGATCTAAGAGAAAAGCTTCTGAGATTTGTTCAGATTCATAAAAGCTGATCTAGGCTGTTACAGAAGGCAAAGCCTACATTATGCTCCATAGCTTTTTTCAGGTATTGTCTTGACCATTTACCAGAGCAAATACTTCCCTAACAGCAGAGCAGTACTCTGCAACAGCTTCAGAAGGTGGTATAAAATATCTTTGTAACAACATCAATGAAAAAATAAAAATTGCAGGTAATTCAAAGTACTCAGATATGGTAAAAAAGAGAAGAAGGAATTTTACCACAAACAGAATCTGTCATCTATTACCTATTCGATGATAATCAGAGGAGCCAGGCTGGTCTCAAATTCAAGTACCACCCAGGGCATGGAAACCTGGTTGATGCCTGAACCCCAGCAGCAGGAAGAAGGTGAGTGTGAGATCACAGAGAGAAGAAAAGTAAGAACTCACACTGCAGCCTCTCCCTTAGAGATGAGACTCTAAGTATTCCACCTATTTGTGCCCTTGTTTTCACAACACTTGACGAACACATCTCTGAAATTTCCACTCTTTTGTAAAGTTTACTTGAAGTTGGACCACAGAATCTAAAGATACTGGGGGCAAGGACAGACAGCTAGCAGCCATATAAGCCTCACTGAGAAAATAATATTAAAAGTAGTAATATTGTTCCGCATTTGCTTCCACACTACGGAATTTGTGTGGTCAGATGGCTCAATTTCTGAAAACTTTTGTTTCATGCTGTTCACCATTAAAGGGTCTTCCTGGCCAAAGTCTCAGAGCATGTATGCTTTGAGATATTGTGTGAAACGTGATCCAAGAAGAATTTCTTAGACCAGGTCACGTCTCCAATAACTTTCATATTCCCAGCTGACAACAACACAGACCTCACCACCAGCAGTGACACTACAGCTTGTGAGCTTCCAGAGGCTGCACACCAGCCCAGTGAGTGTCCCAATGACAGAACTCTTTGCAAGTCAATCATGCTTAAGCAAAGCAGGAGCACCACTCATCATTTCAGCAGAGAGAAGGAACATTCATCATTCTCTTTTTCAAAACTCTTTATAACCTAGCCCACTGGGTTCTTGCTAGACTGACTTTTACCGTGCAAGGGAACTATTTTTTAAAAAAATACTTAAATAACAGTATTCCTTTTAAAAGAGAGGCTTTTACTTTGAACAGGATACCTCACAAAAGAAATGATTGCTTAGTTTTCTTCACATTATTAACACATAGCATTTACATAACTTACAAACTATTTCACATTTGCAGAGCATCTGGTGTTCCAAAGAACAAAAAAATCCAACAAAAAACCCGAAACACATTGAAGATTTATAGGCAACCTAAGGGCAAACTGATTGAATTTGAGAAGAGGCCACTTCTTGGGTGATGCATGGCAACAACCTACACTAGCCAAAAACAGCAAGCCTGTTTGTTTGCAGGAGTGAAGCAAAGTCAAAGCCTGCATTTTGAAACAGAAAGATCAGCACTGAACAATGCTTTCCCCACAGAGATGTCCTCACAGCTTGAGGATGCAGTGCAGTCAACACCAAAAATGAGCTGAATCCTGCACTTTAATAACAGTGTGATTTATTCTACATTATAAGGGTTTGATGGCAAAGCTTTACCTGAGTAGCATTTACTGGTGAAGGAGAGTTTAAGAAAGGTTTTAGTCAAAGATGCTAAAATATGGAGACAGGGCTGAGCTTCTGAAAACCATGCAAGGTTTGAAGCATGTGAGGAGTAATTGTGGAGTATCTATGAAGCTTTAAGGACATTTCTGAGCATTTTGCTTAAAGAACTACTAAGGTGACAGGTCAGTCTGGGATAGAGGCTGAGACATGCCACTCAGGACACTGACCTCACTTCTGCATGTCCTGAGCACAGAGGGAAATGACAGACTTGGCTATTGGGTTTGCATTGACCATGTGCATGTTTGTATGCTTTCAGTTCCATACACAGCCTGGGATGGATGCCATTCTAATAATAATCTTCTGTACAGCCTGTAACAGCTTTAAATTCATCTTCCCTTACTGAAATGTCACAGTTCAGTCCAATAGGCACTTACAAAGGTTATCATTGTCCAAAAAAAGATGTGGGAAAGTAGAAATATTACCAGTGCTTCCTTAGACCCAGAGTCATTCAAAGGAAATTTTCCCTGCTGAAGGTAGTGAAAAAAATTGAAAAAGAAAAAAGTGTTCCTGTATGCAAGTCTGCAAGGTAAAAAGGGCAGTATTTGAATATGGCTTAGAAACTGGATTTAACAAAGAACACTATATTGTGAGGCAAGGAAGGAAAGTCAAGAATAACAGTCAAAACAATATAAAGACCAGTAAGTTTTTGTTCAGAAACTGATACATCATAAAAGTAAGTCAGGAATACACTTAATATAGAACATAACCCTCTCCTGCATGAATCCCCTTCTACAGATGCACAATAAAAGCCATATTTCCATGCTGAAACATGCATACAGTACCTCTGAATTCTCTAACATGCCAATCGGGAGCAAAGTGAAAAAAGGAAGACAAAGGAATAAAATTAGGATAAGTACAACATAGAGAACTCAAATATTCAGTAAGATTCATTCATATTAATTAACATTTCTTTTAAGAAAAACATTCAGGTGTATATATAGCAAACAAAGCATCTTAAAAAAAAAGAAAAGGTAAACTCGATAAAGTTAATTCTAACAGCAAAGGCTGAAGAAGCCATGGTTACAGAGCACATCTGACATCATAAAGCATCACCAAAACACAATTCTTCCTCAAGAATTGTTCACTGACAGTCAGCTCCTACTCACACAGCTGTCAGTGATAGAAGCAGCCAATGTCAGAAGTGTAGGATTCAGATATGTAAAGTGAGAAAAGATGAAGCAAGATTATTACAATGGAGATCAAAAATAGCAACTTATCCTTCCTCCCATGGCAGAATTAATTTCCTAGTCTATGCAAACAATTCAAGCATTGTCCAGATGAGAAGATGAATGGAACTAACTCTTCTATATGTGTAGCATATCAGGTAAAGACCTGAACTGGGTGTCCTGGTCTCATGTTCATACTCCACCCCAGAATCAATGGAGATAGCCTTCTGTCCTAGTTTCTCAGTCTTTGAAACCCCTGAGATTGTCTTACAAACTCCTTGACTCCCCATCACCAGCAGCTTCACTGGAAAAATCTTCTTTAGCAACATACTCCCTCCATCTGTCAGACTGGTGGGACAAAAGGGAGAGAAAAGGATTCTGATACTGACTTCCACAGTGTACTGGGTTCCTCTTCATACACCATAAACCCAGCATTCACTGCTTCAAAAAATCCCTGCACATCTCCATGTGCACTGCAGAGAACACACAAGCCCCAGAGGTAGCTGAAGGCTTTGGTAGCCTCTTCTTTCTATCAGCCAGAAAGCTGAATCACTAAATAGAGGCTGCTCAGAATAATGTCTGAGAAAAACTGTGATCAGAAGTATCTGCTCCCCCATTTTCTACAGAACTCTGAAATGTCTTGAAGTTCTTTTCCTTTCCTTTATTCTCCCCCTTTCTAGGTCCATCCCTTTGCATGTTACTTTTCCTGGTGCTGTACTAGGCATTTCCTTCTTGTCACCAGCACCCTACAAACTGCACAGACCAGCAAACACAAAGCAGAGCTGGTCTCTGCAAATTTGGGCCATACCCTGGTCCTAACTGGAAAACCTAAACTTCTTGGATAACCTTGCAGGAGTTCCAGTGCACTCTTGTTATCAATGTGGGTTGCAATTTCCAACAGGTCTCTTTTCTCTCTACATGAATTAAGTAATTTCCAGTACCCAACAAATTACAGGATTCTGCACCTAGGCAGCTCGTTCTTTTGAAATACCTTTGCTTTCTCCCATGCCTTCAGAATAAATCACTGAACAGGAGGTGTTTCTTTAAGCTCAGAAAATCACTATTCAGTATTGCAATGCACTTACGAGGAAGAAACCCTCTCTGTTGATGAGCCTTTTGTTTTCATGCAAAGTATTTTCAGCTTCTCCACGTCCTACATATTTAGGCAATAAATCCAGACCCCGTATTGCTGGAAGTGCCGATCACATGATTAACCCTCCCTTCGGTGGAGGAGCACGGCCTAGTGGCAGGAAAATAAAACGCAAAACTGCCCCACTTCTTCACGCGCCTGTCACGACACAGCCTGACACAAAACATTGCACCAGTCACAGTCAAGACCTACTTTCCAACTGATCACAAAAGCTCAAAAGTAACTGTTGCATCGACAGAAATATTAAAAGGGAAACAGAACAGTGAATGCCTTAATTTTCTTTTATTCTTCAGAACAACAGTATTACTGTGAGCTTAAGGATATAAAGTAAAATAAGGTTTGTAAGAGTATTTGCTTTTCTTAGATCCATTGGAACAACTGGATAAAATGACCAAGTTTTAGTGCTCAGAATCTCTTTCTTTTCTGAAATATTTTATAAGATAGCTGAAAAAAGTGCTATGTTTTAAACCTTGACTTCTGGACACTTTAGCTACATGAGGTGGTCTGATAAAGCCCTAAACTCCTTCTGCTGAGGTTCTCTGCTACAAGACGGAGAGGGGGCAGTGAAGGCTTCTGTGACACACCATCTGAGCCCTGAAAAGGGGAACTCGAGGAGCAGTGGAAGGAAATTCACAGTTTCACTGACCTCTTGCTACCTTGTGACTAGCCAACCAGGCTACCACTTGAGGAAGGGGGCAAGGACCTATATAAGGCTGGCTGCCACAGTAAGTGACTGTTTTTCTACTAACAGCACAAAAGCTTCCCTTTGTGATAAAGAAATAATAAATCTGCACTGCCAGGAACTAGGCTGAAAACCAAACTCATCTGTCCCTGCCAGAGAATGACCATGTGATGAAAGATATTCACTGTTTCCCTGCTGATGAAGTTCTAATGAAAAGTCAACATCAGCAAGTGAATTATGTCAGTGAGATGGAAGCTCTGGGATAGTGGTTGTTTTGTGGGCTTTGGGTCTTTTTCAGATGATTATTTAAAAGTTCTGGAGAAAGGATCAGGAAGATACAGTAACTCTCATTTTGCTGTTGCTCCAGCAGCACCTGCAGCTGGTAAGTCACTTGTTAATCAGAGGAGTCAGAAATAAGACCAAGGACAGTTATGATCCTTCAGACAATACTGAGCAAGTTTGTTTTGTGGTGAGGCATAAATGGCAGACACATAGGCTCTGAAAATGACATGGATCTTGTTAATCTCGCCTATCACTAAGGAGACTGATTTTCTTCAGCTGGCAAACTTTCAGCCTGTATTATTTCACCAAAGGTTTGCCAGTTCTGAATTTTGAGAATTTGACAGAACTGCTATGAAAAAGGAAAAAAATAAAGCTACAGAGATAGAGTCTGAGAGCATACACATATCCCATGATAGTACTTGAACTCACATTAAGGGTATAACAACCCATATGTGGCAATGATTTCCAGACTTTAAAAACAAAACAACAAACAAACGCCCAAAAATGTGCAAAAAACCCAAGAAAACCAAATCCAAAGTCTCTGTAGCCTACTGCTAAGAGAAACAAAGTGGCATCCATGATCACCTAGCTAGTTTAGTCCCAAGCTCTTGCACCAAGCACCTACGACAAGGTCCTGGTAACATGAATGTTCTGTACCTGCATCTTCCTCTTGACAGTCTCGAAGGGGAAAGAAAGTGTCTGTGCCACTCCAGCTGCTACACAACCATTTATGAAGTTCTGAAGAGGAGTGAAACGAACTATGGGTTCTTGCCAGATTTTGTCCAGACTGATGTAAACGAAGAATGAGCCTGCAGAAAATGGGACGGCACCTAGAAAGCAAACCAGACAGGATTATATCAATGCACTGTACACTAAGAGAAGAGAGCTGCCCATCACATAACCAGAAAGATGGGAGGAGACACTGCCAACTTACACCTCACATTCCACAAACTTAATCCAGATTTTGAAGAACTTTAGTCCCTGATTTACCACCAAACACCCATATTGTACCATCTAGATATGCTGATAAGGACATACATTTACATATCAGAATGTGCACGTTGTCAGAATTATTAACTGCTACAGTCTCATGACAGGTCAGGTGTTTCTCCAAGTTCTCTCCTGTGACAAGCCCTTTCCCAGTCCAACCCAACCCTAGCACCTGTACAGGCAAACAGAGCTATGTCTTCAGTCAGGCTGATGAGGGATACTTCTGACCTCTTCTGCTTGTTTCATGCTCTCATCAGTTTTGTAGTGGGACTATACATTTATTATTATTGTTGTTGTTATGCTTTTTATTTAATGTCATATTGTGAAAAAATTGCCTCAGTTGAATGGCATTTTTAAAGGCTATGGAGAGTAAATGAACAATTAAAAATAATTTAAAGTAAAGAGAGAATATAATTAATCTTCACTTTTCATACCTACTATACACTACAGCTCACTGAACAGCTGTTTCACTGAACAGCTCAGGGGACACTCACACTCAACAGGAATTACATGCACTCTGTGTGTGTGTACATAAATGTTTTTTAAGACTTTAATGGTGAAAATTGTGCATCCAAGCACAATTAGACCGTCTATAAAAGAAAGAAAAGAGTATTTTGCTGAACATTTAAACATATATAAAATGCTACAACATTGGTCCTAATTCGAAGTAATAAAGCTACAGCAAGGGTTATCAGTATTGCAGTGCCTTGCAAATGTCCACATCTTCTACAAGAAAACATTCCTATTTGCTTTTGAAATCAAGTGAGCAAGTAAACCCCTACACAGCTGCAACAAAAACCAGTCACTGGGGTGATTTAACCCCAGAATTGTTTTACCTAATATCGCTGGTGAAACACCACGGTAGAGAGCACGGAGTCCTTCCTGATGATAAATCTTGTAAAAAGCGTGAAAAATCCCCTCGTAAGATGGTTCCAGCCGGTTCTGCACGATGAGCCGCGTTTTAATCACGTCAGTGGGATACGTCACGACAGTGGCAACCATGCCAGCCAGGCTTCCTGCCATGATGGCTCTCCAGTGGGAGATACGGCCCAGCTCATCCATGAAAAGGGTAACAAGCCTAAAACAAACACATAAAAGAAGTACTATTAATGACACTATGAAGAAAACACATGAAAAATTAGAGCGGATGATGCTTGATGCAAATGTTCTTCTGTCCACAAGCTACTTCAGCAGCAGGAATTGAAATTTTAATATGTGATTCATCCACGATCTTCTTATACATAACACCACGCAAGCATCTATTTACAGGATGAAAATCCTTCTTTTATATTTCCACATAGGGGATGAAAATTACCATGGTTTAAAACACATCTGCAAGAAAATTATCAAATCATCAGTTAAAGACATTGGTTTGACTCGCCAACAGTTAAGGTTATCATGTAAGAGGAAAGATGTAGATAGTGACATCACAGGCCTTCTCAGAGCAACTGAACCCTCTTCTGTTATGTTGGGATAGGAAGGTTCACAGGGACACACCTCTAGAGAAGATTTTTGTCCAGGCACTATTATGCTCAGGAGTTTAAGTCTGAATTTGAAAATTTGAAATTATAGTACAGTTTTAAAAGCTACACACAAATCATGCATTTGTGGTGCACTGAAGGACTTTTCTATGACAGGAAACTCCTGCATTGTGGAGTAATGTCCTGGAGGCAGCAAGAAGCAAGTAAAAACATTTGAGGGTGTTAGGTAGAGGTAAAGAAATATATTGTTTTATTTTGGAAGCATTAACTAAAACATCTAAATAGCACATCTACATTTAACCCACATAGTGTAACCATGTGCAGAACAAAATAATTTGCAAATGTTTACAAGTCACTGCTTGCTCAGTTGATGTTTTTTCACATGAATGTGCATTTTCTACTGCATGACAAAACCCTGCATCTACTTGTCTCAAGTCCTGGGAGTGCCCAGGGCAGAAAGCCCAGCCAAGCAGAAGCAAAAGGGCATAAACCTTTTTTCCTGTGTGTGCTCAAATGTGTGGGAAATGCAGGGGGTGTCTCTAGGCATTACCTGGTAACATTTAAAATGACCATGGAAAGACAAGAGTCTGTGCAGAGTAATTGCTGAGAGAGCATGGAGACACATCCCCGGGGTGCTGACTGTGCTCAGTCCTGCTCCTCCTGGGACTGTTTACCTAAGCTGCCCTATAACATTTCTCTTTTTGTGTTTCTTGCCTTTATGCACACCATTCTCCCAGTAGAAAAGACTTTCAAAAAACCCCAAATAGTGTATCAAGGATTAAGCATAGGCACCTTGTATTTAATATCCTGGTAGCCTACTTCCATCTGGAATTCAGAACACGCTGTACAAACTAGACACAATCTTTAGCCTTGCAAAAGGAATACACTGTTTCAAGCTGAACAAACAATGAAGTAATTTTGCTCAAAATCAACTGCTTTATGTTGGTGCAACATACTGCCTCTTCTGTGAACTTTAAATTACACTTAAATTACTGTTTGTGCCTTCCCACTCACATTATCTTGCTCTTTGATCACTTTGTCTATTGCGGCACAAAAAAGCTGCCCCGTGTTAGGGTCACTTCATTTGTGGTCTCCTGAAGGGTGCAGGCAGTGATGGGCAGGTGACTTGCTGGGGCAGATGAGTGACAAACCCAGCGGGTTGGCAGCACCAACGGGGGCTGTGCTGCTGCCCAGAACAAAACAACTCATCGCCCAGCTGGGCGGAAATGTCATGTGCTACCATGAACAGCTGACTGCCATAAAAAAAAAAAGAAAAAAAAGAAGCCCAGCCCACAGACTGGCAAAACATTCTGATGTGTGCAACCATTCAGGCACTCCCTGCAAAGGCCGAGAGATACTGGCAGCAGAAGGGAATCCTAGGAAACAGCACGGTTGGAAGAGCTCCATCAGCATTGCTCCATGTTCATCCTGCTGAAGTCCTTCCAGCACTTACCTTAGTTTAATATCAGTGTATTATCAAAAACAAGATCTTAAAACAGGTAATGTCACGTATCAATGTCAAAACCAATCAAATTTGCTTAACAACTCCTGCATGATAGTGTAAAATACCTGACTTGTGATTTTGTTATTTTCTTTGATACAGACAACATAAATGTTGAGAGTGTATACATTAATTAAACGAATTGGCTGCAAAGAACAGATGTGACAGCCACTCCTGCAGGTTGCAGTGTAACTGCATTTCGAAATGAACCCAACCAAAATAATTTTAACAGATTATCGACTCTTCATCATGTGAAGAATACCTGTGATCTCATAAGCAATTGCTGGCATATCACCAGGCCCTAACAATTGCTACGCGCTGAATAAATTCGGTAAATAAAATTATAAAGAAGGGTCGGCGTCGCTGGGGAGAAGGGGCGCACACGCAGCTGACCACCCGGCAGAGACAGAGACACCAGACTAAACTCGGCACCCTCAGTCCGCTCCCCTCCGCTGTTACGAAGGTCCCCGGAGGCCCCCGCATCCCCCGCGCGGACCGGTCGCTTACCGGCGGGAGGAGGCGAGCTGCAGGGCGCTGTAGGGGCAGAGGCGCAGGCAGGCCGTGAGGTTCCCTTTCCAGAGGGCTCGCACGCCCTCGGTGCGGCACAGGCTGAGCCCGGCGCTCCGCAGCCCCCGCCGGCAGTGCCAGGTGCCCACCTGCGCCAGCACCGTCAGCAGCTCCAGCGGCGCCGTCACGCTGAGGCTCAGCGCGCCCGCCAGGCCGGCGCAGCCCAGGCGCTGCAGGGCGGTGACCCGGCCGTCCCGCCGCAGGGTGGCCATGGCCCCGCCGGCCCCGCCGGAGCGGAGCGGAGCGCACGGAGCGGCCCGGCCCGGTCCGGCCCGGCCCGGCGGGGCGCGGCCACATCGGGGGCGGTGCCGCCCGCCGCAGCCGCCGGGGGGCGCTGTGGCGCAGGGCTCCGCGCTCACCGGGCGCGCGCTGTGGAGGCGGAAGGAAAACCTGGAGCGGACGTCCGGAGCGGAGCGGCCCTGCCCGCGGGTGAGCCCGAACTGTGCCCCTACCGCTGTTTGCGCCTGAATTCATGGATTTTTACATTATTTTCATTTATGTAGCCGAAAAAAAAACCGCTCTCGCAACAGTGATCCAGCTTCACGCAGGACACTTTCTCCTTACAATTAAACGTAGTTCCTTTCTCCCTTTCTCCTTGCAATTAAACGTAGTTCCACAGGGAGCAAATGCAGCAACGGCACAACTACACAAAAAACACCTCGTTCTGTTCCTGAGGCACTCTGTGTTGATGTTGGAACTGAGTAACTGAGTGAACATCATCAATAAGATTTACGAGGTCAATTAGTTCAGGTTTTCTTGACGTGCTACCAGAGAGAAGAAAAAAAAAGAGACAAGTTGAGACCAGAATCTGTGGAGTGAGGAGATGACAGCCAGTACGGAGGTAGTAACACAGATTAGTTCCAAAACAGGATGTTCTGTTCCTTGTAATAAAAAACCCCAAACAAAAAACCAACCAACCAAAAAACTTCACTCAAACTGAAAGCTATATTCAGTATCTTCTTACAGTGCATCCAACACGACAGTGTCAGATGACTTTTGGCAAGAATGCTCTGCAGCTGATCCAACAGACTATTCCCAGATCAATAAAAGACCTAAAAGACATCTCTCTAGAATTGCATCTCTCTCCAGGAACTCAGCTACTTATGGTGTTGTATTTTCTTGGTGAGAAGAAACCATTTAACCATCAAGGAGCAAAAAACCAAGAATAAATGGTTATAATTTGCTATACATTAATAGTGCTTGGAAACAGAAGATTTCAAACCTTACTTCAAGAATTCAAAGAAAAGGGTGATATTTCTTCCAGGGTTTTTCTTTTGTTGCTCATTGGCACAAGATAAACCTCAACTTAAGATTCTTACTGGGCACTGGTATTTTCCATATAGTCTTCCCCTTTCCATTACTCATTTTGTGGCAAGTTTATACATACTTGTTCTGGCTGATAAAAAGGATCACCAAATGACCTAAGCCTCCCACAGCAATCCTTGGAGAAGAAGATGGTTGGTGTGAGTCTCTGTTGCTATTTTTTTCTCCTTTGTAAAGGGAACTGCCAGAATAAAATCAGTCATACATTAAAAATTTGATATGTTCAAGGTCAGGTTGGATAGAGCTTCGAGCAGCCTGATCTAGTGGAAAGTGTCTGTGCCCATGGCAGAAGGGTTGGAACTAGATGATCTTTAAAGTCCTTCCTTCCTTCCTTCCTTCCNTCCTTCCCTCCTTCCCTCCTTCCTTCCCTCCTTCCCTCCCTAATATTACCTTAAAGTCATGCAAGCTTAATAGGTTTTCTGTACAGCCAGCTAGAGTATGGCAGCATTCAACCCATTGTTCACTTGTTCCTTGCTAGAAAGCAGTTGTGTAGATGGGCTACCTCTCACTCAGTAACTGATCACATTAGTATCTAAGGAAAGGTTATTTCAGACTTAGTTTCCTGAGTCAAACCTGCAGTGACAGCAAACTGCAGTAAGCAAGGTGGTATCATTGTTATTTACGAAACAAAACTGTGAGTTTTCTTACCATCCCTTGGAACAGGTTCCAGCTTTCTATTTCAAAATTAAATACAACTGTGATATTTGGATTTTCCTACAGATTGTACAACCTGGAGGTAGAGGATCTACACCTGTACTCTCAATCAGGAAAGTTATCTCAGCTTTTAAATTACTTAAACAGTATGTGACATCCAGATGAAATTCCTGGAACAACATTACCAAGCTGCAAGCAGAAACATAGTCAAGAATATTCCTTTTACATGTTTAAACAAGCTTTGTGTTCAGAGTTTCTTCCAACCATTTTCCTCCCCAGCCTAATCATGAAGCTTCCAGAGAAGTTTGTGTATCTGCCCTGGTTGCCAGGCTTTAAAGCAAACTCATTTGGTTGTAATGTCACTGTGCATTGCCTGACTCCTTTCCCAGAGGAGCCCTCCATATTACTCCAGCTCGAGGGATAACAGATCATGCTTGATCGCAGCAGTCAGGATATTCCACAATGGCAAAAGACTACAGCTTACAGTGCCTTGTTCCCTGAAATACAGAATATAAAATAGATTGTACTGACACATAAATTGCTTAATTACAGGCAATAAAGTGGTTTTCTGCATCCAGGAGGCACACTCTCAGATCTTGAAAGAAGTAGCTTTGTACGGCTACATTAAACCTTTTATTCAAGAGCTAAAACATTAAAGTTTCTCAGCTTGTTGCAGTTTTGGGAAAGCAGTAGGGGAATACAATGACCCTGCTGCTGCAAACTGATCTCAAATGCCAATTTGCCTGTTTGGGTTTGGAAAAACTAGGTAGAAGGGGAAAAAAAATTCACATAACTTAAAGGGAGTATATTGGAAATTTTTATCATCAAAGCACAATTTTATCTTTTCAGATAAAAACCCTCAAACAAATGTCAGCACATAATAACTCCTAGGTAATGTTCCTAACACAAGGAACAACAACTGTAGAGAAGGCAACCAGACCAGAAGGCCATTCGTAGGTAAACACAGAATCTTTGTCTTATCAGCTTGTATAGTGAGAAAGCACAGACATACTTCTAGGCACACAGAATTCTAAAAGAAATACATTCTCACAGTAAATATATGTGTAACCATTGGTCTCAGGTTGCAATTGCATACGTAACAAAATTAGACCATTGCAGAGTAGAAATGGTTGGTACACTCCCTATGCCTGCAGCCCCTAGCCCTGTGTGTATCCCACGACCATCACCCATCCTAGTCACAACTACATTGATCCAGGAGAAGAGGTAAAGTGTTTGTTTTTAACAAGGTAGACGTAGGACATAATGGGTGTGTGTGTGTATATGTATAGANAAAAGGTTGTACAACTGCATTTAGAATACCCCAAGAGACAAAAAAAACCAAACCGAAATCTGAGGGAGTATTTGAAAAATTGGCTACCCCACCTTGAATCCCCTCGGGGATGTTAAACAACAAAAGAAGTGGGGACGGTATCATCAGCAGCACATGGGTGAGTGCTGCACCACTGGTAGCCGACAGCCGTACTGTACAGAGACACAGACAGCGCTTTTGCACCGGGAAAACATCTACAAGCCTGTACTAAACCAGGGAAAGGCTGACATAAACCCTCACAAGCTATTCACTCATGAGGAGTGGTGGAAGAACTACCTTTGCTACAGGACAAAGGAAAACACGGTATTGCATCACATCCAAGCCTTTGCTCTGCCTGAGCGAGGCGGCTACCGAGGAGTAATTTTCGGCGTATTTTTAATACAACGCACACACACAATGCCCACAGGCCGACGATGCCGGCAGCAGGCGGCTGCAGCCAAGGCCGGCAGTGCAGGGCACAGGCGAAGGGCCGGGCAAGAAGAGCAGCCACTGGCACCTCCTGGAACTCGCTTCGCGAATCGTTCCTAAAGAACACCCGACAAAGCGTGGACAGTCCACCGTGCCTCGGAGGAGGGCGAGGCGGGCGGAGCGGCCGAGCCGCGCCCCGGGGCGGGGCCATGGGCGCTGCCGTGGCGGCCGCGCTCCGCCCCGGGGTGGCGGCCGAAGGGCCGGCGGCGGCGCCACGGCCGGAGGGTAAGAGCGGCCGGCCCTGGGGAGCGGGTGTGGGGCGCTGCCGGCGGAGGGCGCTGCGGGCCGAGGTGGGGGGAGCCGCGCCGCGCCCGGGCCGCTGTGCTCGCTCCGCCAGCGAAAGCTGCTGCGGCTGCTGGGGCGGTTCCCGGCGGCTCCTCTGGGTCTGCTCCGAGCCCACAGGCCTGCCAGGACGGGGGCGTCAACCCTCCCTTTGCTCCGGCCCCGGGTGGCGGCGGGCTGGGCTGGAGGGACCCGACCCGTGCGGAGGACGCTGTGGGCCTGGGCTTGGGGGTTGCCCGGCCCGGCTGCTGCGGCGCTCGGGCAGCCCGAGCTGAGCCCGCACCTCCCCGGGGCTCGCAGCCGGGGCGGGGGAGCGGGGCCCCCCGGGTCGTGGTTCCGCGGCTCCCGATGATGAAGCCTTCGAGCGCTGGGCCTTGCCCTCAGGGCTGCCCTCGGCCGGGGCTGCCGGCACCCGGCTTGCGGCGCTGCCGGAGCTCAGGGACCGCGGCCTTCAGTGGCTCCGTCCATTGGGTTGGGGCTGGTGGTTTGTTTTATTCTCACGTCAGACAGCGTTGAGCACAGCGGTGCTGGGAATGTTCGCTCCAAAACGCTCTTTTATTGCAATATTCGTGAGGGCAGCAGCACTTCTGATCATCTCTCCTTTTGAGTTAATTTTGCATAGAGCAGGCTGATAAACTCATTTGTTAAAGAGCAGTTTAAAGCCCTTCTTTAAACTACTGCAAGTGACTTTCTGCTAAGTGCTTGCCATAGAACCACTCGGGTTGGAAAAGCCCTGTAAGATGACAGAGTCTAACCAGTAACATTTACCGTGGTTACCGCTAAATGATGTCTCCAAGCGCCATATGCAACAAACCATTTTAAGACTTCCAAGGATGGTGTTTCCAGCCTCTTCCAATGCCTTATCACCATTTCAGTGGAGAATTTTTTTCTAATATCCAATCTAAACCTCCCCTTATGTACTTTGAGGCCATTTCCTCTCACATTACTTGAGAGAAGTGACCGACCTCCCACCTGGATCCAATCTCCTTTGAGGTGATTGTAGAGAGCCTCTTTTTCTCCAGGCTAAACTATTCCAGCTTTTTTCCCCTGCGTGATAAACTCTGCTGAGGTGGATCAATACATACAGTTGCCACATTGCATTAGCTTGTAGTGCTCCTGCATACCCATCTCTGCAGAATTAAAATATTTCCTCTGCCTCAAGCTTTCCTTCACTTCCACTGGTGGGACTGCTCAGGGGCTACACTGTTGTTGAGAGCAGGGAAACAAAATGTCTGAAAAGTAACCTAGCAAAATATGATTTCTTTTTTCCTCTTCAAGGTAACCCTCTTTCCTGACCTGGTTGATGGTATGGTCTCTGAAACTGTTGTGATGGCTCAGGGCCTGGCATGAGTGACCAGCTGGGAAACTGGGGATGGTGGGAGCTGTTTGAGCTAGCAGTACAGTGAGCAAATGTGAGGGGTGCCTTTGGAACAATTATTCCCACTACTTGCATGTTGCTCATGTGGACTATGTGAGTGTTTCAGGTTAGATATTGCCACGTTGTTAATTTTTCCCTAAAGTGTTTGTTTTAAGGTATGAACTCAGGTGACACAATTTAGGGTGTTGTAAGATAAGGACAGTTCAGCCTGCAGTTATTGTAGTAAATCCTAGTGCAAGGGCAGATGTGTTCCAAATATTTTTACTGTAGCACAATGGCCAAAAGGAAATAATGATTTGATAAAGGAGTTGAACGTCAAATTCCTTGTGATTTGTCAGTTGCAAAGGTTAAAGTTAAGGTAGTGGCTTTTTGATATGTCATGGTTGATTCCAAAAGGCCACGCTGCTGAGCAGCAATTCAGTGGATCAGCCAGTAAATAATTCTGTGCTTTGTACACAGTTATGTGGTGAGAAATAAATTTCTGATGCTTGAAGAGCTACTGGCTATGAGCACAAGTGGGAAAGAGCAAGGGTAATGGTGTGGACTAGCAAACCACTTTAGCTTACGCAGCTCTATGAAGGGAGTTGAGGGTTTTTAGGTGATTTATTGCAGTAGTAGGAAGATGGTTGCAGCCGTGATGGTGTAAGGATATAAGTGAAAGAAGATTTGCAAGGGCAGGATAATTTATCAGTTGATTTAAGAGAAGATGTACTTGCAAAACAGGATAAGATTTTGTGTACACAAGGTGGTCTGCAGGCTTGACATTCATATCTCAATAGGTTGCAATAACAGTGTCCTGGCTGTTTTAATCTGCTGCACTACAAATCTTAGTGGGGTGGCAGAAGTTTGGCACTAACTTGGTGGAAAGCTTTGGGAAGCTCTTTATCTTATTGCACAGTGGGCAGAAAGGACTCTAGAGATTACTCACTGCTTCAGTTTCGTAGAAAGTACTTCATGTATCTGCTTTGCTTAGATGAGACACTGAAGGTGTGTCTGTATACATACACAGCTGTGTGCAGAAATTAATCCTGAGAGATTCAGCCTTGCCTGACAAAGTTACAGTTAATTCTGAGTGCACTTGGCAGCAGTCCCCTAAGAGGAGCAATTCAGTGCTGCAGTCTCTGCTGTAGCTGCTGCTTCCAGAGATTCCTGGTTATTTCATGTTAATGTTAATTGCACTAGCTTTTTCTCCAGTACATATGTGGGTTTTTTCCTTCGTCATTCTCAATAAAGTGTAATCATCCTTGTATATCAAACAGTTTTTGTGCTTCTCTTCCCTTGTGCATTCCCATGTTGAAAGCAAACAGGCATTTTCCAAGTAATAGCAGTATAGTTTATAACCTATGAAAACCATTTTACAAACTTTTTTTTCATGTTTCTTCAGCAGAAGCTTCTGTGTGGCACTCTTGCAGTTTTCTTTGTATATGTATCTTTTTTTCTCCATTTGATTTAGTCTGTATTTATGTTAAAATGGTATCTATAAAATAAAGAAAAATAAAGCATATGGACAGCATTAAAATACACTCAGCTTTACTTGTAGCTAGGTGCTGAGACTTTGTAGAGGAAACTGGCACAGATGGTGGTTTCCCAACTTCTGTTTCTTTTTCCTTGAATTTAGGCCTAAAAAGTCCTTGATAACCAGTGGAAGCTTCTCTGTAAAAGTTTTTGAAAATTAAGCATGTCAGGGGCTAAAAACCCCTATGTCATCATTCTGTTTGTACTAGATGTAGGTATATTAATATATGGAGTTCAGGTGTCTGAACTTAACTCCTTTAATCAAAACCCAGCATTATGCTGTTCTGATTTCCTGAAAAATTTCTCTGGGTAAGCTAAAGGTTGTCAATATTTTCAGTGTAGTTGGCACTGAAACTGAGAGATGATCTCAGGAACCAAGGAGACTCCGAAAGATACTTAGTTTCTTATTGTTAAGTAAGAAGTAGGTGTAGCAGCTGACAGGGATTCTTGGCTAGAAAATCGTACCTATTCTTTTTTCTTTAAGTGTATTGAGAGATGAATTCACTGAAGTGTTATGCCTAGTGTTGCATTTTAAAAGAAAATGTGCAAACTGTAAGACTCATTTCAACAGCCTATTGGTTTACCTCCATAAGCACTTACTAGGGAGTACCCTGTTTCATTTTTTTTCCTCCCAGCTGGTAATTTCTAAACTGTGACCCTGAAATACCCCTCCAGGTTGGAAATAATACTTCCTATTACTTATTTTTTTTCAGTATAGATAGACGTCAATGCAGCTTGCTTCAGTGTTTTCTTTTAATGTGCTCAATCTGGGCATTTGCAGCTGATGAAATGCAGCACACATCAACAGAATCCATCAATTTTTAAGCAAGCAAACAAGCATTGGACCCAAAATATGTTGCTCTAAGAGTCAGTGAACTCTAGTTTTTGCAGAACTGCATGACTCCTGCAATAGGAATGCTGTGCTGAACATGCAGAACTTTGAGTCCCAGAAAAGCCTATAAGAAACGGGTTTGGTCAAAGGTGTGATGTCAGATTGTGAGCCCCTTATGTCACAGCAGGAGGAGACATTTGGGAGAGGGGTGTTTGAGCTTGACTGATAGTTCAGTATGAACTTCAAAAATTCTGGTGTGTGATGGTAGAGAGAGGCATTCTCACGAGTGCAGTGGTATTTTGGTAGTCACCTGGGGTCTCTCACTTGCTCAGCAGGTTGTTTGTGTTTGTAGAAATACACAGCAAACTGGGCTGCTAAGTCTGGTCCTGCTTTGTCTGTGACAGATGGCTTTTGACACAACCAGACATTTTTAGTGAAGGAGCCATAAGACACAGAAGCCTGGAAAGACTGAAGCTGCAAGAACAGGAGCAAATTCAAAAAAGGGAGAAGAAAAGCGAGGAGGCAGAGAGGTGAGGGTATATTTAGAAACTGTCCCATTTTCTTGAGATTTGCTACACTTCCTCATACCAAGTAAAATACAGGAAGAGTGGCTGTGTAAAAGTCCAGGCTTTGAGGAAACAGGAGTTGGAGAAATTGAAACAATACTATGCAGTCGTTAGTTTATATATTGGGAAGAAAACCACAATGATAATTCTGCATGTAAGATGTCAGATGCAGGGGTCTGGATTATAAGAAAGGTAGGACTGGAGATATGCTGAGGTCCCTTTCAGATTATTCTGTGATTCTGCAGACCTACAGTGAAATCAGAGTGCTGTTGCTCTCAAATTGTTCTAAGGATTGATTCCTTAAGGTTCTGCACATGGACATTTTGTATTGCTTTGTGCTGCGACATCTTAAATCAATGTTCCTATGCTGTGAAATAAAATTATTGTGATGTACATTTCTCAGTGCCTCCCAGTTGACTGGAAAGTCCAAAGCTATGAAACGAATACTTTTCTGTCTTTACCCATTTTTGTCTGTTATTTTTTATTGTTATCTTTAGTGCAGTGTCCTTAAATTTGCATATGAGTAATATTAGTATATTGAAGTTTTAATTCTTTAGATAATGTGTTTGGATGGCATCCTAAATTGTCACTAGTAATCTATCATGTTTTGCACCTTCTTGAAAAAAAACAGACACTTAGAATGCAGAACACAGTGAATCTAATGCTAGGTCTCTAAAAGCATTGCTATGCTTCTGTTGCTAATTCTTCCTCATTCAAATACTTTTTAAAAAACTATTTTAAAACACCCATTTGTGAGAACACTGTGCCTTGAATTTTCTGGAGGTTTTTGTGATGTGTCATGTTGAGTATTTGGTAGAGTTTCCAAAAAGTGGTGATAGCCTCCTGTGGTTTAACCCCAGCTGGTAATTAAGTTCTACAACAGCTGCTCACTCCCTCCCCCTCTCCGCAATGGGATGGGAGGAGAATCAAAAGGTAAAAGTGAGAAAACACGAGAGTTGAGATTAAGACAGTTTCATTGGTAAAGCAAAGGTCACTTACACAAGGAAAGCAAAACAAGGAACTCATTCTTCACTTCCCCAGGACAGGCAGGTGCTCAGCATCCCCAGGATAGCAGGGCTCCACCCCACATAGCAGTGACTTGGGAAGACAAACACTATCAGTCCAAGTGCCCCCTTCTTCCTCCTTCTCCTCTCTCTTTATTGCTGAGCATGAGGCCATCTGGGATATTCTTTGGGTCAGTTGGGATCAGCTGTCCTGGCTGTGTTTCCTCCCATTTCCTTGTTCACCCCCAGCCTCCTCACTGGTGGGGTGTGTGAGCAGCAGAAAAGGCCTTGGCTCTGGGTAAGCCTTGCTCAGTGATAACCCCTGAATTACTCTTGTAATACGTCTTAAATGGGACCTTCATGCTAATCTGTAGGGGAGATTTGTTAATCTAAGAATTTGATCCAAATGATTAGTCTGTAATTGTGTCCTTGGGGACAAACAATCATATGACGCTGTTATCTTGGCAGTGCTTATAAAAAAACCCCAAGAATACAAACTGTTTGAGGAGACAACTTTCTAACTGTGGGGATCAGTTGGGTGTGTGTAATTTATGTTCTTTTCAAAATGTTATTTAAGCAAATGAGATTCCTTTTTAGCCACGGGATTCTTGATGAGTGTTTGCTTATTATTAGCATTTCAAAGACTTACGTCCAATTCCCCAGGATGCAAATGTAAAACAAGTGTCATCTAAATTGTCCCATATTGATAATTGCCTAGAAAAAGACGTGGTGATGAAAAGAAGTTCAAGAGAGAAAAAGGAAAGCTAAGCGCGAGAGGAGAGAAGAGAGGCAGATAGATGGAGATGAGGAACATCCCCCAAGGCAGCAGAAGGTACCGGCTGAAGAACAGCAGTGGCCAGAGAATATGCCTGAATGGGAAGAAAGGAAATCCCTGCTAGCTCAGAGAAGAGTGGAGTCTGTCAGACTGCTTACAGTGCTGTTAAATCGTGTGAAAGTAAGACTATTTTAAAACATATTTTAAAACATTCTTTAAATTTTTGAGGATATTTATTAGACCTTGAATAATTCACTATACATTTGATATCTTGATGCTATTCAGAAGAATGCTTTGGGGCTGACTGAACACTGAGAAGGCCTGAGGCCCATGTCTTGTGATAATTTGCCCTCTGCCCTGAGAGCAAACGTAGTGCATTTTCACCCAGAAACTTTGCTTTTAGTGCTTTCAAGACCTTGTCTTTACTGAGTAAAAAATAGGGCTGGAAAGGATGTATTAGCTCTTATTAGACTTGATCCAGTGTTGCAAGCAAGGAGTTTTGGAGTGGGGATGTAAGTGATGCTCTCTCTGCTTGTTTTGGTCTCAGGTTTACAAGTGACTGAATTAAACAGGCACAGATTATACCAGCTGCATTTCTAATTGCCTCTTCTTTATTCTTGGCCAGCACTCATTACTAGGCTTATTTCAGTTTGGTTCAGATGATGTCTTGAGAAAGTCAGCAGAGAAGTGGTAAAAGTTTGAGTATTTTGCAGATAGATTAATGTTTGCAGGTTTAGTTTAGTGCTTTGGGCATAAAAGGTTTCAAATGAAAATGGGTTTTAATTTCTAATATGGTTTTGTCTCCTCTATTTGCAGAGAAAAATTTGCTTGCAGCTTTTAACAAGTATGTATTTTTCCCAATCCTTAATGTAATTCTAAAGGACTGGAAATTACTATGAGCTGAAGTTAGAGGCTACCCTTGCCATTCTGCATGAGTTTTAGGGCCCCATTACATCTGACATTGGCCTTCTTAATTATGAATGTGGTGTGTTAAATAAATTTCTATTTTCTTGGTTTCACAGTTGGCAAGTCAAAAAGTGGATCCTTCACTGGATATAAAGAAGGATGATTCATTTTCTGAAACAGCATTTAAAGACATACAGCAGGAGCTGATTAACTCGCTTTATCGTACGCACAAAGAGCTGAAATGTAAGGAATTTAAGTGCCCATTAACCCAAAAAGGTAGTGGTTTATGTTGTGAGGAAGGAGATGTGAGTAACTTCCATGCACCTACTTGTCACATAGTCAGGACAATTTTAAATGATCCCTCTCCAGCCCTGAGCTCTGATGGACTGCCTGGCAGGCATGTGTGCAACTCCTCCGCCAAGGGCTGTGGGCCTTTGCTGATCACGGTTACCCAGGATGGCAGGGTCATCAAACCTCTCCGTGGAAGGCACCACCCACCTCTGGATGTAGCTCACATGCAGACAGTGTCTGAGGAAGATGGTTGCAAAAAGCAGAAAGTTTATGAGACTGATGAATTCATCCATTATTTACTAAACTACTACCAGACACCACACTATGCACGTGTTTGGTTAGAGCCAAAAACCACTGCAAACAAGTCCCGGTGGAAGCGAGTGGTGTCTGATGATGGTAGTGGGTTTGACATCAGCTTGAGCAACAAACATGGTCAGCACTTCAGAGAAGTGAGTCCTGTACAAAACCTCCACAAGAGAAACTGTAGTAGTGATAGTAATTGTAGGCTGGTGGTCACTCTCGGGGAACTTGAGTCAACACACAAAGTGTTAGAAAGCAAGGTCCATGGGGGCAAGCTCGCAAAAAAGCTGGAAGTGCAGAGGAACGACTCACTCGCTATTGATAACTTACCACGTGCTGGACTGAATCACTCTTTGGAGTGCACTGCTGTTACTCGTAATAAGGAATTCAAGAAAGAAGATGGTGGTCACAAAGGCACTGTACCATATGGAACATGTAGATCTGCTTGCAGATTAAAGGATTTATTGGAAGAGATGAGTGATTCTGAGTACTTTAGAGAGGCATGTGGTGGCTCAGTGAAGAGAGCAGAAAGGAGGTATGAAGAAATTTACAGCAGTTCCAATAAAGGGTGCTTGTCTGCAAGAGCGGGGGAAAGAAAATTACTGGTTTATCATAAAAATGTAGCTCTGGAAGGTCAAGAGAAGGAAATCAGCCAATGTAACTCCTGTTCTAATTCTGTCCATGAGGGTTTGGCAGGGCAGTGTGAACCTAAACATAAAAAGCCGTACAAGAGGTCTAGCAGTAAATTAAGATATGAAGGAAAGAAAAGTGAGAGACAATCTAGAGAAAAGGAGAAAAATGCTCATAAAATGAAGAAAAAGCAAAAAAAGCTTTCCTCTAATCTTTTATCTGATGAATGTGGCTTTTCAGAGATGGACAGCTGCATGCAGCTGGAGTCGCTCAGAAAGATACAGAGAAAATGTAAGAAAATGTTGCACAAAAAAGTGAAATTCAAGACACATCACACCTCTGTGATAGCACCAGATGCTACCCCTCATGATGGCTCACCCCTTCAGGAGACCCTTCAGAGGAGAGGTGAGAGAGAGGGACACCACAGCTAAGGGGACTGAATTTGACAGGTCTGTGGCAGGTGAGATTGCCACAGTTCTTACAGTGATGAATGGTTTTAAAAGGTATCAGCATGGCGTAAAAATACCCAGCGCAACTTCTCTGCGTCAAGGGTTTGTTCAGTTTAGCTCTGAAACAGAGCTACACCTGCAGCTCAAGAGTAATATTTGTCTACTTAATTGGGTAGCACAGTATCTTCCCTGGACATTAGCAGATGGGTGGTTATTCTGTTAACAACATGCATGGTAACAACATGCTTTAGACAACTAAAACATTGACAGATAATTCAATGTGTGGCACAGCTGTGTGGGAAGTACTGTCTCAGGTGAGTAAATTTTTACATAGCTACAATGCATCTGATGTTCATACAGGATTGCTACTGGCTGTTCTTACAGCATTTTTTACAATTTACTGTGCTTCCAGTTGGTTGGTGGATACCCTTACAGCCACCTCCCTTTCCCTCCCTGTCCACCTGACAAACTCATTTCAAGAAACTTTTTCTTGTCTACAGGAAATGAGAGGAAATTAACATTGAGAAGAGAGATGGATGCAGATGTCAGAGGATGCCCTCTATTTCCTCTTGAGATAATTCAGACAAACCCCTTCTCAGATACTTTCTGTGGAGGAGAACCCAGAAGAGGATGCTGAACTGCTACTGTATTATAGCTCTAAAGTTTTTATAAAGAAGTGGGAGAAGAAAGCCCTTTGATTATTAAAAGGTATATGAATTACTGGGTTGGCTTTTGATTTTTTGATTTTTTTTTTCTTAGGTAATTCCTTTGGTTAGAATATCTAACTGGTGTAGTGAGCCACAAAAGCAGAATCTGTATTTGCCTTTTGGATAACATGACCAAAATTTTCCAACTTTACCCAGAGCTAGAACAAATTTTCATGGACCAGTGGCTAAAGAACTTGAAAGGACACTGAGACCTTGGAGCATTACACTTTGATTGAATGCAGGGAATCATGTAAATTACAGTATTTACTAGTAATGACTCATTGGAAAAAAACCTAATTGTCAATCCTAGAGCAAGCATATGAAGTGCCTCTTCTATCAGATTGTTATAAGGATGGAACTGGAAGGTGTGGGGGACATTTATACTCCATTTTGAGAAATAATAGATTTCTAAATGTGAAAAAAGTGCCATCTTCTGTAAAACCCACACTAGAAGAATCCTTGTTTTCTATTCATAATTCTAGAAGTGTTTCTGAAAACTTGCTGGCCTTTGGGAGGAAGGATTTCACTGAACTTATGATCAATGTAGTGCTTCCAGGAATCTGAATGGTTGTCTTAAGCAAAGCTCTGAGTGTTAGATAATGAAAGGGCAGTGCATGTCAGCCTGCTGACAGTCCCCGTGTAAATGCAAGTCGACAATTCACAAGATTTTGAAGACACATAGAGTGAGGTAGCTGTTTAGTATGAGTTTGCTTACAAATGCTTTCCAGAGGAATTGTGAAATGTTGCTAAAGTTGTGCTGCATGTAGATAAAATGTGAAAATGCAGTCAGGGGCTTGAGTTATATCCATATTTATTAATCTGGGTATATCTAGAAGACAGCCACAATTGCTTTTGGACAAAGTCCCTTAGCAAGATAGAGAGTTTGAAGTTCAATGCACTGATTATTGCAGCTTTCATTTTATGCTTTATTTATCACATGTTAGTAGATGAAGTTAATGTGAAAATGTTGCCTTCATTATGTAAGATCTTACCCATGTTTGTAACTTCTGCTCTAATAAATAGTACTAAAAAAGAATAATTGTAATTGTTTGTGGTAGGTAGGTTTTCCCCCAGTCTTCAATACTGGTGATTCCTACAGGCTTCTAGGCCAGGTTTTATCAGTCTTTCTATTCGTATGTTCAGATGTTGAGTGCCTTTTTAGGATCATGAATGACAAACAGTTGCTACTCAAAGTACTGTTAATCTATTACTTTTATCTAAGAAGATATTATTTTCTTGACAGAAATATTTTCTGACTATTTCAGAGAACATTTCGGTCCCTCTTAAGCCTCCACTTTAGTATTTTATACAGTTATAGTGAAGAGGGACTATTGTATTCGTTGACTGTGAAAAATGTTTTCAGTTGCACTGATGTGACATACCAAGAGTGTATTTTCTCTATGCAATATTTGCAGATTGAAGATAGCAAAACTTCCTCCTCTGTCAATCTATAGACAGTTTTGTGTCCATGAGTACCCATTTCCCTTGGACAGGCCATTTGGTGACAGTGAGGAAGTATTTTTGTTAATCTCGAGCAGAAGGAACTGAAGATTTCCTTCCGTGTAAATTTCCAGTGTTTTATCAACATGCTGTCACAATAACCAGTAACAAATAAATACTCCATTTCTGTAATTGCTTCATGTGTTCACCTGTATTGACTGAAACTGATAGAGGATTTCCTTTATCTTCCAAGTCCTCATTCCATGTAAAACGTTGTCAGTTAATAAAATATGCATGGACTTCAAAATGTGAGACATCATTGTAATCTTCATACCAAAAGAGAACTACTGTGTTTCCTATTTGACATTATTTAGAACCTGATTGCAGATGTTTAAATAATAATTTTACTTTTCACAAAATCGTAGAATGGTTTGGAGTGGGACCTTAAAAACCACCATGTTCCAACCCCTATGCCAAGGGCATGGGCACCTTCCATCTGCTCCAAGCAGTGTCCAGCCTGGTCTTGAACACTTCTGGGATGGGGCATCCAGTTTTTTCTGGCAACCTCTGCCACAGCCTCACCATGCTCACAGGGAAGAATTTCTTTTTCCTGTCAGCACATTTAATATGAGCCCTACCTTTTTATACACTGGACTGTTTAATATAATTTTATTATCCTGAAGGCTAATCTTTAAAGATTCGTGTAACAGCATGCTTTAAAACTTTTAAAATGCATGGCTTTGTAGATAGTATCTTAGTTGTTATAAATGTCACACCCCACATATGAAAGTTACAGAATCTTTTGGCAATTAAAACATTTATTAGATTAAAAGATGCATTAAAAACAGCATTTATATAGTTCAGCAATGGAAATGTGGAACATTTCTGGCATAATTTCACACCTTTCAGTTTGAACCTGATGTGCTATTGTGCCCAGCTGCTGTTCTAAGAGGCTGGGCGCTTTTTATAGAAACACTGTTTACTCCGACATGTATGAAGTTGGGCCCTGAGACTGCAGATCTTGCCATAAAATCTAATTTTCTGTACAGAACTAGTGAAAATGTCTCCTCGTAGAGCTGGTACGAAAAGAAGTTGGCTGAACAATGCTTTGTTACTGAAAATATGGGACCTGTGGGTTGTACCGTGTGCTGAATGCTGAAGCCAAAATCCTACAGGCTGGTTTTAAAGCAGAAATACACTAGGCCCATTATTAAATCAGTCCATCTGCTTGAAATACAATACAGCAATTATAATATAAAGCCCTTTCTACTTAATCCAGGGATTCCAGGCAATGCATAGAAATGCCTCACCTTTCATAAAACCCCTTACATAACTTTCAACAGAAGCATTCAATACTGAACTTTTTTTTGTTTAACTGAAACAGCAGGAAGTAAGAGGTAATAAAGGTGATTAAGGGCAGGTGAAGTCCAGGTGAAAGAATATCTGAATTTTACAAAGCAGTTAACAGTATGAGTTTTCCTGGCTGGAAATATGATATGACACAGTTGTTTTGATTTATCCTAGACTAGATCTTTGTGACAGGTGTTGGACATGTCAGATGAGGAAGATTAGTGAAATTCTCTGCATTTAATTGGTCATCATGTCCTACCTGGTTAATGTACAGCCTGATAAGATGCCTGGTATAGTTCTTTTTGCATAGTCATTGCTGCCAGTCACTGTTGAAGGAAGGTTTCAAGTTGTAATGAACAGACTAAAAAGGAAGCTAAAACTCATCCATTTTCTTCAGCACTTTGGAAGGAAGTAAAACCCATGCCCGGTGCTTTATGAGCAGCTTTTGTGACATGCTGCTTCTCTTTTCACAAGAAATTCTCTGTTTTCCCTGAAAAAGTAAGTCTTACCAAAGTGTCATACCTCCTCCCCAAGAATTATTAACAATGAGCTTTGTCTTCTGTTACTGCCTGTTTTCTGCATTATTTTTGTTACTATTTTTCTTTGTGATGCATAACGTTTTGATGTACAGATTAATACTTAAAATAGTGTTAGTTCCTTGGGAGACGTTGCAGAATAATTTAGGAGTCAGGTGGTTAGGTCGACTGAAGGGTAGGTTACAGCCTTCCAAAGCTCCAGCTTTTGCTCAGTATTAACAATTACTTGGGGTTTTTTTCTGCCTAACACTGTTTTTGCAATAGAGCATGTTCTCTATTTAATATTCTGTTAAAGTTTTACTAGCAAACTGCATTTACAAGCATTCCATTACAACATTTTACTCAATCTATGCATTGGATAATGTGACACATTGGAGAAAGACAATATAAAAGTCAGGACATTAGGGGAGTATTAAATATAACATTTGGTTGCAGTAAATAAAACCAAACACCACCATTATGCAAGGGTATTTTATTTTCTGCCTTAAACAAATAAAAGCACATTTCCAATTTGAGGTAAACCATTAGTAGTAGTTTGCAAAGAGTATAAACATTTCTAGAAATAAAATAGCAACACAAAGGTCATGACAAGGTCTACACGTGTCTCTAGACCTTCGTTAGGTGGTTCATACAGTACCACTTTACACAAGCTCTCTGGCTCTAACAACCTCACTCTTCATTGAAAGGCCCAGTGCAACCAAGAGAAAATCCCAGGACAGTGTTGGGACTGAGGGAGAGTCAGTTGTTCTCACCACAGATGGTCTCAGGCACTTTAATATGTTGTGTCAATTTGTTTATGAAAGCTGTTGTTGTGCAACACACTCTACTTCTGAACACTTTTGCCTAGTTTACACCTTCCCACTCAGGACTCAGTTCATCATTTTGGTCATGTTGCCAAATTGAAATACCAGACAGCCGAGCCAGAGAAATGAAATAGAGGAAAACTACACCATACAGGCACCCTGGATATTCTGCACTAGCAGAATCACCTGGACAAGTTCACAAGTGATCAGCAAATCATTAGTTATCTTGGAATTTATAAGAAAGTTTTAAAGAAGTATTTTGGATTATGAACATTTACATTTTTCCTTGGTCATATCCACTTACCCAGCCCTCTCTGGTAGGAGGCAGGTCACTTACAAAAAAAATAGTAAGTAAGCATAGAGGTAAGCCAAGAGAGCAAATAAGTAAAAAGCAACTCAAAAGTCAGGTCCACAGGTATAGCATTGCTGGTTATGCATGAGATTGTGCCGTTTCTTTTAATGGCAACATTCCAAACCAACAAAGGCCTCAATGCAGAAACAGCTTACACTGTTTTATTTTGTATGTAACTTATGTAAGCTACATTGACCAGTAATGTTTTTCTGCTAGGTAAAGGTGCATGTACAAGGGCACTTGCTAAGCATGCCATACCAGCAACTTCTTGGTTTTTAGGCCTAGGAATTAAGAGCAGCTGATCTTCCATGTTTAATATAATTTTATTAACATTCATAAGAGCGCTTTTTACTAAGAAGAAAATCAAATGAACAATAGTCAAGTCACACTCCATGGCGTACCTTCAGGGATGCCTAGTTCCACTCTATCTAAACTTTTGTAACACTATAGATGTGCTTTAAAAGTGAACAGAGAATATTAGTCTATGCAGAATTATGCATGTTGAATACATCAAGCATTCATCAGTCTTTATTAAATATTTAAAAGTGATTTAACCTCTCAAGTTCTTGATCTTTTTTAAAAGCAGTTAGTGTTTCATCTTTAAGTTGCTAATGCAATGCCTTGAAAGCCAAATTATCTTACATAATAATGAATTGCATTGCACAACAAGTATAATGCTTTGTGGACAAACAAAATATAGTCCCTTTTCTAAAGGAATTACAACCCAGGGGCCAGATCCTGCAGAAGCTAACACAAAAGATTTAGTGGTGTTTGTGTTACATAGGTGAAGCTATTCATATGCTTGTGTCCACAGTGCTAGGTTGGTCATGAAAAACTTGATTTCGACCTACTTTGCACTAAATGGTAATAGCAGAAAAATAGTCCTTTATTGCCAAAATTGCAGTTTACTTTTGCACAGACATTTGTCGCGCATACTTATTATGTGGGTTTAAAGGAAGAGAGATCAAAATACCTTCAGAAGCTTCCCACTGAATTTGAAAAGGAAATCTTTGAAAAGAAACCATTCACTGTACCTCTGGACCTTTTGTAAGCCTTGCTGCTGCTGCACCTTGTGAAACAGAAGTGGAATGTTACAAATGATCCTTTATGGTTCAAAAATAGATTGTTCCTCACTGCAATATCTACTCTTTCTTTGCATCCTGGGCATCTTTTTCATCTTCATCAGAGTACACAGTGGGATCCTCCCCCTCCTTCAGCAGTTTACCAACATGATGATACTTAACTGGGGAAAAAAAAATCCAAGTAATTTTTCTGCCCTGAAGACACCTTTTAAAACTCCTCCAACTGTTTTCTGAATGAACAGGATGGCTATATTTTAATAAAAAAAGCTCTGAGCAACTTGTTCCAAACACCGGGGAAAGGAGAAAAGCTAAAATCAACTTCTACCTGAACTACTATTACTGTTGTAAGAATCATGTGAAGTGAATGTAACTCAATAAATTGCCTAAACCAAAACATGAATAAACACAAACTGATGGACTCACCCAGCCAAAGAAACAGAATCCTAGATTATTTCTCTTGCCAATGCCAAAGCTGGTTTTTCAACCAAAGGCATTGTTAGACTATTTACATCTATTAAACATGCACTTACATATGTGCACACATACACAATGTGGAGGGGGTTTTAGTTTTAAGAATATTCAAGAAGGGAGATCCTTTCTCACAAAGATAAAGATGGATCTGTTTTCCAATTATGTGATTAAACCTCTGATTTATTTTATATCTCCTTTTGAGCATGTAAAAATGCCAAGATCATATACATGTAAGGACTGAGCTATACTATGTTGCTTATCTGTCAACTTCAACAAAGCAAAAGAAGCCCCTGATTACAGGTATTTCAGACTAGCAATGTTGTTATAACAATTTAAAGCAACTATTTGCCATATTTAATAGGAACACAGTAATAAAAAGAGTGAACTTCACTGTCAGTCCTGATGCTCAACACTTGTAAAGGTAGATTTTAACACTAGTTGAAGCCAGATATTTGATAGCATAGTTCTGGTTTCTGTGACAAGCTTGTTAGCATAATAAAACAGCCATTCAGTCTGGCATGATTAATGGTCTTAATTAAAACAGGAAGAGGGCTAAAATAGTAGGGGCACATCAGGTCAGGACTGAGATTTCTAATGACATCGTGTGGAAAAACTCCATTGTAGCTGGTTATAGTAAATCTTTCAACACTAGATTTAAAAAGAAAACATTTTATTTCCACTATACTAGTTATTGGTGTATGCAATTTCCATCATTTATATATATGATGCTTCCAGCTGGTTACAGCCTTTTAACTATTGCTTCCCCTATTACCAGTTAACTACTTCTTTGTAAATAGGTTTAAAATTGCTTACAAGTGAACTGTGACTCCCAGTCCCTCAAGGTTTCTTGCTGCGTAGCATTGAGATCAGAGAGGTCGTCATACGTATCCCTCAGTGCCTCCTTATCCAGGCAGAAAGTGGCAAGACCTCGCGATGCATCTCGTCCAGCAAAGATCCCATACGGGCCCTCTTTAAAATAAAAACATGAGCAGCATTATTGCAGAGGTAATGGATGCCACGTTATCTTTGCGGATCAGAGTCTCCAAACTAAAACAGGTTGTGAGTTTCTACCCTGAGCCATGCATCAGGTGCCTCAAGCTTCTGAAATGCTTTAAAGTTTTATTCTGATTGGTAATAAGAGAAAACAGAGGAAGAGGACAAGAAACAAAATCATGGAGAAAGATACTGAGGTCTGCTGAAACATGACAATGAACCAAAGGTGCATGGCACATATAAACAGGGTAAGGATAAGCATACAGACTGGGATCTTGAAGTAAGAAACAGAGGAAGGATTTCTATGTCTGGGGTGAAATGAATGTTTTCTAACAGATACTCCTGACTTGAGATGAAAGGATGGCTTGACAGAAAATATAGTGGAGCTACTAGAGATTATCGAGTTGGAGGAAACATCTATTAAAACAAAATGCAAGATGAACTCAAATGATCAAGACATGCAACTCACAGCAGATCAGAGACATCAAGATAAACTCTTGCTAAACTTCATTAATGATTAACTTGCTTGCATGACAAGCCAAAAATATATTGCATATTCAACTAGACATTCAAAGTTCTTCCAAAAGGAGCTTAAAGGAGTTAGATGTGAACTCTTCTTTTTGTAGAGCATGTGCCAACTTCTGGAGTGTGCTTTTCCTAACTTAATCAAAAGAATCTTTTCCATTAAAATGAAAAACCAAACTAGCCAGACATTGTGGTGAACCACTCAGCAGTTATCAAATCAGATGCAACAGGCAGCTTTTACTGTCATCAAGGAAGGCAGCATCTAAAGCCTGGACCTTACGTCAAGTGGGTTTTAGTTTGCACAAATACAAAGCCACACATCTAACTCGCTGTACATACCATCCTGACTGCTGCAGAATGCAAAGTTATAGCCTGGCATTATTCAGTGACAGTCTCGTCTATGACTGGCCCATAAGTAGTAACATAATGCTTTCAAAAACATGGTGTCTCCTGCATTTTCCTCCTTGTCTCTAAGTAGCACTGGCAGCTCACTACAGCAGCTACCAGGCTGTCTGGACACCTCAGGAATGGTACCAGGCAGATCCTGGTACAAATCAGCAAGCCTCAGTCAGCCGTTTTAACAGGCAGCCTCTGATAAAAATAAAACCCCCTGCCCTCGTGGAGGTGATAAAACTTTTACCTGGGGGCACATACTCCCATCCACACCATCACTGGCCGCTCTATGAGTATAGGTTATTCAATCTTTGCACGTTTGAACTATGGTCCTGGTAGAAAGCTGGTTTAATCTAAACTGCCAAGTATTTAGTATAAATATTATGCAATAGAGTGGATACCCACTGAAAGTTGAGAATGGTATGTCAACACCGAGAGAACACTTCGCCTGCGCAGCCTGCCATCAGGCAAAGCCAACCCAGAACGACAAAGACGCCCAACCCTTTATGGTACCTGTGGCCTGGCATGGGAAAGTACAGAGAATAATGAAAAAACGTAAACTGGCGAAACCGGAGATTCTACAACACCGGGGCCCTACTCTGGAGCCCGGGCGGCAGCAGCCACCCTGCCCGCCCGCTCACCGGCACGCTGCTCCCCCAGCGCTGCAGGGGCGCGCAGCCTTCCCGGCTGCAAGCAAGCCGAACCCTTTCCAAACCTCCGCATCGGGACCGGGGCGGGGATGGGGTCAGGCAGGAGAGCGGATGCCCGCTGAGGGAAGGCGCTCCCGGCCAGCACCGGCCCTGACCCGCCCCGCGCTGCCCCCGGCCGCTGGCCCCGGGCACAACGCGCGGAGTCCCCGGGCTGGGCCCGTCTCGCAGCCCCCGCCCGCCGCCGCCCTCACCGGGCCCGTAGAACTTCCTGGCGCGGGTCACGTCGAAGACTTTGCCGTTGACGGCCATGAGGATGCGGGGGTCGCTCACGCCGTCGAAGGGCCGCAGCTGCTCCAGCGTGAAGTCACGGCGCTTCATCTTGGGCAGCGGCGGCGGGTCCGCCTCGCCCGCAGGCGCCGCGGGCCGCTCGCCCCGCAGGATCTGGTAGAGCAGGAAGAGGCAGAGGCCCAGCAGGCTGAGGTTGAGCGGGGAGCCTATGATCTCCAGCAGCAGCCCGCCGCTCTCGCCCGCCGACCCCTCCTCGCCGGCAACCGCCACCTCCTCGCGGGCCATGGCGCTGCACTATGCGGGCGCTCCGCGGGCTCCGAGCGCGCAGCGGCGGCACGGAGCACACCCCGCCCGGTGGGGCGGGCCGAGGGGCGGTGGCGGCGGCAGGAAGGGCGGGGCGGTGGGCGCGGCGGGGCCGAGGCGCGGGCGCGGGGCCGCCCCTAGGCCGGGCGGGCTCGGTGGCTCCGCGCCTGCTGCCGGCGCTAGGTGGTGGTGCGGGCCCGGCCATGGTGGAGCATTCCCGGCCGCTGGTCCCCGGCGAGGCGGCCGCCGGTCGGGTCATGCCGGGCCGCTGCGGCGGCTCCGTGGCACACGGTTACACAGAAAATCTGGAAAAAATAACTTTGGGTGGCATTAGACCCGTGTCAGGGCTGCTGCGATGGGCTGTGCGAACCAGCCGGGCCCTGCTGGGTGGAGAATGGAGCGAGGTTCTGCTCCGTAGTGCCAAACACTGAGACAAGAGGCAACGGGCAGAAATTGATGCACAGGAAGTTCCACCTGAACATGAGGAAGAACTTCTTTACTGTGCAGTGACTACACAATAGAACTGATTGTTATGAGAGTTCGTGGAGTGTCTCTTACTGGAGAGATTCAAGAACCATTTGGATGCAATGCTGTGCCTCTGGGCTGACCCTGCCTCAGCAGGGAGGTTGGACCAGATGACCCACTCTGGTCCCTTCCAACCTGACCCAATCTGTGATTCCCTGCACCAGCTCCAGCTGTGCGAAAACATCTTTGTTTTCTTGTCAAGGCAGTGGCTTTTCTGAGTACTCTAGAAATGTCAAACTTAACATAGAATAAAAGGGAAGAAATTACCAAACTTCTGGGTTTTTCTCATTCAGATACTACCTCCAGACCCCACAAAACTACAGAAGCAGCAACCACAATGTACTAATATAATATGAAAAACTCTCCTGTCACAGAGGTCTGTATTCATGTTTTTCTTAGTGGAGGCTTTCCTGAATTAAAACTTAAGGTGAAGGAAACAGTAACTTGGATGTATCTACTTGGTATGGTGTTTGTATGGTGGAGCAAATGAGGCCCCAAATACAGGTAGAATACGACTGGTGAAGTCTGCTCCGTGGTATCAAGTGTTAGAAAGCAGAAGGGATGTTTTGGGTCTGAGTAGTTGCCTCTGCAAATTGTGTCCTTCAAAAAGAACACATACCAGTGCCCTGCCAGATATCGTCATTCCCTCTACACAAGTCAGTACCTCAGGGTACACGTAGAGAAGAAATGCAGTGTACCAGCCTTGATCATAGAATCATTCATTAAGGTTGGAAGAGACTTCTGAGATCACGAAGTCCAGCTGTTAACCTGATCTCACATTATAGCTTGGCAGATAGGTCTGTGCTTCAGGGGAAGCAGGCAGCTTTTACTGAACCTAGCGCTGGGACATGTAGTTACAGAAAACTTAAAGAAGTGCATTTTGTTCACTTTCTGATTCTCAGTGTTAGGAAAAATTGTACCTGTGGGTCACTGCAAGTGTGGGTATAGTTTTGCCTATTGGGATACATGCAAAGACTTTGAGAACCAAGACATTCAGACATGTTGCCTCTTGCAAGGGAGGGTGTTTGGTCCCACCTGCTGTCTCCTTGTTTTATTGATCAGCCCTTGAACTTAGATTTCTCCTGTCATGGTGTGAACTGACTTTGGCTTCCACCTGCTTTGAAACTTGAAAAACTCCTGGTTTCATTGATATAGTTACTGAGATTTGTACTTGTTAATAAAGTAGCTCTGCATTTTGACCCTATTTTGGATACCAGAGAAATCTCTGAAACTTCAGAATTATTAAATCTGGGAGCTGCATTATCTAGTTAATTCTGCTTAGTGTAGACATGACCCTTACACTTCATTTTATTGATATTATGTTGTAGAGGAATGGATGTAGAAAAAAAAGCAGAAATGTGGAGGGATATTTAACTTTTTTTTTTCCAACAGGGAGGAAAAAATCCCAAGATTCCAAAACAACCCCAACCCTGAATTTGACCTTGAACCAGACACTAAGGCAGGGAAATGAAGCCTTTTATGCTTAGTATCCAAGAGAGATGATTCAAGAACACTTCATTCTTAGATTAAGAAGGGCCAGGAAACATTGCCAAGATTGATAGAGTCTCAAGTTATTTGCCATGCAAGCGCTGCTGCTGGAAGTTACAGTGAACCAACTTTTCAGCTCTTTGTAAAAACATATTTGTATGCCTTAGAATGCACCCTAAGCAAAAAATAAGAACAGATATTTAGAGATAAAAGGGTGTGAATAAAATTATAATACATCAGTTGGAAATACCTAAATCCATGAACCTTTTGTTATACATTTCCCTCTAGCAAGCCTGCTTGGCAATTCCTTCAAACAGAACTGAGGTTCTTGTCAGGGAGTTGGCCCCGACTCTAGTTAAACACCACTGGCATTAGTTATGCTTCCACACAGATTTCCTTCTCCATTTTATAGACAACAGTAGCTTCCTCCTTGCAACTATCTGTTTACATCTATGAGTTGTGTTGATAGCCTTCAGCATAGTGTTCAAATATAATGCTCTCTTCTTATTAATTGAAGAAAACACTGGAACTCAGACAATTTTTATATCCTTGCAAATCAGGATAATTTAAACAGTTTTTAAATACTCCTACTTGTATTTTTTAATAAGCAGGGTAGATCTGCTAGAGATGAAGCAAAATTAGCTCTGCTACACCTCATCATTCTTCTTACTGCGCTGTTTCCACTTTGTATCTTGTCTGGTAGATTTAATGCATCTTTCAGAGCAAATTTAATGATTCTAAACAAAGTGTGTTTTTCCTGGGTTCCCCATGATACTGTTGTTGCCAAGCTAGTTTTGAGCCTCACTTTTTCTCACTGTTCCTTTGGAAGCCCTTCACAGGAATTCCTTTCTCTGATTTACCTGATTGACCATTTTAATTTAAACTAAGGCTGCAAGTTTGCATGGATGCTAATGTATGCAATGCTTGTAGATGCTGGTGCTCATTTGTATTACTTGTGATTCCCAGAACTGCTGCTCACCTGAAACTATTGCTGGTTTTATTTGACCTGCAAGGGCCCAGGGTTTCCAAAGTAAAGAGGAGGTACCTTAGTCTTTTAAGTTACTGAGAACTGGTAAGGAATAAAACCACTGGCAAGTTAGATCTGTGCTGCCCAGACTGAAGTCTGATTTGTAACCCGTTTGAAAATTTGAGACTTCAGGAAGGTGTTATAGGACTGCATTACAAACAGCTTGTGGTACTATGTAGCCAATTTGTGCCTTGTTGTCCAATGACCTTCTTATATGAAATGGGTCCTGATTTAAGAATGCCCTGAATTACATCTAATCCTCAGATCAAAAGCATAGACCATCTTTTTGCTGGACTTGCTTTTTAAATTAGTTTTTATTTCTATCTTCATCACATTTCTGTTTCTTCTTTCAGTTAGAAAAAGTCTTCTGATTTTCTAGTTGCATTCTCCATCCAGTAATGTGCAAGGAGAAAGGGCGGTGGAATGTGAAGAGGACACTATGCTGAAGGCTATCAAGATCCTGTTGTTCCTGGAGATAAATGTGTAAGCATCTGCAGCATAAAACAACTCCAGATGGGATTTTTTGCCAAGCTTTAGAAAATGTATCACAGATAAATATTGGAAAGGCAGACTATTTGTGCTGGGGAATTGCTTTCCTTGAAATATCCTGTTTTGAGCTTGCAAAACCTTTCCCTCACTGGCTTCATATTCCTCCCTTCCAGGACTATAGGTTTCAGTTTGATCATGTCAAACAGGACTGACAGTCACTGTGACAAGGAAGCTTTCTTGGTCCCTATGTACAGCAACTACACTAGGAAGTTTTGGAGGTGTCTTTTAACCACAGATGAAAATCCAGGTGTGAATTCTCAGTATTGGCTCCTTTTTTTGAAAGGTCACAGATGTCAAAACCAATCTGCACAAGCTGCAGATACTTCTGGAAGAGGCAAGGAAAAAAAGAGACATAAATCCACATGTGATTCTTGCAATGTAAGAGTCTTAGTATTAATAGGAAGCACACTCATTGACACTGAAAGAGTAAATGAAATCCCGGACTTCCTGAAAATAACAACTTGGACTTCCTTCCAGGTCTAATGAGCCAGAAGGAGTTTATATATCAGAGGTAACTGGATGACGTGAAGGAAAATTGATGCATTCCCAGATCAGGTCAAACCAGTAGCACTATTAGAGGGATTAGGAAATGTTATCTCTGCTCCATTAGTGTTGGATATGGAAATGCTATTCATGGCATGTACACATGTTGTTCACAGGGACCTATTTTTACTTACACTGGAAACATTCACTTTGCATTTTGGAACACATGAGCTGTCTTCACTGGTGTCACCGCATCCCTGAAGGAGGGCCTGTTCCTTCTCTGACAAAGTGATGCATTGCCACTTCTGCAACAGAGCAGGTCAGTCTGTTTCAATGGGAATTGTTAACTAACTTCAACATTAATAGATTCAAAGGTTAGAAGATGGGAATTATCAATAAACTGTTTATCAATCAACTGTGTGTTTTCCCAGGTGTAACCTGCAATATTTTAGTTGCAGAAATTCAACAGGATGGATGGATTCTCATCTCAGTTCATTTAGCTGAGATCAGTTCAGTCACTGAACTTGATTTGACAAAAACTAAGACACCACACAGTGATCCAGTAGAATCCAGTTTTCAACAGGCTGAGGAAGCACTCCATTGATTTCCCAGCCTGATGCATTTCCATCTGTTCTAGTTACACAATGCCTTCAAAGGCAAAATCTTCCTGACCTTCAAAGTCATCCCACAGCCTGAACAATGTTACCTGAATCATGTTGCTGAGAAGATGCCTTGCACTCCTTAAGCCCTCCAGGTAATGTGCTGAGTGCTGACTTAGGTCAAACTGAATGTTTTCCCGAGACATGTCTCAGAAGCCGAGCCCCAAAAACTGTCACTACCATCACATGAAGTTGAGTCAGGGAACGTTTAGGTTAGATACCAGGAAAAGGGTTTTCACCCAGAGAGTGGCTGGGAACTGGAACAGGCTCTCCAAGGAAGTGGTTACAGCACCAAGCCTGTCTGAGCTCAGGGAATGTTTGGACAATGCTTTGAGGCACCTGATGTGATTCTTGGGGTGTCTTGTGCAGGGGCCAGGAGTTGGACCCCATGATCCTGATGGGTTCCTTCCAATTCAGCATGTTCCGTGATTCCATGGTCATGCCATGGTTGTGTCTTCACAGCTGAGTTGCTACAGGTCTCTCAGGCTGAAGTCTGTACGATTCCATGGACAACAAACCAATAGGAAGCCTTCGCGGCAGCAGGGACTTCCCATGCCACAAAGGCTTGAGAAAGAGCCAAAATTCCTCCAGCGTCAAACGCCTCCGTTTTGAGTAGCGCTGTCCCAGGCCACGCGCAGGCTTCGGGCGGAGGCAGCGCGTCCCGGGGCGGTGGTGCCCACCGGGCTGAGCACCTCTCCCGCGGGAGCCGGGCAGCCCGGAGCTGTCTGCGCTCCCGCGGTGCGCGGGAGGTGGGGCCGATGCCCGGTGCCCGCTGGGCGGCGGCGGCGGGCGGGGCCGCCCGGGGCGGCGGGCGCGGAGCGGAGCGGGGCGCGGGCGGCGGCCGGTGAGTGGCGGCGGGGCCGGGGGCCGGCAGGGCGGGCGGGCATCGGGTCGGGCACGGCTCCAGCTCCCGGCACGGGACAGGCTCCATCCCGGCCGCCCCTCGGCTGCCGCCGTGCCGGGGGAGGTCCTGGGCGGGCGCGGCACACGCGAAGCCCCCGGCTGGTGGCGGAGCTGGGGGAACGCCGGAGGGTGTTCCGTGGCGGAGGCGAGCGGCTGACACGCTTTGTGGGGCGCGCTTTGTTCCGATGCTGTATTCTCGGCTCCGTACGGCTGCGGACGGAGAGGCTGGCGAGCTACGTGGGCATCCTCATCCCGAACTTGCAGACTCGCAGTCTTCCAGTGTCGGACCTCAGCGTTTTATGCTCCAAATGAGGTTTTTAACCTATGTTAGGTAGCTGGAGTTAGGTAGCTGGTTGTTAATATAAACTGGACTTTATTTTGTCTCTTATGTCGTTAATAGAATTGCTGGAATTGGTGGCTGTCTCCCAGGTGTGAGGTCTTAACACTGGTGGGAGAATCCATGTGATATCAGAGTTTCTGTGCAGGAGTGATGTGGGAGAAGTAGTAGGGTCTTGTGAAGGGTTAGTTCCATGAACTGTTGTAGAACGAAAAGACATTGTGTCATTTCTTTCATTATTATTTTGCTGATGCACTTAATTGCTTGATCTTAACAAAGAGCTGTATGCAGAAATAAAGCCTTAATTGCATAGCAACTTTGATGAATTTTCTATGATAACTATACTTGTACAGGTCAGAGTGGCTTATGGAAGGGCAAGTGTTTTCATCCAGGTGACAAGCTGCAGACAGGGTACGAGCACAAAATATCCAAGAACCCCAGCAAACCACCTAGACTCTTTTTCCTTTTCTAGTTCAACTCGTTTTTTGAAAATGCCATTCAGAGTGACCTTTTTGCCTTCCAGACCTTGTGTTGTGTCCTTGCACTACATCCTGTGTCTGAGTGGACTTCTTTGCCTAGGTCTATGTACTGAGCAGAGCTTCTGTGATGATGGGGTCTTACTCATTTCAGACCTGGTGTAGCAGACTGAAGAAATTAAGAGTTAGCCTAGTATACACATTCTGATCCATTTTACAGTCACTGTGGATCTTTCACACTTCATGCTGTCTTTCTGGTATTTGACAGAAACTGAAAGCAGCTACAGGTAACTTGAAGTGTGCTGTTTGAAACCTTTAAAACAGAAAGGCAAGCTTGGTTTACAGCTTCATGAATGTGAGTTTTCTATTTCTTTTTTTCTCACACAATATAATAGATGATAATTAGGACTCTAATACCTTTGCAGATCCATTGTAAGATAGGAAATGCAAATACATATTTGCATTGCTGTTATACAGAAAATACAATGAAAACTTAATCCAGTGATTTCATAGGGATGGAATAAATTTTTGCACTGTTTGCTCATCTGGTTGTTTAGGGTTTGGACCTCTAGCTTCATAATATATGGACCAGTATATTGCTAGTGCTTCAGGCCAATTCCTGAAGGATATTGTACTAGAAAATTTGCATTGACTTAGTGAAATTGCTCATCTGTTTCCAAAGGATGTCAGTAGATGACTTATCATAAGTAGATGACTTATCAAGATGAACACAGGTACACTTCTTCAGACTGAGCTCCTACAGTCATAAGGAAATGCAGCCCTATCACACAGAGACTGTGAGGTTTGCAAGGATTCCAGAACTGTCCAGTCCAATGTAGAATTTTGGTCCATATCTGCAACATTAAAAGTTAGCTCAGTTCTCACTATAGTATAAGAAAGTGCAAAACACTTCTTCTTACCTTGGACTTGAATTGGCTCAAGTTTAGAATATATTTAGATATTTGGGGTATTTATTTATGTATATAAATGCTTTTTCTAATATGCAAACCCAAGTTACTTGGATGTTATATGAACAAAAAGTAAATCCCTCCATTTTTTCAGATCACTGTGAGTTGGAAGGCTTTTCCACATAAGCTGTTTGCTTATGATTCTGTCAAGTTTTCAAAAAATGAAATGTCACAGATTACTGTGACCACAGAGATGGAGATGATTCAAAACTTTTTGTCCTTTGGAACCCACAGTACAGGGTTTTTGGCTGCATTCAGACATTTGGGAAGTAGATCCCCTTTTAGACTTATTTTTAGTTTTCCTGGGAGCAATTAAGTGCAGACAACCACCAAAAGTTAATTTTTATCACTTAAGAAGTTTTACTGGCACTGGTTTCTGTTTCAAAGTTAATATTTTTTTTCCACCTGTAATGGTTCTTAATTTTCCAGTCAGGGAATTTACTTCAGACAAATGCACAGCTATGTTTTCTTTCACCAGAAGATGTATGGCAGTCAGAGAATAAACAGGAAGCTGTACTTGGTCCAAAGACTTGCTCAATACAGGCCCATTTATTTAAATTCTAAATACATTTATTTAGAGATCATTGGATACTTAGAAAATTTCACAAGAAAGCAGTAGCTGCAAGTGCAAATATTGGAATCTTGCATAAGCATTGAGAAAGGGGCTAAGATGTTACTCAGTTTTGAACAGCTGTGAAAATGGGTACTCAGGGAACAATACTTTGTGTGTGTGAGTCTGATACATTTAATATAAACAGACACATCTTTAGTTGTTCCAGTTTAATATCTGCTAAAATCCACTAGAACTTTGACCAGAATGCTTCCTGTATCTGATACTGTTGAAGTGTGTTAGACATTCATTCGTAGGTATTTATTTATATGAAGTTTCTCTATATATAAATGAAAAGAAAGTACACACAATGTGTTAAACTGGGGAGCTGATTTTTTTTTTCCCCGCTGAGGATTTTCTGTAATCCTTATGCTTGTACTGTGGACAGTGTGCGTGGTGTTATTGGTCTCAATATCTTTAGTTATGTAACACAAACATCAAGCTGTGCTGTAAGTCAAACAGGGGACAAAGCAGTGTGGACTGCAGTCTCTGTGGTACATGAGACTGCAAAAAAAAAGCAACCTGTGATCTGAAGGGCTGAATTTAGTGGGAAGGCTGTCATTGATTTTAATGAGCTCTGGATATGGCCCAAACTCGAGAATTGGTGGCTTGGTTTTATTGGAGTGCCACCAGCATCATGTTGAGTCATGCGTGCACAGATACATATACATCCTCTTAAAGTTTAAAAGGACTGCCAATGCCACAAGCATAGATGCCATTTGTATTTCATCATTCTCTTGTAAATGAGTTCAAACACACTGCATGAGATTTTAGTACTTGACACTGGGTTTAGTGGAAATGCAGTTCTCAACATTCCCTCAGATGAGTTTCTATGCCAGTTCCTCTGTCTAAGTTCAATCAATTGTGTAGTCTAAACATAAATAGATTTCTCTCCATTTGGAGAGGTTTATCTCCATATCTTCAGTTGACAGCTTTTATGTGTAATGGGAAGGAGTGCTACAGGTTAGAACTTGAAACCAGCTCTTTGGCAAGCAGCAGACACTTGCTGATGTTATTAACAAGGATTGTTTCAACTATCCCTGACTCTTGCTGACTCTTGCAATTCTCCCCCAAAATCTTGTAAGATCTCATCAGGTCATAGCTCACACAGCCAAGTGATCATGCAAGACTCTGAACATTACTCTGAATATCCAAAACTGCAGCAAAACTGCTGAAATACACACTCAGTCACAAAGCTTGATAGCAGGATCTTCAACGATTCAGAAACTCAAGATGAAGAGAGCACCGAGCATTATTTCCAACTTGTTTAAGCTGTCTCATAGTTTAGCTGACTCAGGAATCCTGAATTTGGGGTGGCTGCACTATTCTAAGCTCTTGAAACTGTAGGAAGTAATGAGGATCTTACTTCTTGAAATTGCTGCTTAAAAGCCTGCCGGGGGAAATGGAGGTTAGTGTGCATACTTGTTTTGCTTACAGCTTTGACCCTCTTTAGGGCTAACCTCAGCAAAATGGCATGTCAAGGAATCACACAGCCCATCCTGTCATTTCACTGCCATTCTTTCCATCTGCTGTTCCACTCATTTTTCTTTCTGCTGAACATGCATTTCTTAGATTTAACTGATATTTGCCCATAAAAAAGGCTGCCATCATTCATAGGAGTCTGTTAAATATTATTGGTACAATTTGCAGCAAATCACATTATAGTACCTTGTGGTCAAATGTGTCCTTTCTTTTCTCCAAGTTAATGCTTCATGAATCCATTTTTGTATACCACTAGATAAAGTGGGAAGGGTACTTGCCAGCACATAGAGGGTTAATGCTGCTGTATTTGGCTGGTTCTTTGCCAGTCTTTGCTCTTTTGAGTATCAAGATTTTTTTTTGTGACCTTTTTTTTTTTTTTCTCTTTAAAAGATGTCTAGCTTAGTGGAGTTGAGCTGCAGGCCTTACCATGCAATATGGGGACATTCATCTCTCTCTAAATCCTGGTGTCTGGTAAACTGGCCTTTTTTCCCAATTCTATCACTCACTGCACAGGGCTGCAGCCAGGTAACAGAGATCTAAGGCTCTTCCTTGCAATGTCAGAATACATTTTATCCCGCTGCTCAAGAAGCTGATTTGTATATACCTAAGCACTGGTAATAAATGGGGGGAAGTTTTGGAGAAGATGCATTTTCTGATCCTGTTGTCTCTCCAAGAGTGTCAGGATTTCTGAGCTCTCCTGAATTTACTCTGGTTTTTTTATATGATAGTGATTTCGTTGTCTCAGTAGGAGGAAGTGAAAGAAGACAGGAGAGATAGGCTCTGTGGTTTGCTTAACATTTCAGAAATGATCCAAGAGTTTCTCTATAAATTTAAACTATAGACCCATAGTATAACTTGCCAAAAATGTGCTAGAAGCAGAGAGTGTTTATGAATGACACTTGCTTGATTTTCTTGCTTTTTCAATATATATGTTATGTTTGAGTCTGTCTTCAAATTATTTAGTGTGTCATAGGGACCTTCTGGATTTATTTAATTGACTTTTAAATATGAATTTAAAAAGGCAGGGATGTCAACACAATGTTGTAGAGAATGAGGCACAGAAAACTTCCTGTGCATGAGCAGACTAAACTTTGCTGCAGAGGCCATTTCAGAATTGCCTTGTGTAAAATACTAATGAAAAATTTTTCAAACCCTTTTGTTCTTTGTTCATAAATAGATTGAAGAAGACCTTATTTATAGATGTATAAAGCTTTAATTTTTAAAATATTTTTGTACTTTGAAAGAGGCATAGCATGCAGTCAGGTATAGCATAACATCAAAGTGAATTTCAAAATCACAGTGCAACCTGTTTGTGGGCTCTTAAGGGTTCAAGAGCAGTACAATGAACAGAAGAATACGAGAATGTTTATTCACCTGTTGTTAGCTACCAGAATGTACTCCTTTGAGCATTTTGTAATGCTTATTTTCTCTTTTTAATCTATCATCTGTACATTAACACTATGTTGCTACTGAAGACTATGTGCTGACTGAGGAATGAATTTAATGAGTTGAACTCCGGAAGCTATGGGTTGTGCAATAATTAAAAGTGATACCTTATTGTATAAGAAAATGCATTAAAATGTTAAGGTTCTTGCAATAAATCAGCTTAAAGCAAGAAATCTGAGTCAAAGAATGACTATCATTTATGTCAGTTCTTGCTTTAGTTGATTTGTCAAGCTTCTAGGCTGTACAAAAGTTTTTATATTACCTTTTTAATTCATATCAATGTAAAATCGCATTAAGAAGAAGAAAGAAATGAGCAAACCAGCCATAATTATTGTGATGAGTCTGATGAAACTGTGTTACATCAATATTATCACAACTTGTGTGGATTGAATAGAGGAAAAAAAGAAATACAAGCAATTAACTTGCTCTAATTCTGATGATCTCATTTCTTCTGCTCCACTGGCCCTCAAACTATGGCCATTGCATCTCCTCTTCATTCTGTAGTTATAAGAGGGCTAAAAAGGGTTGTAGAGTATGACTTAGATTTTATTCTACCCTACGTTACTCAGCATCAGCCCAATCATGTGTTCTCATTCATGCAAAGGAAACATTTTTCAGATATTTCAGATTTTGAACAGGTTTTCATTTTGGTGGAATGGATGTTACATTTGTATGGTGTATGGGACTCTTCAGAGATAAGTTATTTGCTGTTTTTCTAATGAACTCTGATCAAAATGAAAGGTTAATCATGTCATTACTAATACCATTTTAACTGTGACCAGTAGTAATTCTGCAAGAGTCAGTGGCATTTCCTTTAGATGGTTTTGACTAACATCCCATTGTATTTAGCAACTACATCGTGAGAAAACTTTGCACAAGCTAAGAAAAATATCTGGAAGTCTTACTATTGTTTAGCATTTGTACATGGTTGCATTTGCCTTTGAATGCAAAAGGTTGCATTTGCCTTTGAATGAAACATTTAATCTCTCTCATCTGTGGTGAGAAAATATTACAATATCAATTTTGCATAATCAGGAAAGCACTGCAAATCCATCTTGTTAACTTAGCTCATCAATCTTCAGTGGCTTTTAAATCCTATCTAGTCTTATGTACATTAAATATAATCAGTCCTAAATAGAAGGAGGGCTTACTTAGTATTCCCATGACCAAGGGAGCTCTCAGAGTGCAGAACAGGCAGAGTAAATCTTTAGGCCTCACAGTAGCTTAACTCCAGGCAATATATAGAGTCCATTGAGGACTCAATTAGTACCGTGCCAGGCATATCAGGTATACTGGCCTCTGTGTTATATCCAAAGCAGCTGTTTCATGAGAGAAGCTGAGTTTGTGTTCTTGAGTAGGTGTTGACAAAATCTGTAGTAGGGGTAGGTGACTTTTCAGTTCCATGGTGCGTGGTGACAGCTGTTCCACATTCTGTTTGGACCTGCAGTGTTGGCTGGCATTTCACTGTATGAATACCTGGGTGGAAGGATCCACTTGGCATCAAGGATGATTTAACACCTGATGCCAATACCAGTGGATGTCAAGTATGTTCTGTTTAAAGGTTGGCTATAGGAGTGGTATTTATCCAAGGAAAGCTGTAGGTACCCCCTAAACTCCATGGTAAAGCAGAAAGATACTAAAACAATGAACTTAAGTTTAACATGACTCTTAACTGCAACTTTTTTGGCTACCACTGACCCTGGGATGATAGATACACCCATCAGCTCAACAAATAGCTTAAAGTGTGTGCCAGCCCCTGTGGCTGGGAAGGACCAAGCAGAGATTCAGTTTAAACATGTGATTATGTGACTTAATGACACAGAACTGTGGTTTATTCAACAGTTTTAGGTAAAATTCTTCTGCAATTAGCTTATTTCCTGCCTCTGGGTATGTATCAGATATTTTCCCTTCCCACTACTGTGGGAACAGTTCCAGCATATTTAAGAGACAATTGACAGCACACTGGGATATTTAAAGATTGCCAGAACTTGTCTGAGTAATATGTTAGGCTGCTGTGTAAGGACTCTGATGTGCTGTGTGTCCACTGTGGCGAAATTGGCTCAGTATGAGGAGGTATTTTTTATTATGTGATGATTTTAAAACTCTTGACATGCGGGGCTAAATCATGTTGTGCAGTCACTGATTTCTAATTTAACTCAGTATGTTGGTGCCAGTATTCCTGTAAGAGTTCCCATGGCTGAAGACTTGCTACTGAACTTAAAGTTATCTTGGATATTTATAGGGTGCCTATTCTTGTAGGGTCTTTATGGCTGTCCTTATTGGGCAAGGAAGCCTGGAGAAAGACTCTAAAATACAGTTTCAGTCACCAGGAACTTTTGAGTTGAGTTGCAGTTTATGGATTCTGGAACAGTCACTAAATTACTTGTCCTCAGTTCTCCTGACTGTATCCACAGTATGGAATAATATATTCTGTATATATACAGAGTATAATATACAGAGTGGCACAGCTCTGATATCTCACAGATATCAAGTGGTAGGAATATTATATTAAGTGGTAGTTTATTATTACTCAATATTTTCCCTTATTTTGCTGATTGGGGAATGAACCAGGTACTGTATTCATGCCTTTATAAAGAGGAAAGGTAACAGAGAAAACATTATGTTACCATTGTGTACTCATTTGAGTTAAATGTCAAGAGTATGCAGTTCTGAATTTTATTTTTCTGTTTATTTCCCCTTGGAGCAATAAAGCCTGCAGGCAGGACATCCTGGGACTTCCCTGCCCTTCTCTGAAGGTTAATGGTCACCTTATCTTTAGCCTTGCGTTTGCAGGCATTGGAGTCAGACAGCCTTTTCCCCAGAGCTCCGCTTCTGTGATTTCCTGTACTATTGCTTCAGTTGACAGTCACTGAGATGGTATCAGAGATGACCTTAGCTTTTAAAGTTTTATTTCAGTTGCAGCTGGAATTCAGGATGTTGATGGTTTTAGGAATATTATTTCAGATGTGTGAGTCCCTGGTTCTCCTCTTGCTTATACCTGGACACCCAAATCAGAAGTAACTTTGTGGAAGAGGTGGGCCGACATTAGTGTTAAGCTAATATACATGGGAAGTCGTTAAACTTGATTGCTGTTCACAGCACAGGCATTAGTGGCAACCTGGGTCTGATCCATCTCCAAAGGAACTTGGCAAGAGTGTTTGAAGGGCATTAACTGGACCTATCCCCAGAGGGGAATTCGGGAAGAACAGCGCATAGAAAACTCAATTCATTATTCACATCATCTCAGGATATTTGTTTAGACTCAGTAACTGTTACCTCTGATGTTCGACATTTAGACCAGGCACTGGTCCATGTGCCTGTAGCTACATACTGTGTTCTCACATTTCTTTCCAGATGGTCTCATGTATTGGTGCCTGCCTGGACACCGAAAAGGAAAAGTTGTGTTGTTGGAACTTAATATTCTTTAACATGGTATATTCTTAAGTCAGAATGTGCAGAAATAGAGCTCCTTTGTTCAGCTTCTGCACTAACCCCACCAGGACAAAAGAACCACAGTTTCCCAGTATATAAAATAGTGACCATGCTAGTATTTTCACAGGAAATACCAGCTCTTCCACTGTGTCAAAAATAATCTGTTTTTCATTCAGATTCTTTAAAATCTTAGATTTTAGATTTATGGTCCTGGATGAAAAAAGCAGAGATGTGAGAGACAGCACATCCTGGTCTGTGTATACAGGGATGCTATTACCTATCTAAAAATAAATGACACATTTATATGCAAATAAATCCTTGTAGATTGTAAAATGTCAAACAAGCAATTCTATCTCTGGATCTGTATAATTTGTTAGGCAATTGGTATTTTCTGCCACTGAAGTCTGAGGTTACATCTGTGATCCTGCTGCAAATCTAGGGGAAATTACCTTTTGAATGACACATGGCCTGACCTTCATCTCCAGTTAATCCAGGAAGAGTTCACATTTGGCTGTGGGGACACAAAGGATAGATTTTGAGTGCCAGTATTTTTCTGGCCATATTTTAGGATTCAGTAATGTGCTGGATATCCCATACTGAAGTTTTTCTTCACTTCTTCCTCAGAGGAGAAGACAGCGTGTTTATGATAAACTGCCAGAAACAATGAAGACTCAGAATTACCAAACCCTGGAATCAAAGAGATTATATTATTGCTGTGGTTGTTGAAATATTCATGTTATTGAAGATTGCAGGAAGTCCCTCTAACAGGGAATGACAACAACAAAAATCCCCCAAATCCCTCACATTGCACACAAAGTGTGAAAACACACATAATTAGAGCAGCATAGAGTAATTAGACTCCAGAGCAAATGTCATAGCAAATTCTTCTGTCATGAAGAATTTATTTATGTGTATATAAATAAATGCATGAATAAAAAGCTGAAACAGTGCATAGTTGGATGCTCTGACTACATCCTCTACTTTCAGTTTCAGAGATAGGCTTTGACCCTAATTTTCCTTATAATATTAATCACAGATGGATGTATAAACTCTGCAAGGCAGAAATCCTCTTATCTCCACTTCTTTGTTGTCTGCAGACTACTAGGTTTGTTTCTAACCCTGTTTGTTTAAAGCTCTGATAGTGCAGCTTTTAACAGTGATGCATGGTTAGTTGTTTCTTTAGAAGTGAAGAGTTTCCACAGAAGATTTCTAAGCCTGGCCAATTTACCAGACTGGGAGTTTAAAAAAGCTGAATCCATTTCTTGTTCTTCAGCAAAGTGTTTCTTGAGAGCCACACTTATGTTGGCACACAGTTGCTAAGTGTTGCTAGGGGTACACATGTGACTTGCTTGTAAGGAGCACACAGAATCTTCATGACATAAAATCCCAGTGGCTCAAGGATCAGTACACTCTACCAAAATGTGACATTTGCCTTGCTAAGAAGAAATCAGTTTGAAGACATCAAAATATACTGGAAATCTGAAATGCTACTGTCTGTCAGTTTGGTGTAGGATTTTTACTCCTACTTCTAAATCTGTTTAGTGAAATGCTCAAGTGAAACTTTTGTCTCTTCCTGAAAATAAATTTTAAAAAATGTAAACCAAACACCCCTGTTTAAACACAGTTTGTGAAATGTGTGATTCCTAACTGTGTGACATCTGGTCTGTTCCTGCTGCTGTGCCCTGTGTGTCCTGATGCCAGGCGAGCCAGCTTTGGATGAGCATTTAGTGAAATGTGTTTGCAGTCAGTGAGCTGGGGAGGCAAGGATGTGGTTAGCCCTTAAAGTTCCAGTGGCAAGAAGCTGCAAGAAACACAGTAGCTCTGTGGGTCACGAAACATATTCAGGATTGCTGGTTGTATGTGTAGCTCCTAACACCTCTGCTCTCAGGCCGTTGGCATGTACCCTGGGTATTTGTAATATGTGTGTGTTTGAGTTTCCTCTGTTGAATAGCTGCTGTTGGTTACTTAAGTTGAAGAGGCCTTTTTCGCAATGACTCAAGTGACAGCGCATGTGAAATAAATAGCTTGATGATTTTAGGAGCTGTGTTTTGGTGCAAGGATTTCTCAATGCTTGGGTGGCTGGACCTTGCTCAGTCTTGCCTCCCTCCATTGCCTTTGGAGAAATTAAGAAACTTGTTGGGAAGTTTACCAGGCACTGGGAGGTTGCCCCTGGGACTGCGGGTTCTCTCTGCAGGGGAAAGCAAGGAAGATTTGGATGTGCAGTGATTTGAATGTGCAGTGGTTTGGATGTGCAGGGGGCTGGTGCAATGTTGGGCTGTTGAGGGAAAGCCATGACAGTGAGTTTAAAGAAAGCCATGATTTTCAAATGAAAGGAGGCCTAGACTGGGCTATTTCAATCAAGCCAAGCCACAAACTTTAGAGGAAATCCAGATCTGATTGAAATTTCAGGTGTTTAAACTTGCTGTCTTCCCTATCTTTGAAGAACCATCTTTGCTTTGCCAAAGCCTGTGGTTACTTGGTGTTCATCTACCTCCCAGCTGAAAGCAGCTTCCATTAATTAACTGGCAGCAGAGCAGCCCGTTCACTTTTGCACTTGACAAGTGAGGAGCAAATGTCAGTGCAGTGATCTCTGGCTGTCGGAGAAGGTACAGCACATACCTGCTTGCTTGCACTGATTTTCCTGTGGACATAGAGCTGTAATGTTTATCATTATCTAAGATTTCAGGGCTGTGTGTAGCCATTTGAAGCTGTTCTAGTGATAAAGAGGCAGAGCAGTGAATAATAAATCCGGCATGAAGTGCCTTGGAGGGTGATATGAAGATAGAGAATCAAAAAATATTAAATCCTGAGGTGGGATAATTATTTTTAATAACTGTTTACTAGTCTGTGCTTCTTGGAAAGTAAGGGGGTTTTGAGATGGTGCAATGTGTGTTGCTAAACTGCTAGTTGCTGGGAATGGGACTATGTTTGACCTAAATGGAAGCCAACAGATGAAGTTTTGCATGCTCAGGTAAGTAACTTCAAGACAAAATGCATGAAAGAAAAAAACAATATTGAAAGAAAGCATATTCTGAAGGCAAGCCATCTGAGGAGGTTTGGTGACAGGAAATACACTTTGTATTAGCAAAAACACTGATTTTTGAAGCTTCCAGTCTGTGTTCTGGGCCAGTTAAAGTGATTAAATTCTTCCAAAGTCATCAGGATTACACCCTTCCACTAGCTTTAGGGGTTATACCTTCCCACTGGAAGGCCATTTGATCTTTCTTGATTTTAAATATAAATATGAATTTCTCATGAGGTCTCCTTTATTTCTTACTGTAGTATAAATGTTTCTGTTGGCAGCATTTTTCTGAACAAAAAGCCAGGCAGATTTCAGATGCAGTCCTACATCCAAGGTTTTGTGCATTAAGCCAGTCAGAAGGTTTCTGCAGTAATCTCCAGGAATTCCTTCCTGGTGGCGGTTGCCCAATAACTGAAGCCTTGATTTTGCTTTTTTTTTTCCTGTGAGCTTTGTCTGATGGATGGAGATTAATACTCTCTAGTGATCCTTTTTCTGCTGGGATTAAGAGTTCAGTGTGAAGGGATCATGACAAGTGCAGTAACTCCCGACAGTGAAATATGTTTGGGTAAAACTTCAACTAGTGCTACTGTACTTTTACTGCTTTGTCTTTTCCTAAGAGACAGAAAATGTATTATATCTGCTTGAGGTCAGCTTTGACCTGCAAATGCAAATGCATCCTGTGGATGGCATTGAAGTTGGCTGTTTGTAGAGGCTTTTGCTTTTCACCTAAGTGGGAAACTGGACTAGAGTATGATTTGTTTCGTGTTTGTGATGGCCCTTGCACTTGTTGACATCTATTATTTGTGTGACAGCTTTCCTTTGTGTAGGGGCCTTTATAGAAAATTGAGAAATTGAGTTGCCCATTCACAGATGTCAAACTCCTGCGCTGTTAGAAAGTTGCAGCCGCTGAGCCACTTATGGAACTTCTCACCAGAGGTCCATTTCTCAAACTACATGTGTCTTTTATGAAAAAGTATTAAAGTATTTTCTCCAGGTATTCAAAAAGGACTCCTCCACTGTAGATCTGGTATTTCTACTAAATGTCTTTTAGAAACTTACATAAAAATACTTAATAATACTCCCTCCTGCTGGCTTACTAGACCCAAGTATTCAGACACTGCATACCAGCTGAGAAATACATACAAAAGTGCTTTTCTTCTGATCTTCTAGGAATGACTGTAAATCTTTGCCTTGCTATTATGAGAGTTATGAACCTCCTACTTACAAATATCTGTGCAATTTTTAATCAGGGGTTGATATTCTTAGCAAGATGTGTGACTCCAGGAGCAGGCTCTCACTGCTGCTGCTGCTCCCTCCATGTGTGCAGGCAGCACAAGCAATGTCTTGCCTCCTCTCTGCTTTTACCTCAACAGAGGCCATTGATAGCCATGATGCAAATTCATTTCCATATGAATTTAAGGCAGTATAATGCCAGAAATGTGTACAGCTGTGTCATCCCCAGGACTTGGGTCACCCCTGTGAATGAGGCTCCTTGAGGTTTATGTTCCTGAGAATTTACCTGTTTCCACATGCAGTGAGTGCCTCCTTAGTTGTGGTAGTGAGTAACAATTGTTAGTATATTGTCAGAGGTCATCACCAGGCAGTAAATTCTGTCATATGGGTGTGCTGGCTAATTTAAACTCTAGAGCTTTTTGCCTGACCTTGCAATATTGCAGAGATGCAGTTGTCTGTGGGGTTTTTTCTTTTTCCTGTTAATGTGCAGAATATCTTGTTGGAATAGATTGTGATTTACAGTGAATTGGGATAATGCCTCTTCTGAAAGATCCTGTGCACCCCTTTTGTGCTGGAGAATAACTACAGTTTTTAGTCATTATTCCAAAGATGTTGCAAGTATTTTCTGTACCTTTCCTCTGTCTAAAAAATAACAATATCAATTAATCTCCTCCGGGGCTTCTTCACCTCCTAATTACAACCAAGCCTCTCATTAGTCCCACAGGGAGACGGAATCAAAAGCCATGTGGTATTTTACACTTCGGATGCTATGCGTACCAATAAGCTGGAAGGAGACAGGGGAAGGGGGAGTTAACAATTCACAACCATTTATGGAGCAGGCACAGCCCTCCTTGGACCCAGTTCAGCAGAGTCTGAGCGCCTCAGATCAGGAACTTTATCTGGCCAGGAATTGCCGCGGCGCGCTGGTGTTCCCGGGCGCGCATGTGGGCGAGCGGGGCTGCGCGGTGTCAGAATCCCTGTGCTGGCAGAATCCCTGTGCTGGCATCCGCGCACACCGGGATGAATTAAATGCACACACGCCTCCCGGGAAGCACCATGGCTGGGTTCTACGGGTGCCTCAAAAGTAAAAAGTAAGTGCCATGCTGAGCCCTCCCCTCCACCTTCCCAAAGGGAGCTGAGGCTAGTTAGTGGGTGCTTTGAAATTCTGTCTTTGTTGTATTGCGGCTGGAGCATTGAACGAAGTGGTTGTGCCTTAGGTCTGAAGTACCAGCCTGAGCACGAAAGTGCAAAAAAAAAGTCCTGGCTAAAAAATATTAGTTTGGTGAAAATTGGTCACGGTTTTTTTTCCTCCTTCAGAGGTATAAACATGAAGAAATGAAAAAGGAATTAAGAACCTTTTCCTGTTTAATTGTAGCAAGAGGAAAAATGCGCTCTCCCCTTGTGACTAGCTATATTGTGTTTATATTAACACATAAAAAGCAGAAATACAGAAATTCACTTGGCTTTTAAAAAATGTTCATCCAGAAGTCTGGCAGTAAATGCTCTTTAAGAACTTGATGAGCTCATTTTTTGTCTAAGCAATCTGAAGTTTGTTTCTGTAATTGCTCCCTGTTGAGAGATTTGGTTGTATTTAAAAGAATTTTTTTTATTGCTTCATTGGCATGTTCTGTTGGAGTAGACTATCAAGAAAAAAGAGAATGAGAGAATCCATGCTAGTATTTGTGCTTTAAACCACCATGAAGATGCATTCTGTTTTGACATTCCCCCTGCTGAGGAGCAGAACAAGATTTCCTGCTGCCAAACCTGAGGAGTGGTTTGATCGTGTTTTGCACCAGCAGACTGCAGAGGGCTCTATTCTTGTACCGGGTGAGAGATTACAGACAGGGAACATGCACAGTGGAAGGCAAGTGAAATTGTGTCTTGAGGCTTAAGATGTGAATACTGATACTTAAATGTGTGGGTTAGTCCTGGATAGCAGAGGGAGGAAAGTAGTTCAAAAGTGGAGCTGGCAACTGACTCTTTTTCCTTCTCCAAAAGGTTGTATCCCTCACACCAGCAGTTTGTCTCACATTACTCTTGTGGGAATGTGCATTTTCAAAGGCACACCACTCCTACTGGATTTCAGTTAGCATTTCCATCCCGTATTGACTCTGTTCCTCCTCTGAAATTTGTGACAGGGAATTAATATTTGGCAGAGAATTTTGCTTTAGATAAAGGGAGACTGTGCCATCAGAATTAGCAAAAGGGCTATGAGTAAGTCCTGGTGAAGGCACTTGAATTGACAAAAAATAGTAAATTTACATTGTTTGATTCCACACCCTCCTCCCCACCCCAAATCCTTCAGAATCTAATGCACAAAATTGAAATTCAGAGAGAGGCTATAAAGGCTGGATAGATGAAGCTTCTTTACCTGTAGTAAACCATCTCTTCTTTCCTGCCTGACTTATGAGGCACAGGATTTTTTTTTCTTCAACAGATTCTTCTTTCTTGATATTCTTCAGTTAGGTCTCTACACTTGATATATATACACAAGTTGTGCTTCTCAGCCTGTTATTTCAGCCCTGTGATGAGTTCCCAGGTTATTTAATGCAACTACTAAGCCTTTGCAGTCTTCACAAATGTTATATGCTGATTTGGCTATGGTTATTGGCCAAATTAAGTTCAAATGAGTTCAAGACACCAGTTGCAATAATAGTGATGTTTTTAGTCTGAGATTAATTTTCAATGAAATTTGTTTGAAGTTTAACATGAAGTATTTGTCTTTCTGGACAAATGTGTCATTGGAACAACTTCCCCAAATTCTCACATGGTCATTTGACCTGTAGGAGTTAGATTGCTTTCTGAAAGAAAGCTCTTTTGGAATGAAATTACTTTTATGCTTTAAGCAATTGGCTTGGGTGCCAGTAGGAATTTGGCCAAAGAGACTTAGAGCTCAGTACTTGCAATGAAACCTGCTATGGACTTTGGGGAAGGCTTTCCTCCAGGGCTAAAGCACCTGGAGTGTTTCAAAAGCTGCTTTAGGTGGTGCTGTCCCGTGCTGCTGTCACATTTATCCCACTCTCCCACATTTTACAAGAGGAAGCAAAGTCTCTGGCTTGGTACACTGTAAAAATGTATGGCTGCATATGGTCTTTCTACACAGTCTTGTCCCTGTGCTTTGTTAATGTCCTCTTATGAAATGAAAAAAAGAACCCAAAGCCTAATCCAGGTAATTCTTTATCACAGTCCCAATCTTGGCTGCTATTTTGCTGAAATAAAACTTCTAGATTGCTTTCATATTTCTCTTTAACCAGCATATACAACCCGAATTATCTTGAATTGTTCTGCTAAGTTTATAGCTCATCACACTTGTTGCAGAATTCTGTTTTTTTCTTGCTCCAAGCATTGTGCCAGAAAAAAAAATTATACCTGAACAGATATGATAAAGTTTCCTAAAGCCTGTGGAGGAATCTTTTACTCAGTATGCTCCTCAGTTTTTAGGACTAGCCAAGTGTGTTGTTATGAGCTGAAAATGTGGTTGCTTGAATAGTAAGGTTCACTGATGGTCAATGCAAACTGCCAATTTCCAAAGACGAATATAGTATGTTAGAAGCTATATAAAATATTTGGCTGAAGGCTTTATGTGCCAGCTCAGACTGGTTTCTCTAGCAGACTACAAGAAATGTATTTAACTGTATTTAATGTGGTCACTCAGGATTTCATGGTGCCTTTCAAACATTCCCAGAATTATGGACATTTCAGCTTGAATGTCTTCTGCTTTGCCAAGCTTTGCACTTCCAGTGGGGTATTATGTTCTCCTCCTATATTCCATGATTGTCAAAAAATGCTGATGTGCACTTTTATCCTGCAGAGAAGTTCAGCATTTGGGTGAAGCGAGTTGATCAAGGAATGCATCAGTAGAATTCTCAATATATTTCTAGGTTGTTTGAGATGAAAGCAATTGCCAGTCTAAAATGATGTTACGACTGTGAAATCGAGTAAAATATGTTTTCTGGGTTCGATGCTGTTGCTGTATTTTGTGTTGTTGCCTGTTCAGATAAGTGTCAGGAAGAGATTGTGGTGATGGCCAGGCTTATCCCAAAGATGGTACAGAGCTGTCCACCTGATGGATAAGCTGTGTGTTCACTGCCCCTGCACCTTCACCCCAGCCTTCTTGTTGGAGGGGATCATAGGGGACAGTGGAAATCCTAAAAATCCCTTTGTTCTTGAGGCTAGTTACACTTTTTACAACTTTCACATGTTTGTGTGAGCCACAGCAAGCAGCTGCTGTTTCAGCTTGGACAGTGACAAGTGGATTGGAAGGGGTTTAAAGCTCCACCAACTGCTACTGAAGTAGCAACTTGACACGTGGGAGCCCCGGGCAGTTTGAGCCTGTTGGTTCTTCTCTCTCGGCAGCTCATTTGCCTCCTGTGGCCTCTCTCCCTTTCTGGAGGCATGTAATTGCCACGGGGGCTGAGGAGCTGAGTTGCTGACTGACTGCAGGGAATGATGCTTTGCTCTTTGGCACGGTTTTAGACATGAAGCATCTCTCCAAGGCTTCAGTACTGTTTAAAGCGAGTTCCCTGAGTTCCCTGGCTGTCCCTGCCTTTGGCATCCCCCAGCATCATCCTGGCTCAGCTGTGGTCCATGGGCTCAGCTGTCAGCTGTCAGGAGGCTGTGCAGCTTTGGGATCAGTGCAGGTTTCCTGGGAGCCGTGGCAGAGTCACTGTCCCTGTGGTGATGTGGGATCTGTCTGTGTGGCTGATGAATTCAGGAGAGGTGAAATGCTTCCCATAAATACTTTAGTATTCTGAAATATGTCTGTTTGCACATCTTCTTATTGTACATCACTTTAGCATATTATTTCATAACAAGAGCAAAAATCACTCCTTAACAACTTTTCAGTGTTGGGGGCTGAGATGAAAATATCTGAGTATGATAGGTGATTTCTGCCCAGCAAAGCAAATTTACCTGTGCAGAGACAATCCTCGGATGAGTTTCAAGAAACAGCTTTCATGGAGAGTGGAGAGCTCTCCTCACTAAGGGCAAATCAGAGAGCATGAGCTGAGGTGAAAAGACTCCTCAGATGTTGTGAGGCTCTTGGAGGAATCTTTCAGCACACAACCTATGAGCATGTTCCTGTATTTGGCAATTTTACAGTGTTTGGAAATTTGTGAGCATTTTGTCTTCAGCCCACAGGAGTCATTCAGTGCTCTGCTCGGTATTAAATGTATAGAGGCTTAAGTCCTGTTTTCTTATTCATAAAAAGCAGAGAGGATGAACAGAAGCAGTTAGGAGGTGTCAGAGCCATGGCACTGCAGGCAGCTGGGCACTGTTAGTACAATGGTGCTATATTATTAACAGAAAAATCAGCTATTTCTCTTTGTGATTCATTCTGTTTGACTCATCTTTGTGCAAGAAGTTCAGTTCTGGCTTAATACACCAGTGAGTCACTCCCATCTCCTCATTCTGTTCATGCTTCTCTCTGGATGGTGTTTGTTTTAGCAGCCACAGTGGTACAGTGTGTTTGCTGGCTGTAGGCAGAGGAATTCCAAGCAGGCCTGTTTATTTGGTTTTCGTAGAACAGCCCTTTTGCTATCACCAAGGTTCTGAGTATTTGGCAGATATGCTGTCAAATTGACCTCTAATGCTGCCTGTCCTACATCACTTGCAGTGTAGCAGAAGCTTGGGTTGGAACAATCTGCTGCATGTGAGTCTCACTCTTCTACGTCATTTGACTGTCGGGTTTTTTGGCTGCAATATTTTGCCAGACTGAGCCATGAAAACATCTTGTCATAATTTGCCCCTGTGTTCTCTTCTTAGACAGAAACTTCTGCTGCTCCAAATGTCTAGCTTTGTACCCCTAGGTCTAACTGGAGAGATTAATTTGTCATTTCCTACTTAGGCAGAGGTCTACAAAGTTTTAGGCTTTCACATCTGCTGTGATGTGAAGGTGTAGAATTTGATGTAAAAGCTGAAATCTGATGATAAATGGGACAAAAATGCAATGGGTTCAAGTTGTATTTCCAGTAGATAACCTACCTGAGCTGGTGTAGGGCAGCTAGAGCTGATTACCAGCCATATTTGAGAAAATCTGAGATAAGTCTGTCCATGGGGAAACAGGAGAAAAACCCAAGGTAATTCCAAGGTTGATTCCCTTCCACCCCCCAGATTTCTCCTGCTGTAAGAAAACAGGTGAGGAAAAGGTGTTCTACATTAATGTGATTCAAGCTTACAGTTCTGCATTACATCTGTTATAGTCTCAAGGTTGGTAAAACTATTACAGATTAAGTAGTTTTAAATATTGTTTTGAATAGAGCAAATACTAACCGAAAACTCTCTTATTTTATTTTGTTTATCGTGTTATTTTATTCATAATTTTTTTTTTTCAAGTTAGCAGATGGCCTCCCACTCCATTGCAGGAGTTGCTGTATAAACAAAGAAAAAAACCAACCCCAGCCAGCTGATATCCTGTCTGATTTTGCTTGCAGATGCTGAGCTGTCACTGCTCATGACTGTGCCCAGTAATCAAGATTGTGCCAACAGCCCAAGATTTCCAACACAATGTGTGTGAAAAGGGTGTGGCCTGGGCCACACACATCATTATTAATTTCTTTAGCTGTATTGCTATACAGTGTGTGCTGCTGCATTCAGATAAGTGTACAGGTGCCAAGGCATGCTGTGCTCTGTTGTATCCTATCTCCATGCTATAGCATGTTGGTGTCTTTGTGACTGTTGTGCTTTAATCCCAGAAATTAAGCCCTACAACAGCCACTCATGCACTCTCCCCTGGTGGGACTGGAGAGAGAGTACCAGGGTAAACGTGAGAAAACTCTTGGGTTGAAATCGAGACATTTTAATAGGTAAAGCAAAGGTCATGCACACAAGCAATGCAAAGCAAGGAATTTATTCCCCACTTCCCCAGGGCAGACAGGTGTTTATCATCCCTAGAACAGTAGGGCTCTGTCACATGAAATGGTGACAGGAAGACAAACACCCTACCTCCAAATGCCCCCCTTCCTCCTTCTCCTCTAGATTTATATGCTGAGCATGAGGTCATATGGTCTGGGATATCCCTCAGGTCAGTTGGGATCAGCTGTCCTGGCTGTGTCCCCTCTCAGCTCCTCATTCACCCCCAGCCTTCTCACTGGTAGGATGGGATGAGGAGCAGAAAAGGCTCTGGGTAAGACCTGCTTAGTGGTAAAGGAAGCATCTCTGAGTTATCAACACTGTTTCAAACACAAATCCAAACCACAGCTCTATACTCTGTACCAGCTGCTGTGATGAAAATTCACTCAACCTCAGCCCAGACCAGGGTGCTCTTAGAGGGAATTGTAGCGTTCTCAGTCAGAGCAGGGGAAACTTGGCTGTGCAGGCTATGCTGCCCAATCTTGTTTTCTAACCATCCATCCAGAGCCAAGGTGGCATTCCAGCTTCAGAATTTTGTGGTGGTTGTTCCTTCTGGCCTCTGAGATTCAAGGATCTGGTGTTAATTAGTGAGCGAAAAGTTTGACTTGTATTCATGATGAATTCATTGATGCTTACACATTCTCAGAAATATGCACTTCGGCTGGGGCTTCCAGGTATCACTTATCTAACAAGGCACTCATGATCCACGCAGTAGTTCTGATGCAAATGAGATGTATTTGAGTGGTCTCGCTCAGAATTAGGATGGAGACATTGTGGTAACCATCAAGCTGTCTGTGTACATGGGAAAATACCGACTCGACAGAGGTGTGGAAGAATTGTTTGCTGGCTCACTCCAGGAGTCAAACTGCTTTCCATCATCTCAGTTTAGTGAAAAGAATGTTTTAAAAGCTTAAATTAAAAAGTTGCAAATTGTCTTATTGCTTCCTTTCTTGCAGCCTTGGCCTGTGAAGATCTTACAGAATGTCTCATTCTCTCCCCCATGTGCCTGCTAGTCACTACCCCATCTTGCAGTTCTTGTTGTCTTCAGTGTCACATTCCTGGGTTTTTCTGTTGTCATGTACCGTCTGTGCCCCCCAATACTATTGCACCACTGCCTTAAAATACAGTTGGGTTCAACTTGATACTCCATTGGTGCAAAACAGCATTAGCTCAGATAACCTTATTTTAGATGATCCTGTTTTAGAGAGGTATTTGTGTCTGGAATCCCAGAGAAGTAGGATCCCTTTTTAGTAGTCGCTCATATTAGAGCAAAAGGTCAGTAGTTGCCCTTGGGACAGAAATGGCTCAGGGGCTGCTTTGAGCACATGGATGATCTCCCTTGGCTCCAGCAGTTCTCCGTGTGCTTCAAGACCAGTTTTACTTCAGGAGCTGCCTGACTCGAGGCTCTAGAGAGAGCAGTTGGGATTGCGGAGCAGGGACAGCAGGAGGTTTCTTTAGAATAGAAGAAGGGAGGGAAACCATCAAACTTCACACACAGCTGCAGAAGAACCCCTCTGCGAGCATGGAGGCTGCCTCTGGCCTTCCTTGATCAGGAGTCAGAATAGGCTCTGAACTGCAGAAATGCCCAGGGGCAGTGGCAACTCGGGGTTAGCCAGCACAGTGTGTTTCAACATGGGAAGGAGCTGGCCTTGTTTTCATTTGTTGTGTGTACAGGCAGTAGATACTGACAAATGAGTTTTGGGACTTCACATGAAGAGAGATTTCCTGAGCTTCCTGCCAAAGGCAGCTTCCGAGACCACAAAGCCTGCATTTTATTTGCTTCTTTATAGCCAAAAGATGACTGACTGGTTTTATGGCATTTTGATCTTCAGAGTGAAAATTTGTAACAGTTTGTCCCAGAATTTTCTGTTTGCCTCCCCACCTTTTTTTTTTCCAGTGCACTTTGAATTTTTAGCCATTAAATGTCTTTATTGTCTCTTGTCTTGACAATTTCATCTCATCTGAAGATTTTCCCCGTCTTTAAACTGCTTTTTAACCAAAAATTGAGGGATAAGTGACTGTTTTGGAAAAACCTTTAAAAAAAAGAAAGCTTTAGATATAGCCTAAAGTTCCACGTTTCAGTTCTGGTGTTCAGTTCTCTGTTGTTTCAGCCTCATTTTTCCTGCAACAGTCAGACAGCTTAGTTGGGTAAAAATGCCTCCAGTCTCCTTTCTTTCAGGCTCAGGATCTAATGATTCTTCCCAGTTTCTGAGAATAACATATTGGAAATCACCATGACTCAAATATGGGGGCATGGAAGATATGCAGATTACTCTTGTGAAATTTTATGGGGTTTTTTGTTATTTACCTTCTGTGTTGTTCTAGTACTTGTGTCAGTCCATACAGTTCCAGCATGCAGGGCTCCTGCAGCAGACGTGATACTTAACTCCTCCATAGGGTTGATTAAACTTTCCAGGAGTTCAGTGTGACCACTGTGATTCAACAGGTAAAGAATCTCATGCCTGAGTGATAAATAACTTGGCTCTTGTTAGAAACCCAGTAATTTGCCCTGCTAGTCAATGATAGAGCCAGGAGAACCAGTGAATTTACCCAAGTCCCAGCCCAATAGTCTCCATCTGCTGAAATACATTTAAAAGACAAGCTCTGTCTCACAGATTTTGCTGTCTGAACCAGCACTTGTCACCTTCAGAGTTTGTAGATATTGGCAATTTTCATGAAGTTTTCTCAGGCTCACCTGTAGAGCAGGTTGAAGCCAGCTGAAGGGAAACCTCTTTCCTTTGCCACCTTTTGCTGGTCCCTGCAAAGCAGCCCATAGACTCCAGGGCTCTACACACCACAGGTCAGATCCCAGTCATCTAACTTTATGCTTGAAGGCTCCAGGTGAAACAAAATAATTAGGAATTAGGAGAGGCAGTAAAAAACACATACATAAGCTAGAAAACAGTGGCTAAATATGCCCACTGCTGGATCTGAGGTGGAAGATTACACTTACTTGTTGAATTTGCCACTTGGAGAGCACAGACAGTAAGCTTGACTTTTATTCCCATACTTGGCTCTCTGACATCTTGACTCTGCTGGCATGAGGCATGTCTGCTGCTCAGTGATAGTGGCTTGACATTTCCTGTTGCTTTGCCTTGAAACCATTTCCAAAGGCAGTAATGCACACTGGAGTAGTTCCCTAACTGGCAAAGGCTGTCTTTGGTCGCATCCCTGTTGATTTTTAAGTGTGTGTTCCTCCTCCTCCGCAACTATTTCAAATGTATCCATGTCAAGTGGATCTGAGTGTCTACTGCTGCTGGCAACTGGTTCCTTTAGTGTGGTTGCTGGAAGACTTTGCTATTCTTTTTCTTCTTTTTAGGAAGAGTGGGAGAAGAGCCTCATTCCAGCTGTTTCCTGAAATTTCCCCAGCCTATTAGCATAAAGAAAAAGAACTACTACATGGGAAAAGCTTACTCCTATGTTTATGCCAAATGGTGGAATTTAACTGGGTCATTTAATGTCCATTCCTTTAAAATGGAGACAGTCTGGGGCCAAAATCTTGCTGTGGCCTAGATCATGACTGTCTTTGCCAGTCTTGATTTGGGCAAATTTCTGTCACATTTCTCCTGATTGGTACTGACCCGCAAATGCACGTAAAATCTCTGTGATAAATTATTATTAGGGATGGGCTATCAAGAACCATTTTCCTTGGCTTTTGGCTAATAGATAGATGTTTTCTCTATTGTCTGAGCTGACACAGACTTGCAGCAGAAGTCTTGCACAGACAGCAGCTACCCAAGATCGTGCTAATAAGCACAGCAGAGTAATTAAGTGCATGAGGGCAGCTTGAAGTGGCACCAAACCAAGTTAATCTGTCTGGCGTGGGTGCCAAGTGTTGCAAAGCTCTGGTAGCTTCAGGGACTTCAGTTTGGCCTCCCAAGCTGAGCACAAACCTACAGCTGCCCTACTGCTGGTACCTGCCTCAGGTTTAAGGTGGCAGGTCTGTGCTACAGTGCAGCCCCCACATGAAGGCACACAGTTCTCTGCTGTTAAATCAACAAATGTCAGGAGTGCAGAGAGGGAGGGAAGGAGTCTGGGGAGATGGGGCAGCAGTGCAGGGGATGGAGGCATTGGCTCTCTCAGTTTTTGGACTGGTAACAGGGTGCTTATGAATTTTTCCCATTTACCCTTCCCCCTTCTTATCCTCTTGGCTTCTCACACAATTACAGAATGAGTCTGTGTGACTGTATGAAAGGCATTTCCTCCTCTTACTTTTTTTTTTTAAAGTCTGCTTCAGCCCACCAGCTGCTTTCCATTAGTGTTGCACACACACTCACTAGGAGGGCAGGACATAATGCTTCAGGCACTGTTGAACAGCAGAAATCCTTCAGAATCGCTGTCAGGCAGAGGCTCCTCAAAGCAGATTGTAGCTAACAAGAGTTCAGCACTTTGGGACCTGTCTTCTGGTGAGTCTTCACAGAGGAGCCAAGGTGTGGGGACAGAGCGGGGTTGGGGGCATTGTCTGATTGCAAAGCGTGAGATCTGTGGACAGATCTCTCCATGTGGATGGTTGTTTGCTCTGGGTACCTTGTCAAGGTTAGCAGCTTCATTTTGGCTGTTGCTATGGGGAGTTATGACCCTCTGCTTGATTCTGGGAGAATATTTTATTGATATTAAATATTATCTAGATGCTTATCCAGACTTCCTGGTGGGTACTACTGCTGAATTTGTTATTTGTGATCCTTGGAAAAGGACCTTAAACTTTCTTTTAACTATCTCTCCTCCAGTGAAAATTACAAAATCAGTATTCATTAATGTGATAAACTCTTCCCTTTACCATTACCAGTGGAGAAAGTAGCAAGAATCCTGGTACAGACTGCTGTTTGTGCTATTCTTTTATACCTACAAAAAACAGTCATGGGAGAGACCACACGGGTGGCACCCCACAGGAGACACCAGCTAGGGGCTGGCAAAAAAACCCCTGGGAATTTCATCCTAGAAACACTACATTATAGAAGTGCACAATGGGATCAGCAGCACAAGGTCAGGTCCTGGTTCCCCCCGTCACGTTGGCTTGTACCCTGTTTCAACAAAGCTGTTTGTGGAATCCCACGCTGTTCAGCATATTTGGCGACCGTGGGCCTTGAAGTGCAGCTCAATCATCTCATGGAGAGCAAAGGCAGCAGGTTACTGAGTCTCTGATGGGACGTGAAAATTGAGTAGAAATCTGGCTGGCTGTGCTATTGCTGTATGATTGACTCTGAAATCCTGTTCCGTGGAGTTGCAGAGGGTAAACTTTACTTCACTTAGCTGTCATTGGATTAATGAGTTCATTGATAGCTTGTTGGGTTCCCAGAGAGGAAGGCCATCAACCACATTTTGTCAGAACAAAGTCCTCTAATGTGCTTTTATAAGAGAGAAGAAAATTTAACCTCTCAGTCACCTTTTGCTGCAGAATGTAATCTGAATATTAAACCATCCTGCATTCTGTGTTTTTTTGAACCTTGGTTTTCCCAAGAAATAGAGGGGCTTTCTCTGAGGTCCTGCAATAGCTTGAAGTGTGTTCTGNCCTGCAGGTTGATGACCTGGAGGACCAGATGAGGCCCACAGGATCTATTTTCCTGTGCTGATGCATCTTGCTGTGAAAAGTGTGTGTCCTGAAATCTGGGGCATGAGCTTGATTTCAAATAATTTTTGTAGCATGGAGGAAATTGGTCTTTAAAAGCTCCAGGCAAAAATTTCACCTCTTTCTCTTGGCTGCTTGCCACTGTCTGTCTTCTATAGGCTATGAAGATGCTAACTGAATGCAGTGCCTCACATTCTTGAGGCTTTATTTCCTCAAGTATTTATTTGATAAGAAAGAGGCTGTTTGGGGTTCAGCATCTCCTTTGATCTCTCTGTCATAAGGCCTTCTGGGATGCTTATGCAGAGCCATGAGACTGAAGCTGAAGAAACACTAAAGATGGGGTAGGAGCTTGCTTGCTGTGCAGTTTCCAAGTCTTCTGCTCCACTGGAAAGACAGCAAGGAGGCCGTGCCCCTTTTCTGAGGCTGAGCAGAAAGCATTTGTCTTGGACCTTTGTTGAATGCAGGAAACTTGAGTCCTGTACAATGCTAACATCCCAGGAGTCCTTAAACATACAAACCAAGCAGTGAAAGGGAATTGTCTTTTATTCATTTAGCATTCTCCCACCCCTCTACCCCCCCATGTACATATTAAGTCTTGTGTTCAGCTTGGCAAAGTAAATGGTCAGAACACCATCCTGGAATTTTATTTTCTTTTATCACTGCCCTCCCATAGAGTACTCCAAATATTTGTCCAGTTGGTTCAGTTTGTAAAGGGGAGACAAGGACATTTCTCCTGTTCCTGGAGATTTCTTTTTGCTTTTCAGACCCATTGGTTCCCATAATGAGTAGAAGAGCTCCAGATGAATGCAACACAGAAGGGTTATCAATGGAAATTTTGTATGGGATAACAGAGAGCCTAGATCTAAAACATCAGACCAAGTGAGGGTAGTGGTGACTGCTAAGTTCCATTGTCTGTTTTGAAGGTAAAGCAAACCCTGCAACTTTGTAGGAGTTTAATTGCTTTAAAGTACACCCCAGCAATGCAAAGAGGGTCTGATAATGTCAGTATTATTTTTATGATTGCATCTCCATAGGAAGCCACTCTTTGCAAGTAATTAATTAATTCACAGTTACAGTAATCCCTCCCATCACCCTGTGCAGGGAGAGGCAAACTTTGTGCTTTTGGTAAACTTTCAGTCTTTTCCATGGCCCTACACAGGAACTGATGCAGTGGACTTGCTGGCCATGGCCGAGTCTGGCTTTTGAGGGGTGTGGCAGAGATTCAACATCTTGTGTGCCCTGTACTTTTGCAGCAGGAGGTCTGTGCATGTGCAGGGATTGCAAACACTGTTTGAGACAGGATTAAGAACGTATTAGAAAGCTGTAGACTGGGGAAGTGTGCCCACTGTTTCACTTCTAGTGAGAAGCAAACAGTAGCTGTGACTTGGCAGCTCTCCTGTCTCGGCTGGCCATGTCTGTCCCTGCTTCCACACTGAGGAGAAGTCTCCTGCATCCCTCTGAGAACAACTTCTCCCAGCTGTCCTGTAGCATTACAAAAGTATCAGAAATGCTGCTTTAAAAGGCCATTTATTTAACCTGATATTTTTATCCCTGAAAATCAATGCACAGACAGTATTTGTTTAAAACTTTGTCTCTAATGGTGTAATGCTCTGGGAGAGCTCACAGGGTGTTAGTACAGCTGATTGAACTGGATGTACATGGTATTGATACATCCTGACACTGTGTCTGTCTGCTGTTATTAAGGCCTGGAAGTGGTGAATATCTGGAGGTTTGATTGGTTAATGCCTGTGCTCTCACACGTATTTGTATTGAAGGGATTTTGTCCTCTTTTTCTCTATTACACTGACCCCCAGGCTAGGGTTTGTTGCTCAGAACATTTGTTAACTGTTCTCTGTAAAGCACAACTCACTGCCACCAGAATTTGAAGTCTAAATGCCATCTAATTGCTAACTTTCCTCTAGGTATGTCATCAGGTTTTTAATGATGGAACTTCCACTCTGCTGGTGGAATATATACTTCATATATTATATAGGATTTTTTCATGTGATTCAGCTACTTCAAGTAACTCAAAACTTGAGAAAATCTGTGATGTTCAGTTCACTGGAAAAAGACGATGAGATATACAAAGGCACCAAACCATCAGGTCCTGAATGGGGCACCCTTGTAATTGACATTTGAGCTCCATGTCCCCCAGAGAACTCAGCTATAAAATTGAGTTAATGCTGGAGCTGATTTGGCTGTGAAGAAATTGCCTCAGAGCTGAACTGCTTTGCAGTTGTAGTTCTACTTGTATGAAAGATACACCAATTGGAAATATATGCTTGCAGTTAGAGTTAACGCTGTAGTCAAAATACCTTCAAAGGATGGAAGAGATCTGAGTGAGGGCTGGGATGCTTGAGCGAGTTAAATAAACGTTGAACTGATGCAAACAAAGCTGGATCTGAAAGCATCAATTTTCTCTTGCTTTGGTTTAATTGAAGGTGGTTAAAGCAGAAGTTAGAGGTCTAGATGAGCCAAACGCCAGGTCCGCTTACATTTTGTGAAAATAAACTCAGGTCTGGAGACTTGTCAGTTTGTCCTTGTAAATTTATTGAATGCTTTTTTGGTACTTTATTTCAAATGCACTTCCCTTTACCTCAGAAAAATCTAACACAGTATGCATGATGCATAAAGTTGAGAGGAAAAATTGGAACCAAATTTCTTTTTAATATAAAGAAAGAGTCTATAAGAAAGTCAACTGATGACTAATTTAAAGAAAGCACGCAGGAATCGCAAATATTTTCATAGAAAATTGGTAAGAGAAGGGGAAAAAATGATAAAAGTAGAATGGTTATGAGCATCCAGGAGGAAACTTAGAATCCTATTTTTTTTAATTGCTTGTTCAATACTGTCTGACAATTGTTTCAAGAACAACCTCAGTGCATCTCAGTTATGGAAGGTGTAATCAGTCTTGGTTGTTGCAGTGATTTTTTCATTGGTTCTTAACAAGTTGAAGTGAGATTATTTGGAACTACATTGTGTTAATGCTCTTCCATGCCCAGTGCTCACAGGGGATCAGTTTGACTGCGCTTTGCTTCTCTTTTATACCCCCTATTCCTCCCCACAGTTCAGCAGCTTGACAATTTACATGTCTGTGTGGCCAGTGAAGGCAATGGTTAACTTCATGGCCTCTTTTTTCACAGGAGCCCTGCCTGTTTTACCTCCATGAGCTGCTCCTTTCTTTTCTCTGACAGACACCTCTGCCTCTGATTTTGTGCACCTTATCTTTTAAGGGTGTCTGAGGATGTGGGCTCATAGAAAGGTCCCAGTGCTTTTGGGCATGACAGATCTTGGAGTAGGTGGGTGATACAGAAGAAATGGAAGACTTTAGTGCTTGGCCAAATTACAGAATCACAGTCTTGTTTGCTATTGACTCGGCTGTGTCGTTACACCACTTAAATGTGGCAAATTGTAAGACATGATCTATGCAGAAAAGGGAGCAGGATTTAGTTGTAAAGGTTTCTTACTCTGAGTCCTGAGAGCATATGGGAACCTCTAATTATATAAAAGTATCACTGAGGTATATTCCATAACAAAGGACAGTATTTATGAGCTGCCCTGCTAAACATTTCCATTGTTGCTTGACATTTGTACTGTAACTCTTGTGGTCTGCTGCTTCGTTCCTTTGTCTGTGACAGACACCCATTTGGAAAGTACAAAGTGGAGCCAGTTAACACTGAATGATATTAAAACTAGGCTGAACTTCTGTTTTCATCAGGGAGGAAGATGATGCCATCAGCTAATTTGGTTGATCAATAGCCCTGCTGGCGATAAGGTTTCAGAGCTTGTGGTTAAAAGCTGATTGCACTGGATCCAAAATTAATTTGATCTATTGGTTTCCACAAATGTAGCATAGCCTGGAATGATGTTTCAGTGCTGATGCCTAACTGGTTTTAATAATGATGACAGACTAGACTGGTGCCTGCTGTGAGGACAGTAATACATGAACCCTGGGCAGCTGAGCACTTATATTTTTTACAGTAGCATGGAGCTGTCACTCTCTAGCAAAGGTTCATTATTCTAAGACTGGGAAGCATTACAGTGTTTGCTGAGCAAGTGTAATGACATCCTTTCTGAAAGCAAACTTTGATTCTGGTCTCCTAACAAGAGAGAGGTGCTGGCAATGATTAGACTGGATTGTTAGTTGTGGCTGGAGAAATAAGTGTCTCTGAAAAGCAAAAAGTTCTGTGGCCAAAGTGAAAAAAAGTGTGCGAGGCATGTTTGTGATAACCATTCGGGCATGTAATTGTAGAAAGGATTCAGCTGTGTTCTTTCTTCATGCTGAGTGGGACCATATTCTGCTGGGGAGATGGACTAAAATTTAACTGATGCTTTCATATCTGTTTCAGTGACTATATAATGGCTACGAGACCCACGGAGGTCACACAGTCACCTGAAACTGGAGACACAGTTGAAGAGTGCACAGGTAAGCAGTTGTTCTCTGAATGTATAGCTGATTTTGGAAGATTTATTTTCTTCAGTTAGTCAGTTCTGTAGTGACTTGTTTTGCAGTGTTGTTTTTTGGGGGCTTCTTTTGTAGTGTAAAGAAAATTCTGTGTGTGTTTGTTAGCTGTCAGTATTATGGAAAAGATGTTTTAATGTGCAATACTGGAATGGCATATCCTGTTGGAAGGTATTCCTTTTGATTCTGACTTGGGTTTTAAAAGCAGGATGTTAGAGCTTGAAGGGCCGATTGTTGTGCCTGCGTTGAGGTGTCCTGCAGAGGTGGGAGCCTCTGTCTGTGGGAGCTGTATCAGTACCCCCAGCAGCCTCTTTCTTTCTCTGCTTCTGGCCACAGGCAGCCATTTGTTATTTATTCTTTAATCTGGTGGCATGGTCTGATGCAAACAGTGTGAAGGGATGGAATAATAGGCAAGAAAGGAAAATATCTTACTTATGCCAGAGGCTTGTCTACATTAAAGGATATCCCCTTTGCCAGTTTGAATACAAGGAATAGCATCATGTCAGAAGCATCTCTGGAGAAGTGGCTGTCACACCATTTGATTTTCCTCTCTTTTCTTTGGCTAATGTTTTGCAATCATCTTAAATGTTTGTGTTTCAAAGGTCATCTTGCTTTATCCTTTAGAAATGTATTTGCCACTATCAAAATATTGTTAGAAGAGATAAGCAAATGCAAAGAGACTAATAGCTGAACTCTGCTTGGCAGATGGATAGAGGTGAAGAAAGTGTTATGATAGATGCTCAGCACTCTCTGATTTCTTAGATTTATATTGTGTTTTGTCACACAGTCTAGTGCTATCCCAGCAAACTGGTAAGCTTGTGTAAAGCCCATGCATGAAAATTTTGTACTCAGGTTCACTAGAAGATTCAGAAAAGAGATTGTATTCTGACCTGGGAGATAGGAAAAGCAGTAGATGGCTCATGATCTGAAGTGTTGGCTCTAAATCCACCAGGAATATTTCTCACCCTAAATGAACAAAATTTTAAATAGTTAAAGGCAGCTGTTCTGTTGCCAAGGAGTTCAAGAGACACTTGGCTGGACATGGACAAAGCCATTTTAGAATCTTCTGTTTACTTCCAATGTAATGAAGGATTGCCTCACCTCTCCCTCTTCATAATTAGCTCATGATGTAAATGTTCAAGGAGGCTAAAATCCTCACCTTCACAGCCCAGTGGATTAGACTGATTTCTTGAGGTTTGCCTTACTGTCCCTAGTACAAGGCTTCCAGTGCATGCTGCTCCTTCTTTGTGGCAGGAACCAGGTTGCTGTCCAAAAACTGCCAGCACCCAATGTTAGTGGTACTGAATTCCATGATTTTATTGCCTGTCTGCCAATATCTGGTATTTTTTATGAAGTTAGAATCATGACATTTTCTGAGAATCTCCTCTATGGGTGGGGATTTTTTTTTTCAATTGTTTTTAATGTTGAAACTATCTAGTCCTTTGATTTGAGGGAAAAAATGATAGAAAATACATCCTTACTGCACTCTGGGAAGTCAGAGACCATAGAATATCCCTGAATTAATGGTTTAATTTAAATATGATCATTGACCTCCCAAATCAGATGTTGTAGTTTCAGTTTTTGCACTGGGAGAGGCATCCTTTCCTTTCCTATCTTGTTATGGGGAAGAACTATTCAAAGAGTGGAAGTTAACTCTCTGTGTGCACAGTAGACCCAATGAAATAGGCAGTACACAGGCAGTAAAAAAACCAGAATACACAAACTTTATGGAGAAAGGAAAACACTTATTCCTGCTTCTTTTCCATTACAGTTGGCTAAAACATGCCACAGGCAACTAATTTTTAGAAAGGCTTTTCCTTTTTAGGACAGTAACCTAGAAATTTAGTATTTTATTTTTAATGACAAAGAACTCAAGATTGGCGATCATAATATTTAAAAAATCACCAGTGGATGAAGGGGAAATAAAATAGTTGTTTGAGCTTGGATTTTTTGTTATGCAATGATTTTTTTTTTCATTTTGAATATTAAGGTCCTCTTGCATTTTATTAGTTCAAGTATCATTGAGCATTCTACCAATTTAGTGTTATGTTGGGCTGCTTCACAGTGCACTGAGATGTAGGCACCTTTAGCTTAAAGGTGGCATCCTTTTAGTGGTGTGCAAAGCCAGAGCACAACTGTTCGCAGCAGGAAACAAACAAGAGCGTTGTCTTTCTGGACCACTGAACAGTCCCACAGTTTTCATCTGCATCCAGCACTAAGTGTCTAGTAGTGATTTTATCTTTTTTTACATAATAATGTGACAAGTGCCAGGCTCTGGAACTGCAAGGAAACTTACTGTCTTCTCATTCATCTGAGGCAGCTGAATGTTTGCAGCTGAGCAAAGCATGGTTGAAGAGGAGTTATTGCTGGAGGGGATGTACCCAGCACATCAGTGATAAATTAGAGTCTAGAGGAGGCACTGCAGTAACTGATGTGTCTGCATCAGATACTCTCTGTTGCACAATGGTACAAGTGTTGTCCCATGCCAGCTGGGGTTTGCTCGTTGGCAGAGTTTGGAAATCCTTTCTGTTAGTGCCATTTCTGATCTAGACAAGCATTTGCAGTAGGACCTTGGCAATGTTTTCTTTTGTGGCAAGACTTATATCTGTTTCTCTTAAACATCCTTAGGATCACTTGTTATTTTGTGGTGGGTTTCTTAGTGTGTTCGTTTGTTTGAGTTTTTTTTAACGCTCTCCTGGTTCTCTGGAAACACCCACATCTAACTAAGCTTGTCAGTAATGCTTGCATTAGAATCCAGCTTGCTTTCTGTCTGTATAACTGACAGTTCACCAGCGTACATGACCAAGGTACACAGTTTCTCATTTAAATAGCTTTTTAGTTGCAGAGCTCCTTGCCTGTCTCAAAGTTTGCCATTTCGTTCCATGAGTCATTGACTGTGTTAGCAGACATTGCAGAATTGATATTTTTGGGGAACTGCTTTCATTAAACTGGTTAAACTTTTGTTTTGCGTATCTAACATAAACCAGATCAGCTTTGACAAGTTTCTTGGAAGAATACCATACACGTTGTCTAATTGCTGATATGAAAGACAGGAATGGTCAGGATGTGTTTCTAAAGACTCTGAAGCACACTTATCCTGCTTTTTTTACTTGAGAGGCTCTGTGTGTTTGCTGTATGACCTGTCTTCTCTCTCCAGTTCTTGCTATGGGCGCAGCATGAAGTTCATTGAGCCCTGTGGGAGTCTTAACAAATCCCAAACCCTTCGGATTAGTTCTGTTGTCTGAGCCACAGCAATACAACCTGTATGTTTTCTGTGATGGTCTCATTCACTTATTGCCTGATATGCAGCAGTGGAAGATAAAAATGCCTTCCACTGATAAACCCTTCCTAAGGGCAGCCACATTCCCATTGTTATGGAGACAAGTGAGACTTCAATGAGAGCTCACTTTACGTGATTTGAAAGATACTTTGATCTCAGGAACAGCCCAGGTCACTTGGAAAGCAGCGTGCAGGTCTGTGGTGGCTCTGCACAGGGGTGGCCATGTCACCAGGCTGTGCTGGACACCGTGGCAGTGTCCTTGTGTGTCCTGGCACGTGGTGCTGGCACGGGGCTGGGGAGCAGGGAGGAGACAGGGGGAGTCGATCTCAGTATCATTGTTTATCTCTCAAAGTGGCCACTGTCTGATGCAGCTGTGTGGTGGCACAGTTTCAGCCCCGATAAGGCCCACTGGCAGAGGTCCCCACACGTACAGGGCACACGTGGAGACAGAGCATCACCAACTAAATCACTGCTGGGAGAAGACAATAATTGTGTTGAAATAATGCCTGGCTTATGAAAGGACTCTCCAGCTGTGGGCATGTATTATGCCAACTGCTGTAAAGTATTAATTGAACAATGAAGTTGGCTCAGATATGCAATGATGTTATTGCTCTGAGTGTGTATTTAAGTCAATCACGGGGGTCTTAGTACAATAGTTTGGCCCAAACCACTCAAAGTGACCCCTCAGTGCAAGGGTCAGGGACAAAATGCAGTGCTTGTGTGTCCTGAAAGAAAATATACATAAGAATGTTGAAGTATTTTAGATTATTTAAAAAAAAGACATCAGTGATGTTTCGTGGTGGGTTTTTTTGTTCTTTTTGTATTTTCATTCGTACTGTGGAAAATCTGAAAACAAATTAACAGTTTTCCAATTGTGTTCTTAGGGCTGCTGTGTTTGGGGCTTTCGTGTCCTGCAAGACAATGTCTTAAATTAAAGTTTGCTTCTTTGTCCCTGGAGAAGTTGTTGATTTTATTTTGGGACAGTTGTTAAATGTGGAAACAAATATTTTGGGTTCAGAATTCATAAATTCTTTTTCCAGTTTTAATCTTTTTGCCAATGTTGAATGTCCTTCAGGTGTTTTCTCCTTAGAGCACTGAGTAAAGAGTAAGCAGAACTAAACCAAACTAAGTAAAGAACATTAATAGCTAAAGACATTGACAGCATTTTTAATTGAAAATAAACCAAGTATGATCACGGTTCAGTTGTGGATAGATATATTCTCTATAAAAGGTTTTTTTTTTTGCAGAGACTGGAACCTAGGTAAGCACCACTATTGTCAGCCAGTGTTGCTTTATAGGAACCAAATGTAAGAATTGAAGCTTCACCTTTCACTGGATTCCAGCACTGAATTATTTACAGAGGAGCTGACTGAAACTGAATGGGCTGCTCTAGCTTTGAGGCTTCCTCTAGAATTTAAGAGATAACATTACCCAACCTAAGCAATATCAACAACTTTCAAAAATTTTCGGTTTTTTTCATGTTGCAGGAAAGAAAAAATCCAAATTTCAGACTTTCAAGAACTTCTTTGCCAAGAAGAAAAGGAAAGAACCTCCACCTCCCAGGGGAGAGAGTAATTTAAAACCTTGCCAGTCCAGCAGCGATGTCAGCATCGCTGTGCTCGACACTACTGCACTTCATTCTCCGAGGGAGGCTGGGTAAGCTGGCGGGGAAGGAAAATAAATAAAAGTGGACCTCTCACAGCAGTACGGTGAAAGCATGAGTTGGCCCCTTAGGAGCAACCTCTGTCCAAATTTGTGCAAAACAAGCCCTAATGCTGATGAAGGAATTCCAGGAATTTCCTCTTTCTTTGCTAGTGCTTGGAGAGTCAGCCTGGAAAGGAGGGGGAGGGCAGCCGGGGGCAGGAGTGATACAGCCTCTTAGTGTAAGTCTGCAGATAGCCCAGATTGCTTTGATTGTTCTTAGTGTTTGAAATCTGTCTGGGAAGGTCTGATCAGCAGCAACTTTTCAAGAAGAGGATGATGACTGAGTACTGCTAGTACAGAGAAGTGTGAAGCTGTGTGGTTGTTGTTCAGCATCAGTGATTCCCTCTGTCATGGCTGCAGTAAAGAGAGAAGTATTTCTGGTGTATTATCAGTGTGTGATTGGTTCTTTAACTTCCTTACCTAGCCCTTTTGGCATAGATAACAACTGAAGGCCCCTGGTTTTGTGTCAGCCACCCTTGGAGGGCTGTGTATGTAACTGAGGTTTGCAAGTCCATGAGAGCATTTCTCAGCTCTCTGAATGGTGTTAGTCCAAATGGTGTTAGTCAGTGCAATACAGACGATCAGCTTGCACTGCAAACCCTGCTTCACTAACAATCTTTAGACCATCAAACTACACAACACCTCCATTGCAAATCTCTAATTGACCCTGGCCTGGAACAACCCTCTGAGCATGGTCATGTCTCTTTCCAGAGGCGTGATGGAATGGTATCAGGTATAACCTGTAATTTGGCTCTCCTCCAGCTCCCCACCCTCCTCATCCTCCCCTGTTAGCCACTCAGCCAGGCTTCTCTCTGGATTGCTCTAGGCCAACAGACCTAGACTGAACACTGGCCATGTCCAGTGGTTTGCAGTGTTTTGCTGGAGCAGTCATTGGATGGAGGTGACACTAGCAGAGGGCATGAAGAGGTGACTAGAGTGGGACATGCTGAAATCAGCACTGATGCTTTCTGTCATCAAACAAGGCATTTGGTAGAGCTGGGCACTGCATTTCTTTGGTGGAACACTTGTAGATATTACTTTCTCATGGGTGCTTGTTCCTCCTTGCCCCACCTTTTCCCACTTGCTCTCTGTGTCATGGAAATGATCTGGGAATGAAACAATTTATTTTGTTTGTTAGCATAACAGCAACAGATTAACTGACCACACAATCAGTCTCCTGGGGCCCAGGAAATTAAAGTCAGTGCAGTCCAAAAAGCTTAGAAACATCAGCCCATAGGAGGGATCTGAGCTTGCCCCATCAGCCCATAGGAGGGATCTGGCTTAAAATCAGCTGTCTGCTCCAGAGCCACCATGGGTGAGAGCTCTTTTTCTTGCCCTTAACCAAGTATTTCAAGTCCAACTACTGTTTACCTCGGTTCTGTCCTCCTGTGATTATGAACTGTTGTGCAAGATCAGAGATCAGGAAGTGAGTAAAACCCTTCTTTTTCTTTTTTTTCCCTTAGAGATAGGATAAGAGAGACTATCCAAAAAGCTTAGGGGTATGTTTGTGCTACTTGAAAACCCTGTCATGTAGAGACTCTGCATAAACACACTTTGTAAGTACCTAAAGAGACAGAACTGCATAATCCTTAATAAAACCTGATCCTGAAAGCCACTGGAAATACAGCTTCTGAAGGGTTTATAGGAGGACCCTGAGCTTTGCAATTTCTAGCATGCAGAATATAAAACCCAGTTCTAGAACAATGCTGCTGTTTGCTTGTTCTTTAGGCAGAAGCACTGGTTTGCTTTTTTCTTCTTTTTTCTTAAACCATGTGTAGTAGGCTGACCCTGCTGAACATCAAAGGTGCCCACCAGAGCTGCTCTGTCACTCCTGTCCTCAGCTGGACATGGGAGAGAAAAGTTAATTTAAAGCTTTGTGGCTCAAGATAAGGACATGGAGAGATCACTCACCAATTGCCATCACTGTTCATCCCCCCGCGTGAAACACTAATAAAAGGAGTGGGGTTGCAGGAACAAGAAATGGGAGATGGAAAAAGCCATGATGGGTTTAGGAGCCTTGTGGCTGCCTGTGGAGTCCCATCATTTCCTCTGCCTTGGTGAGAAGCTTGAATGTTGATACACATGAGCGACGTGAGAATTTGTATGGGGAAAACAGTGTGGACATACAATGGTTGAAACATCTGGGCTTTAGTTAGTGCGTCTTTAGCACCAGCATAAACATAAACATAACTGTAACTATAGATATAAATATACTGCCTGGAATTACAGAGGAATGTAGATTTGCACATAAGAGACTGATCTGTACTAAAGCTGCAGTTANGGCAAATACATCCTAATGCAAATACGTTCTTTGCAATAAGTAAAATATTCCAACTAATGGTGAATATACACTATAGTAAATAAAAGCTGCATGACTGGTGTTCTTAATTCAGTAAAATTATGTCTTGCCCATATGGAGTACCTCTCATGCTGAAAAGGACTATAAAATCAAGCACAAAATATGGGATGGGTTCCTTAATGGTGAAATAAGGTATATAGAATTTAGAACTTATAGAACTGCTGTCCTGTAGACTAACACAGATGTTAACCGAGATGGATAATGGGAGGAAGCACAAACTCTGACCTGTGCTGTGAGAGAAACAGCTTTGATTGCCTTTGACTCAACATAAACTTAGAACAAATTTATTTTGCCCTACTGTGAGGCTGTGTATAACTGTAGACTGACTGATTACACCTTTGGGGAACAGAAGGGTTAGTCCAGCAGCTAGAGAAGGTGTCTCTGGAGATGTAAAGAAGGGGGATGCAGGAGGGAAAAGAGAAAAAGAGTAATTTGTCTGGGTTTTTTACATAGTATATTTACGTAATGAATGTTCAGTCTCTCATGGGTTTCTTCTAAATAAAGAGAGAATCTATGTTTAGGCAAATAGCAGAGACCTCTTCTATTTAATTTCCTTGCAGAAGAGTTTTTACGTACTGAGTTTTTCTTGTCAGAGTTGTGTTTTTAATTATCCTTTGTTCCTCAGAGTCAACTTTTAGAGGCAAAGCATTGCCTGTGCAGCCTCTGAGCCAAGGAATCCTCGTAATTTGTATTTGTTAATAGTCTCATGGCCAAAAATGAGAGAATATTCTATGATGTTTTCCAGTTCAAGACTAGGATGAAATCCTGAGAGAGGCTATCCCTGTTGTCTTTTGGACAAAGTAATGAACAAATAGTACCTGCCTATGCTGGTGGAACTTGGTTAATAAATGATTTGGAGCCTTCCTTGTTGTGCCACTCAAGTGCAAAATTTGCACTGCTTAACTTAATAGCCCAAGCCCAATCAATCTCAGTTAATTGCAGCTCAGTTAACAGCTGTTGTGGGAACTCATTATTGCTTCACTGGGCTGAACACTCAGTGAGCACAGAAACAGAGCAGGAATATCTTACCTAGGCTCTTTAACCTGACCATCAATAGGTCTGTAACTGTAGCCAGGGACACTTGCCCCACCTACATTTTTAATACGCTTGGGATCTGATCATATTTAGGATGTGGGTGAATGCAACTGTTTTTATTGCTGGACTTGAGAGGATTTGAATCAATTTTGTTAATATATCAAAGTTTTTGTACAAAGTTTAATGTATCAAAATTTTCTGCCCACATTTACTAGGAGGGAAAAAACAATCTTTGGCAGGTACAGCACACACCAGGCAGCAAAAGTTGTGTCCTGAATGTCTCATGCGTGGCACACTGCCACTGAAGGAGGACAGGGGACTCCTGTTGTCCCTTTCTGCACTGTGGACCTTTCTTGGTGTGGTTTGCATCCACCTAACTCCTGACATCAGATCTAATCACTCTGGACTCCTTCTCTAGTCTGCAGATTGACCTGTGTGTTCAGTGCAGATGCTGAGTGCATTGCAAAGGGACATCTGCATTTGATCAAATGTGTTTCTCCTCCCTTCTGAATATAAAAGAAGCAAACAGTGACTATCTTAAACATGCATGAATCTGAAGTTAAGCATGATGCATCCCACTCTGGCCTCTTTATCGTCCTTCTGCCCTGGTGGGGTGGTGTGGGGAATATACCCAGTGTGCTGACAACTTGTCCTTTCTTCCTTTCCAGGCCCAAGGGTAGCATGGGAAACAAGGCCTTGTCCCATGACAGCGTCTTCATTTTTGAGTCTGCACCAGGAAACGTGACAGATGATGTCTTGTCTCAGGAAAACATACCTGGAAGAGTGAAAACTTTGCAGGTGAGAACATCATCCCCCCATCAGTAGTGCTGCTTTTTATCAGCTGTCTCCCAGGAAATTCTGTTGCTTGATTCCTTTGCTGTTTGCCTTAGGATTTTGCTGACTGAAATACCCAAAGCCAAGTTTGCTACTTTTGGATCTATTCTGCTTCTTGGAAGCTGAATTTTTGAGCAGTCCTGGTGGTTTCAGCCTTGCCCAGATCTCATAGTGTGTGATGTCAATCCAGTTCATGAACTCCTGGAAACTTTCCTTATTAAGTGTGTCCTCTTCCAGTGGGATTTATATTCTTTACTTCATAGCTACTGCTTTTGGGTTAAGGCCATGTATTTATACTGTAGTGTGTCCCTTACACTCTTACTCTTTAAATATTATCTGTGGTACTCTTTTTGGCAGTTCTGGCTGAAATGTTTCCACTACATGTGGTAGTTCCAGTGGCTGTGTAAGTGTGTGGAATGATGGATATGTCAGGATGCTCTGACGGCTTTATTTATATAATTACTCTTTTGATCTCTTCCGGCAGAAGATACTGTATTCTGCTGGGTCATTTCCTTCTTCCAAAGCAATACTGAACCCTCCTTGACAGCTCCCTTATGAACTGTTGATTATATTACTCACATTTCACTAACTGCCCAGCTTGGAACACTCCGATAAAAGTTTAAGGTTTTTCCAGAGACTGAATACAAATGGTTGATAAAGGAGCCAAAGGTCATTGAAATTCTTCCTTTGCTCAGTGTGAGCTTCATGTTGCAAAAGACAATTGAGTCACATGTTAAGTAATAGAAGATGCACAGAGGGACTTGTTCCTCTCTAAGACTGCAAAATAGATGAAGCTATTTTTTGTATAACAAAAGGAGTAGCAGAAAAAATCATGCTTATATATTACAGAACATGGCTGGGGGGAAAGCTCTTTTCATGCTGTTTGCAGTCCACTGTGCCCTCTCCTCATCTATCATTCTGCATAGTAATGTAATACTGCCAGCACTGTTTTTGTAGCTTTAACAGACAGGCTTTTTCTGTAAGCTTGACTCTTGTCAGAATAAAAACCAGCCACTAATAAAAACAGTTACTTTCCTAGTAAATCAACTTCTACAAGTAGAAGACAGAATGCAAATTCAGTTTTCCCCACACCACTTTGGTGTCTGCGTGTAATAAATTTAATAAATCTTAAGGACGTTGTGAAAAGAGACCAAAGCAAAATTGACTTTCTTTCTTTTCCTTCCCATTAAGTGCACACTTAGGTTGTATGCCTTGTGTTGCCCATATATCACAGTGTTACAATATATTGCCCATCAATTGCAAAAGAAAGCTGTTTGGACTGGGGGACTAGCTAGACTCTGTGCTACCTTGTGTGGCAGCTAGATCTATAGGAATTATATTGCAAATGAGTTTTGCTGAATAAGAGTTTCAGCTTTTTAGGTCTATTTTACAGAAGTGTAGATGAATGCATAGATTGCAGGAAAACACAAAACTAGGCTTAAAATTACCCAATATGGTTTAATAAGCAAAGAAACAGAAAAAATAAGTCTGCATGTTTATCTCGGGAATATTCTGTTGAGATGTTTTCGGTTGAAGGACAAAGTTTGTGGTCAGACCTTGTTTCTTTTCCAGCTTTACCACAGCTGACAGACTTAAGCCAAGAATTTTAGTAATGGTGTTTCCTGAGATCTGAACATTTTTAGTTTGAGGGAACATCTGGCCGCTTGTGAGTTTGCAGACTTTGTTGTATTTTTCTAGGGTCAGGGCTTGCCAGAGCATTCATTTGTGCAATCCTGGAAAAGAATCCCCATACTCCTTTACAAACAAAGTTGTTCCTGGCTGCTGTTCCCATTCTTGCTGTAGACATAACCAAGCTGTGATGATGGGGAAAATTAACAAGCAATTCATTAGGGTGGACCAGAAGTGAAATTAATTTCATATTGTATAAAAATCATGACTCAGCTACTTGTGTGGGAGAGGATTGTAGCAAGCTCTCAAATTTGGAAGGACTTTGTGAGGGAAAGGTGACTACATAAACCTGTGTTTGGGAATGCTGACAGGCAATAGTTCGTGTGACTAAATATTTAAATTTATGTGACTAAAGAATTAAATCTATAATTTTAAAAGTTTTTAATTTAAATGGAGTTAAATTGTAGTAAATTTTCTGGAATGGTGAAATTCCTGTCTTCATTTGGTAAATTACTGAATAAAACTGATTTTGATTTTAATTTTATACCAACACCTGTTTTAATGATGGGTCCTTGATGCATGTAGCTGGATAAACTTTATCGATGGCTCTTTTCTGTAAATTTTATGTTACTGCAAGTTTTTCTGTTAACTAAAAGATTCTGCATATCTAATAGTAGCATCTGGGTTACCCTGTCCTGAACATCTCCTTTAAATTGTACCATTGTGAGTTTATATTCTATATTTCAACCACAGCTTCAGCTGCAGCAGAACGTCAGACTTGGATCACCTCCTCTTGTTATAACTGGGAAAAAACTGGAAGATGCAGGTGCTGTTTCTGAAGATGATGGTTTACCTAGAAGCCCTCCTGAAATTTCAACCCTTCATGAAGTTCTGACAGATTCGCCAAACAAGGTATAATTGTCATGTCACCTCAGTGGCCATCCATACAGAAAAGATAAAATCTGCCCCGAGAAGGGGAAGACCTTTTTGTTTGCTTGTGATAAAATGTGACAGTACAGATCAGTTAGTACCAGAAGAAATTACCTGGATGGATTGTGGACTTTTCGCTCTGAGGTAGACCCTACAACAACTCTAGACTCTAGAAATTTACCCTACAAATACCCTTTTTGGGTACAATTTTTTGTGCTTTGAAAAAGTTTTCAGGACTCTGACCTCTATCATTAGCAAATGCATTATTTTAGACTTCAGTGAACTTGTGAGAATTTGTAAATCTGATGATTTTAAAACAATAACCCAAAATAACTTTCTACAATATACTGCGTCCTGTGGTCAACCTTCCTGGCATATCTCAGGAGAAATCTCCCCTACTTTATGTTTGATGCCAATGAAGAAATTAAACCTACTGTGTAAGCCATGGACCCAGTGAACCTTCCTTTTTTTTTCCTCTTGTGTTCTGTCATGATTAGCAGTGGATGTCCAGCTCAAGGTAATTCAGTGTGATACTTCCCTTGACTTACCCTCTTCCTCATTTTATCCCACAGTCCTCCAACCCTGTTCAGCGTCATAGCTCTTTGAGTTTAGGCGGGACAGACAGTGAAGATGAACAGGTAAATAGCTCCTTTTCCTGCTAATAAACTTCCCTGAGTTATAGAGTCCATATTTGGATTCTGTATGGAGCCAGTATAGTAATTTTATTTTTTAAATTTATTCTGGGTACAGTGTAACCTAGGAAACAATTCTTTAAGAGTCCGGAGTGAGGCAAATGTTACTTAAAATGTACTTCTCAACATTTTGAATAAGAGGTAAAGACAGGCAGAAATCTACTGGCAAGTGGGTTGTGTGAACAGCACAAAGGCAGCTCTGTGACACAATATGAATCTATAAAGTTACACAAAAAATTGGACCAGGCAAAGCACTTCAATTCTGCTCCCATGTTCCAGGGCCCCCATACCAAATAATCACACCTTCCCATCAGTAGTGGCTTGTGAACAATGCCCTTTATCTCTCTAATCATGGGAAATGATTGCAGGACCAACCTTTCCTGATGCCAGGTATTCCACAGGAAAGGGTGTGTTTTAATTTGCAATTTTCTTTGGATGATAAACGACCATGAGAAGCAGCAGGTTCTGCTCTCAGAACAGCACAGTCCTTGACTGGATTGGAAGAATTTACAGAGGTCATATTTTTTGATGTACCTTGACAGTTTTTGTAGATGACATGTGACGATGTTTTCGTGATCTTTAAAACTTCATCAGCATACATGTTTAAAGTGCTGTGTTATATCCTAAGCTAAAACAAAACTAAATTGAGAGTGCCTGGCACAGTGCAATGGGCGTGTGTCACCCAGCTTTATGAATGAAGCTTGTTTGGGATGTCTGTGTCGTTTTGCAAGTGTTCCAGAAAGTTTGGTCTGCATTTCAAAACAGTAGCAAAATCACTCATACTTCTTGTTTAGGGGCTTTTCTACAAACACTTCTGCAAACCCTTTATTTTGGTTGCACAATCTAAAGTTACTGCTATTCAGCTCCCCAGAGCAGCACTGCTGTGAGGATGAGATCCACATCACTGTCTGGGAGTTTGTTCTGGTATACTGAGACACGTTTGATTTTCCTGAAGGTGGATATTGAAGGAGAAAAGTGACTATGGCAGCTTTCTTAGACATAATGAGGAGCAAGCATCCGTGCTATTTCTTTGGCTTTTTAATAATGTATTTCTGCGCTGGGTCAGGTTACTGGGATGAAGAGGCAGCGATGCAAACGGCAGCAGTGTCTCCTGCTGGTGTGTGCACATAGTGCAAACGGGTTTGCAGATGAGAACTGGGGTGGGGACAAGCTGAGGCTCTCACTGTGGCACAGACAGGCGTTTCTCCTTCTGTGGTATGTACGGCTGAACACACAGAATCGAGTAATCTCTCTGCAGAGATGACTTTAGGCATGCATTTTAAAATGAGGATTTATGTCCAAAACTACAGCTCTTTGAAGCTTCTGAAATGGAAAGAGCTAGCAAAGGAAATGTTCCAGAGACACGGGGAAGTAGAGCAAAATATGTACAACGCTGTATTTCTGTTTTACAGATACCTTCTGGAGCTTCCTCCAGGCCCATCAGTCCTTTATCTTCTGCCACTCAGGGCCCCCCTTTCTCAAGAGGCAGCAGCTTCCTTCCTGTTGATTTTACCATCCCTGCCAGTCCCCTTGGGTGCCTGGACACCTCAGCAGCCAGGCACAGGATTGCCATCAACCCTCGGAAACAGAAAGGCTTTACCAAAAAGCATCAGCTACCTCTCCAGGTAGGTGTTTTTTAGAAAAGAATCACTGAGCAGAAAGAAATGAGTGTAGTTTTTAATTATTATTTTGAAATATTTAAATTTCCTTTTTCTTTCCTATCCCTGTTCGTTTACTTCTTCCCTTGGNCAACCAACCAACCAACCAAAAAAGACTCTAAAAACTTCAATATCATGGAAACTGAAGAAAAGGTTTTGGTTTTCATTATTTAGCAAAAGATGTGGGTTATGCTTCATTTGTAAAAACATTTCTGGAGTTTGAAAAGATAAATATCAGTTTTAATGAGGCCTAAGTATTTTTACAAAACCATTTCTTAACTGGAATAGATCCTTGCCCACAGTGTTGGTAAATTACAGGATGGAGGTTTTGTGTCTATGATTTGAGTATTCATAGAAATGTGTGTGTATAAAGTACAATTTTTGTGTGTGATTCTTCAGTTAAAGCATCTTCACTTCTTTAGGTGGAGCAGCTGGAAAATGAAGCATGTCTTCCTGCAACTCCAGAACGGGGAGGAAATTCAACAGAATTACTTGAGAGTGATAAACATAAAAGCAATTGGGAAGGTAATGAAGACATAGGTATTGCTACTTTGAGTACTTGAACTCTTCTGTATAACACTGACAGAACCTATTTGGATTGTAAGTCCTTTCAAACTAGGCATCATTTGGTTCTATAATATAAAACCAGTCCTGGCTGCTAAATTGTTGTGATGGAAAAAGTCAAGTACACTCAACAAAGTGATGCTGAAGTGGTGAACTTTGAGGGCAGCATTAAAAAAACATGAGGTGAAAGCACCATGTTCAGAAGCACCTGCCCTACACAGCTGGCTGGACCTCAATTAATGTGAAACTGAGTTCCTTGGCACTCAGAAAAACCTTAAACTTGGCATTATATGTTGTGTATCAGGTGACTTTGATTGGCTTCTGTTAACTGGATCTTCCTTTGCCACTCACCCAGAGAGAATTTCCCCAGTCATTGTCGATGGCTTTTCTAGGCACACACATGCAGAAATGTCTAGGGAATCCGGCTAGTAGTGTTACAACTAAGGGTATGCACAGGAGAAAACTAAACAGCAACTAAAGTGATACACCTGAAATAGACAGCAACTTTCAGTCATTCCCTGGATTAGGAATGATCAAACTAAAACTTTATTAGTCTCTCAGTTGGACAGTCCATTTCTAAACAGGCTCTGAACAGGCTTTTTGATCAGTCAGTAGTACCCAGATGTGGGACATCAATATTAAAGGACTGCACTGTCTGAAATGCATACAGATGGTATCTGAATTGTAACTGCTAAGTGCACACTCTTTTCTTCTGTTAAATATAGGATTATCAACCCAAGTGGGACACTGTGCAAAGGGAGGTGGTTTTAAGGAGACACCAGGTGTAAAAGCTTCTACTGATACTGCCCTTGACTCTCGTGATTCCACACCTGTGGTAGAAGACCCCCGTGCTTTGCTGCAAGAGGATGGGTGCCTTCCTGGTGTGGACCATCACTATAAAGGAGCCACACTCCTCCTGAGGCCTGAACCTTCTCCAGTAAACCTGGAAGAACACCAGAGTGCAAAAGTGTTTCACCCAGCAGATGAGTCTGCTAATGAATCAAAATTACATCCACAAAGTACCGGTGCTGAAGTACCTACACTTCCAGAATTGCAACAACTTGAAGGAGAAGCTGTTGTGTCTCCAGACATTCCAGCAGCTGACTTGTTTAGCAGTGGTGTGGAAACAGTAGGCATGGACATATTGCCAGATGTTGCACAAAGCTCCTTAGCAAACTCGGGGGATCTAAACATTGAAGTCCAGGAAAAAGGGGATCCACTGTTTACTGGCAAAGAAGAACTCTGCTTTGGTACTACTGGGGATCATTCCAAACATGCTGTCTCAAATACTGCACTGAGCACTCCACAAGTTGCAATATCTGACTCTGAGTCTTGTTCTGACATCAAGACAGTGGCTGTTTTGAGGTCTGAAAAGAGTTCTGTAGCAAAAAATGACAAAGAAACTTGTGGAATTACAGGATTTCAGTTTTCAAAGGACAGTGTAGAAAAAAAACTGGACACTGCTGCACCTGTCTCAGAAGCAGTGTGTGTGGTACCTTGCAGTAAATTGGAAGTATGTTTTAAAGCAGAAATTGTTCCTGTTTCAAAGGGTAACCAAGGCAGTCAACAGGCCAATGCATCATACATTTCTGAAAAAGTTTCCATTGGGTGTCTTGCCTCTTCAAGTTTGGCTGGCTTGAAGAGTAATATATCTTCTGATGCTGACAGTAAGGAGTACCAGATAAGCAGTACACCTTCTCACAGGAAAACAGCAGAAGGCAATCAATCATCAGATGAAAATGTAAACAGTCCAGTGAAGACTGCTTCTGCTAAACCAGTCAGATTTACCATTGCACCAGCATGGCAAAGATCTCTCTCAGGGGGTTCCAATTCAAAGGAAGATTCCTATTTCAGAAGTTCTCCAACATCCCCTGTAAGACCAGAGTTCTTTGAAGGAATGACAAAAGAACACGCACGTTTTGATGCAGTTATGCAGGAATCAGCAAAAACCAACTCAGATAGATTTGATCGAGATTGTAGGGACAGAGATCTGCATTTGAAATCTTTTGTGGAGTGGGCTGACCCTGAAACACAAAACTTTGAGAATCCATTTGGGGTCAGATTAAGAAGAACATCATCTTTACTAAAATACCAGAATGAAAGTCATGTAGAGCCTCCAAAGCTGATCCCCTCAGCTGTTCCAGTTGCTTTTTCTGCTTCAGTCAAGGAGGATCAGGAATTGATGGGCACTGGGAAGCCACCTCCAAGCCTTCCTGTTAACACAAAATCAGTTGTTAAAAAACCAGATCTCCTAGAAGACAAAAATCTTGCCAAGGCAAGACCAGAAGAAGTGGCAACGAAGCAAAATAGTTATAAACCTTCAGGTATTTATGCTGTATTTGTATCCAAACTTTGTGGAAAACAGTGATCATGTAAAAAACTTTGTCAGAGTGGTAACAAGAACAAAAAAATCCTCTTGGCTAAGAACCAAATTCAGCCTTGAGTTCATCACCACTATAATTTGATTGGCTTGATGATTTGGCCAGTCAAGAGAATTCTTGGCTTATCTTAATGGAGGGTGTGTTCCAGCGAGAATAACAACAGGATAATAGCTTAAATGCCTCTGAAACATTTCTGGTACGAGGTATTTGTGCATATAGTTGGAGTTTTAACACAGCTTTTTAAAACTTGCTGCAGTTTTGTAGTTAAAAATTCAGGCTGCAGCTGCTCAGACCTTGACTAGGAGTTGCATTAAGTGTGAATTTTTTTAAAACAACAATTTAATTTAAAATATTTTAAATATTACAAAGAAACACAGATTTTACTGCCTACATTAAAAAAATCATTATTGTAGTACTCATTTAATCTGCAATGGAAGGATGTTGCTTCAAAGGCAAAATCCAGTTCAGAGTGATCTCAGTGGGACGTCTGCCATTGACTTGGACAGAAGCACAGTTGGGTCAAAAACTCGAGAATAAATGGAAAAAACAGTTATTGCCAAGGACAAAATCATCAGGGAAGGCAGTTTTATCTCCACCATGTTCAAAGGGTATTACAGATGCTGAAGGATTTAAAATGTGAAGCACTAGCTTTAGGCTGACTTGACCTAAATCCCTTCTTTACTTCAAAAATGCTTCTTTTGTAGAAAAAGTCTCTCCATATTTGGAAACCTCTTCCTCTGAACCAGCTTGGGTCTCCATGGCAAAGCTAAAACAAAAGGGTTTCCAGGACCATCCTCTTGCCAAAGAACATAAAGATGAAGGCACAGCTTTGACGACAGTGGATCACGGAGAGGTAGAGTACCAAGTAATGTTGCCTGGGTGTGAATTCTGCCCCAGGTCACCTGGGTACTTTTGCAAACTGTTCAATATTGTCTTCATGGAAGGTGTGTGGTGAGCACTACTCAAAGAGAGCTTTGTAGGCCTGGTCTCCAAAACACTTAGACAGCTGATGCAAGTGAGCAAACACCTGTGACTACACTATCACAGGGATTGGTTTCAGAGCTGATTGTCCCATATGTTCCTTTGTACTGCTCAAACCTTTTCAGAGCTTTCTTATTGCCCAGAGCATATTTATGTAGCTGCTTTGAGTTGCACTAGCTTCCTCACTGCCATCTCCCTCCCTCCTACAGGATGTTCCCAACCATCCTTGCCTGGCTTTTGCTGCATTCCCACAGCCAGGTTTGAGAGGTTGCCAGGATGAACTTTTTGAGTGCCCATTGCTGGCAGTGAATTGCTTTTTTTTCTTCTCTCCTCGCATTGCATGCAGCAAGAGATCTGTGCTAGTGAGAACGCATTGAAGAAGAATATGCCTTCCAGCTCTCAGGACAAGAAAACGCAAGTGAAGACTGGTGTGTCTGCAGCAGCAGGTATTCTGTTTCTTTACATCCTGGCAAGTTAGCACCAGTAAGTGGTGAAGGTGGTAGGTGATGAGGGAAGAGGGACACCATTTTTATAATCAGCACACTTCATGTAAGGCCTGTTCACACCATGATTTTTGTATAAGTCAACATAATGGCCTGTTTGCTCAGCACAAAAAGCAAGTGAGGAACTCTTATCTTCACTGCCAGTTTGTGAAATGTCATATAAACAGTCTGGTGATTTATTACTGGCCAAGATCAGTACTAAAGAGCAGCAGTTGAAGTTGGAGAGTATCCAGAAGAGAGCAGCAGAAAAGGTCAGGTCTTCTAGATCTCCAGTCAGCCAGGAAATACTGATAGGAGTTGTTTAGTCTAGAAAAGACAACTAAATTTTCTGCAGAGAACAAGATTAGTCTTTATGGCCAGCATGAACTTAAAGTGCACCAGGGGATGTTTAGCTTAGATGTTAGGAAATTCTTTCTAACAATGAGAGCTGTGAGGTGCAGAAGACCATGGCTTGCATATGGAGAATGTGCAGTTTCCAGGGCCAGATGTGTTGAATAGATAAACATGTATCAGGCCCCTCTCCTGAACACTTAGCTGTGTTTCTCTTTATTAAAGATGCAGGGGAAGAGTGTGACTCACTTGGTGACTCACATTACCTCTTCCAGGGCTTCTGCTGGGCTGCAGCTTCTCCCTCCCTGCTCACTCAGTGTGGTACCGAACCTCAGAGACACGCTGCAGCTAGATACGGATAAGCCAGTCCTTCAGCTATGAAAGCATTTTGTGCTAGCTGAAAGCTATTGATTGCAGATACTGCCTAAGTAGATAAGAAATGCACCACTGTGTCAACCCTGTGGCAATGGATGCAGATTCCTGTCGCTGACACAGTAAGACATGCTGTCTAGAGGGAGCCCATGCACCTGGCCTCTTTCTTTATCCAGCAGCACCCAGAGTTGTTGTACTGGAGATATTTGAGAGTATCTGTGCTGCTCCCTGTAGGAGTTATTGCTAGAGGTGTTAACCATTTCTGGATCTACAGGTTCTACAAAATTAGCTCTCTCCCTGACTACAGTAAGTGACTGGCTCGGGATGTTTGCACCTGCACAGAGGCTCTGATGCCAGCTGCAGCTAATTTTGTGTCTGTTTGTGTGGTTAAAATACCACACCTTTTAAAAAGAATTCTGCTACAGGTCAGCCTTGTCTTATGGTTTTAGGTGCGAAGTGAGAGATTAAACATAAACAGGGCAAGATTCTTGCTCAGATGAGGTCTTCCTCCAAAAAGCTGGTTTCCTGGATTTCTATTTATAGCATTATCCTAGCTTTGGAAGCCCAGCAGCAGCCTTTGGTCAAAATTCAGAACTTCACAAATTACTCTGCTACTCATTTATTAGAACTTGCAGTCTTTGTGGTGCTTACAGCAGAATTACAAGTCTTGGTGTGCTACCTCTTCCCCAGAATTGGCCTAGCTTCCTGACATCCAGTGACAGTTTCCTCCAGAGGTAGCATTTATAGGCATATTCTGATGTCCCATGATTTGAGCATCATAGAAAGTTCTGACTAGTGCTGATGTTTAAGGAGAACACTGCTCTTCTGCTGCTCAGAAAGCCAAGCCCTGTTGTTGAGGAAATGTTCAGCACTGTCTACACATGAGTAGGAAATTTGGAATCCCAAATGTAAACTCTTCTCTTCTCTGATTTGGTTCCCATTAGCCCAGTCAGGACTTTGTCTAGTTGAAAGTGCTGGTGGTGGAAAGGATGTAGAGTTAATATCCAGAGGAGTTATTTATTTGGAATGTTGTGCTTATTATGGAAATGGTTCTCTCCCAAAATGTGGAAATTAATTATCAAAATCAAAATTTCAGCAACACTTGAATTCCTACCTCATCTTAGAAACTTCTGAGAATTCCTTGTGTATGTAGAGCTGCAGCCTGTTTAATGGACAGTTATCATTCCTCCAATATTCTTAAGTGCAGTTTGCCTCCTGCAAGAACTACCAACCAGCCAGAACTTTTAAAAGACCAGAGACCTCTTTGAGTGAATATAGGGAACTACTTTAGCTCTGCTCGTGGAGAGTGACTAATGGAGCTGATGGACATTTTCCATTGATTTCAGTGCAAGCAAGATGAAGCTTCTTGTACTTAACATGACTTAGACATTGACTTAGAAATATTTCAAACAAGGTGAATGGAGCAGGCCTTTTCAAAATAGGAACTCAAATCCATCAAAGAAGCATTATCTGTATTCATCCATCCTTTTTGAGTATGACGGGCGTCTGTTAGGCCGCATTAAGAGGTCACCTAGTACCATCAGAACCCCACCATCATTAGCTTACAAGTGAAAGTACATAAACCAGTGGTTTGATTCCTACCTACTATTTAATAATTTGGCTGGACCAATAGTTGTGTTTGCAGTGAAGACTAAAAAAAAATCGTTATGTCTTAGTATTGGAAGACAAGCTTTTAACTCCACAGCCAGCCTGGGGTAATCCTTCTCCCGCAGCTATTTTGTTTCTGTTTTCCTGCATACTCAGGAGTCTTATTCCTAGATTTTCTTGTTGTCATAGAGCAGAATTAGCCTGTGGAGCTCCTTGCTGTGCACTTTAATAGAAATCAAGAGTTTGAAAAATTAAAAAATTAATTAACCAAGTATATGAAGTAGACAAATAATTGGGGCTATAATGCTTCATGTGAAGAATTTTGAAAAATTTCCTTCATCTATCCGGGCTTAGACACTTGCTGTTTGGACTGAGGAGAAGGTTTTTTTGTGGGCACATTACTCACTGTTCAGTATCAATTTTCCTGTTGCAATAGCTGGTCCTCACCATTGCTGTAGCTGGACCAGAGTGTCAACCATTGCCAAAAACCAATTCTTTTGACTTAATTGGTGAGTCACAAGCATTTTGGGCGGTAAAACAGTTTCTTTTGAGAGAAGAAAATATTATTGGCAGAAACTGGGTTTTTAACTCCCTAGACTTCTGGTGAGTGACTTATATCTTCTCATGGGCAGGTAAAGTTGGACCAATTTCTCAGGAAGCATCTGTGGTTCCTGCTGTTGAAAAGGAAGCAAGACACTCCTCTAACCTGCCAATGACACCCTGCAGTCCTGCTGAGCCACCCTGGCTGTCCCTGGCCAAGAAGAAGGCCAAAGCGTGGAGTGAAATGCCCCAGATCGTACAATAGCAAATGACATGAGCATCCTCCTTTGCATTGCCAATAGCTGTGTTAACTCCATTTAATCCCTTCTTTACTGTGACCATTTTTTTTCTTATGAGAAATAAGAGCCTTAAAACTTTTGATCAGACTGTTGTATGTAAAGACGTAATGAAGAAATGCCATTGTGGGCTTAATCTGATGTATTAGGAAGCTGAGCTTTTCCTACTACCAAACACTAGGAAAATTTGATTCACTTTTATATGCTTACACATCTGATGGTGATATTCTAAGAAGACATGCTTCAGGCTTTTGAAACATTTCTCTAGCAAATTAAGTTTTTAGAGTTTCTTTTAAAGAAACTTGTTCTTTTAAAAAGACCATACAGTGTTTTGCACAGTTTGGCTTTGAGCTAAGAGATTAACGTTTGCTTTAAAATAGATACAATGCTGGGCACTGACGCACCATGAGTCATGGACACTGATGTCATCACACTTCTTTCTCTAGTGCACTGCTATGGGCAGCCTGACTCTGCTTCAGATTGTTAATGGATCTGGTTTGTGATAGCTGTGAGATCTAAACACATCATGAGTTGGAGTGATTCTGGCTTTTGTGTGATTTGAAGTGTCAGTGCTGTTGGTCTTGTGCTTTGCTCACAGATACTCACTGGAGTGGCCCAGAGCTGCACACCCGTTCTCTCCCATGCACTGGAAAACCACCACACTGGGGCATGTAGTTTGCTTTTAGTTACACCTTTAGAAATCTGGGTAAATTAAACATTCTGCTAAAAAAAATCCTTCCTTTCTTTAATTATGGCAAATATTATTTTTTTTTGTGAGATTCCTCAGCCAACTGTCTCTCTTTAAGAGTGTGTTGGGGGGAGAACTTGCTTCTTAGAAAGTGGCGTCTTGTTTTCAAGAAATGCCACTCTCCATGTTCATAAAGATGTATATTTAGTCAGTTGTATCTAATCTTAGTCGTGAAAGGGGATCTGCTTTCCTTCTTGTTTCATCAGTCTTTAACCATTAACTCAGCATCAATCTGAGAATGTGCAGCTGGAGCAGGATTATTCTCTCAGGGCCTGGCCTTGCAGACACTTAAACTCACAAAAGTTTTGCTATTGACTTTGAAGGATGCAGACATTTGAAAAATAAACTTTGTGAAATTATGTTGGTGGCTTAAGAGACAGTGGCACTTACTGGTCCTTCCAGTTATTGCAGCATTGCACGTTTATGTAGGTTTTTTTTACTGTCAGTGCAAAATTTGATGGCTGATGGACTGTTTTTTAGCTGAAAAGTTGGTCAGAATTTTTAAAGGAAAATATTATACATTGATAGGATTAACTGCAAACCAAAGAAAATTGGTTTCAGATCAGCTCAAGCAAGACTTTAATCTTCCAGTCTTGGCCTGAATTTAATGTGTAGCTTTGGCAATTTGAAAACAGTATTAACTAGGAGCTAGACTGTGATTTTAAAGTTTTTTTTATATAGGTGAAAACTTACTTGCCCAGGAAGGCTCAGAACCTATAGATGCTATTTATTCTGGACTAACACCAGAAAGAGTAGGAGTTTCACATTGGCCTGGTAATTGATGCCTATTTTATAACTTGTTCTTTCTGTGCTTTAGGAAGCATATCTTTCCATACAAAGAACTGAAACGTTTATATTTCTCTGAAACTTTGGAGTGTAATGTAAAAGAATATACTCAGCTTTGATTCCTGAAGTTTTGCACAGTTGTCATCCCACCACAAGCTTACTGACCCTGTGAAATACAGGCCTTTCTATATTTAGCAAACTCTCTTCTCATTCTGTTAATGGGGATTGTGACTAGTCACACAAAGTACTGCAATGTATACTATAATCTCTCTTTCCCTGTGTTTCCTTTAATCTTAATATTGTTCCTGTCTTTTATGTTTGGTATGTATATATGTTTTTGTAATCCTTGTCTTGAGGGAACCCGTTTTGTATTCCATTCCCATATTTGGTTTACTATTAAATGCTGTCACCAGTGATGATGATATGATTTCTGGGAAAAGAAGAGGCATGTATGGCCCTCATTCATTAAGGAAGAAATAAAAAGAGGTTTTTGGTCAATATTGACTCTATACCTGGATAAACTGCATAGGTTTTGTTCTGAGGTGATTTTGTGTGACTTAAGACTGATCAACAGAGCTGGTCAAACTAAGAAACTTTCCTAAATCTAAGTGTAAAACATCATGAGAGAGCTGATGGCTCCCCTGTTGTTCTGGAGTTACTGCTCCTTCATTGCAGGGTGGGTTTGAAGGTAAGTACTCGTGGTCATAGGAAGCCTTGAAAATACTTGTTTGCATGTATTCAAAGAAGCTGCTCTAGGACATTTTTGGAGTGCTTTAATAAAGAAGGAAAACGCAAGAGAATCATGTGATGTGTATTTGAAATTCACTTCCATTCTGGATTTCTGCAGTTAATGTTTTCAAGTCTCTCCGTGCAACTAAGAGAACAAAAAGCATGTAGAGAAAACATCAAAACAGAGTCTCGTAATCACAGAAGGCTAGAAGATGGGATTATAAGGTAAATGTTAAAATATCAGTGATTTATTGTTGCATTTACAGAAGTTGTTAACTCTATTAACATGGTTTTGATTTCTTGTCCTAGTGTAGTTTTTAAGTGTTCAATGGGTAAAAATAACTAATATAATAAACTCATTTTGGGTGAGTTTTTCTAGACACAGTCACTGTCTTTGAAAATAAGCTGTGTTGAAGTGTAGAGTTCATTGCAGAGCATCACTGTGAGGTTTTGTGGCTCAGAGTCTGTAGTGGAGGATGTAGGAAGCTGTCTCTGGAATTCCCTGCGCCTGGGACTTGGCTCTGTGTGACAGCAGAGGGTGCTGGTGCCATCCCTGAGCAGCACAGGAGGAGAATTTCAGTGTATGTTTATATGTCCACTGTTACAGTGAGAGAAAAGCATTAAACACCAGCCTTCTAACGTAGAAGTTTGGACAGAGAGGGCCCCCCTAATGTATTATATTATGTCTTTTTAAGGACTGTTGTCTAAAATAAAAGGTGTAATTTGTTTTGAAGCATTACAGTAGAAATTCTCAGCTCAGAAAAGCTGCAGTTCCTGAGTGTGTGCCACCTGCTCTCCTAAGTGCTTTTCAGATCAATACAGGAAAGGTATTAGCCTGTGAGGGTACTCTGTCTTAGAATAGTTCCTGGAAGAGGATAGATCTGAAGGATACAGGTAATGAGACATATGATTAGCAGCCTAATAAAAAAGGCAAACCTTTGTCTTTTCCTCCAGTGTTTCTAACCTACCTACAGTTTTGTTAGAGATTTATCCTGGTTATAAGATGTGACCAATTTGTCACATCAATCGTCGCCAAACTGTTGGTAATGATGATGTGGCACCTCTTGGGGAATCTGAGCATCTGCTTAAGATTCTGACCTTGATTTGCTTGCTGTGCCATAGAATCCTGTCTCCTCTATGTTGTCAGGAAGTATTGCGCCCAAAGGATCAATATTTGTTACAGGCCTGGGATAGTTTGTGGTGCAAAGGTTCACTGAAACCTCTGTATTTCATTGAAAATGGCTTTTAATGTCTTTTATGGAAGTAGGCAGGTGAAATAAACTGAATTCTGGGTTTGGAACACAAACTCGTGCATCTGCCCAGAACAAAAAGGTTACTCAGGTATTTCCAGCTGGGTAGTTGAAGGGGCATGGCTCAATCATGAGTGAAAGTTCAGCTTGAGAAATGGAATGCTTAGAGTGGGAAACTAAAATTCAGATTATTCTTTCATAGTGGGATGGATCTAAGCCCAAGGAAGGGCACTGAAAGAGACCTTTAAACAGTGGCTTTTCCTGGATTTCTCTCAGCACATAAGGGATATCAGACCTCGTTGCTTTGAACCACATTAAGTAGCTGAGCACCATGACTGCCCTGCAAATGAAAACCTGTTGTGATCTGCTGATCAAGTCTACAGCAGTGCAGCACTTTAAATGGAATTGCTGTATGATCTGTGCATTAAAAATGCAACTTCTCGGGAGTGAGCTAAGCCAAAGTTTAGCAGCTTCCTCTGACTTGAGGGGCAGATTATTGACTATGGAAAATGTGAGATGCTATTTTTATTCTCATTGTGCTAGGAGTGATTTTAAAAGAAGCTATTTTAATAGCTGTTTACTTTTTAGACACAGTTCAAAGAAGAAAAATCTAGAGGCAGATTATCTTAACAGGATTATTAACTGTCAAGTCTTGAACTGATCTGTAAGCCAAGTTAGTCACTAAACAAGAAGCAGGTATGGAAATGGCTGAAGTGTGGAGTCTTTAATTTATATAATTTTGTATGATATAGAAATAGACAGAGGAGGAGATTGATAGGCATGAATGACCTACATGGAAAAGGTTGTTTGGTACCTGGAAGCCTCATTCCAGCCTTTCTTCTCTCTGCCTCAGAATATATCACTTCCCTATCTAAGCACTCTTACTTTTCATTTGGGGGATCAAACCCAATTTTTACATAACCTGTTTTGTAGTCAGTCCTATTTCACCGAATTCGAATGAAAAGCTGACAAGCTCGAGATCACACACCTGTCAATATTGGCAGCCCTTGTTCAAAGTTCACCCTAATCTACATGGTTAAGCTAATACTTCATTGCATTTTCGCTATTATTTCCATAGTCATTCTGACTCCAAATTAGTTTTGATTTACAGGTATTTTTCCAACACAGAAGGGTGGGATTAACTGCTTTAAAATTAGAGTCTTTCCACATTACTTAGGAATATGTTTCTGTGGCATTGAGGTAACTTCTTCCGAGTTACACAATAAGTTCACTGTGGCAACTGCAGCAATGTATGGGAAAAGGTCAAAGTCCTGAGGCTGTGTTGTGTTTCCATAGAGTTTAAATTCCATGCAACAGCCTCTCCTGATGGTGTCACTGGGAGCTCTGAGAGCTGACAAAGCAGGAGGGGATGGTGCTGGTTGGCTCCTCACGGCTGGTTGACACTCAGGCTGTGCTCAGTGTCTGTGTCACTGGTGACGTGGGCAAGGGGTGTAAAGTGACAGTCACTGAGCAGCAGTTCAGGGGTGACTTGCACCCCCAGGGTGCAGATTTACCAGTTATGCCTGTAGGATAAAATAACTTCACTGGACTTTGTGAGCTGTAGAAATATGTTTTATTCATACAGGAGTAAATAAAATGACATTTCTGTCGCAGCTAGATGTACAAATTAGGATATATCTACATTAAACTAGAGTTGTGTTTTAAACACAAGAGGCATTTACTCAGTTTGGATCCTGAGTCATACATATTTCAAAGGGGAGGAATAAATATATTGTTAATATATTAAATGTTTAGTACAACATTTAATTCATAAAGAGAGTTCCGCCCAAAGGTGAGTGACCTCATCTGTAGTTGCATGAAAAGAAATCAGAACAGAGCCTGATTTTGTGGGGTTTTTTTTCCACTTTGACAGAACAATTTATTACATAAGCATCCTTAGAGTTATGATATCTGCCTCCTTACTTTGCATTGTTTATAAAACAAGTGCTTTGGCTCTGAGATGTAATACATATTGTGGTGGAATAATCAGAAAATAATTGTGTGTAAAGTGCTAGAAAAATCAATATCAGTTTTTATTTGTTATTTATTTAATATTTAAAAGCATGACTTGCTACTAAAGCCCAAATTCTGCAAAGTACTCCATCACTGTTCAGAGTGGGCTGGGGCTTGGACTCACCCCATGGGGCCTGTCCAAAGGTAGATTGTGGGTCTAGTCCTGTTCTTCACTCGACACAGTGCAAATTGGATTAGGCCCCTTTTAAGAGATGTTTAAGCGAAGTGGAGCAAAAGCTTCCAGAAAGTTGATGTGACCTTATTTTTGTAATAGTGAACCATGTCATGCAAATTCTAATGGTGTAACTCAGGGGTTGATATGACATGGGCTGATGTGACAAAGTGTAATGTTTCAGTCTTGAGTCCAGTCATACTTGGATGGGGGAGAAGTTTGGTCTTACCACTCACTCCTGGGAATCCAAGCCTGGTAACCAGCTGGTGTGGTTCTGGGGCTGTACTCGGTCTAATGCCTCTAGGACATGTGTTTGCCTTGGACTTGCTGGGTGTGAAAGTCTTCATTTATTCCTAGGTCATGAGCCCCAAGATGGTATCTGAAGTGATCAGAAGTCCCAAGCAAATGCATCTTCTCTAAAGCCACGTTCGATGTCACCCGTGAGAGTCCTTTAAATCCCAATTTTGAGGACTGAGCAGTGGCTGCTCTGTGCAGGGCATTTGTATCTGTGCCCACAGGCGCCCTGCAGGTTTGGCTTTGCAATCAGACAGCAACTCCCTCATGCTGTCCAGCAGAAGTGTTCTTGGAGCTTCAGTTTAGGGGCTCTTTTGAGAGAGCTGTGGCCAGTCCTTACCCAGAAGGGTATGTTCCATGGCATGTTTGATTATTATGGGTGTACTGCAGTGGGTTTCCTGCAGTACAGGTGTCTTTATGGCTGCAAAGCACTGATTTGGCCCAGTGCTCTCAGTTTACATACAGCAACTTCACCAAAGTCACTGGAGTTGACAGGAACTGAGTGAATGTAATTTGTTTATGTTGGTTGTAGTGGTTTGAAAGCCAAACCAGTGAGAGACTCCAAGTCAGAAATACAATTTAGTAGAAAGAAGGTAAAATAAAATAAAAAGCAATAGTACAAAAGACCCCTGACAGAGTCAGAATACAACCTGACACATGGTAGTTAGGGTGGCAGAAGCAGTCCAGATGAAGTGGTCTTGTTGAAGCAGTGATCCAGTAGAAAGGTCTGGTAGCTCTTGTCTTCTGCGAATCCAGTGTATAAGGGCTATCTTCGCTCTCCCAAACCCCAGATTATATCCAGGTGGGAACGTTTGGCTCCTCCCCCTGGGTGAAGCATCTCGCAATGGGGTTATATCATTCTATGAGTCATGCAGGGGGTCCTTGATGGCCCATTAAACAGACCTAGCTCCCGGAGGGAGTTACCTGTGAGTTCTGTGCAAGGTATTGATGGGCCATTAACAGAAGATCGCTCAGAGGGAGGGGGCCTGGGAAACACTGCCCCACCGGGTTTCAACAGCTCATGAAGATGGTGATGGAATACATTGGGTACATCCTACACTGCAGCCCAGGGAGTTGGTTTGTATCTTATTCCACCCTTCTATTGTGACTTTCACCTTTGAGGGCAGTGGCTCAAAAGTGAGAGTGTACAGACACACTGTTCTGAGTAATTTATTTTTAGAGCATGCCATTCCTTTAAAAGGGCAGTTTGTATCTTTCAAAAGCTGATGACATAGCAGAAGGAGCTGGGATGGAATGATAGGATGCCTGGACCCCTCTGTGGAGACTTGGGGTGTGGCAGACCATATTCCCCTTCCCTGTTTTACCTTCTGTGCCCTCGCCAGCAGCCCGAGACCTGGCTCGGGAGCAGTGGGGTGAAGCAGGAGGCGGGAGCCTCCCGCAGCATCCCTGCTCTGGGCGCTGCAGCCGCTGCCGCTCTTCCCAGCGGGATCGGTGGCTCGGCTCCCTGCGGACGCTCCGCAGGCAGCTGCAGCGCTCAGGCTCAAAGCCCTGGCGTTTATTTACTCTCCCCTAGTGTTTCCCTCGCTGTGCTGATGTAACCAAGGCCGTTGCATAATAACCTAGTCCTCAAAATTACTTTCTCTTTAGCTTTTGCCGTGTGAAAGGAGCGGAGCCTGCAGTGCCGGCGGTGTCCAGAGCCAGAGCTGCTGGAACATCTGATTCCTTTGCCTTGGACAAGCAGCTTGTCAGTCTTCTCACTCTGTTTAATAATGGGAATTTCAGAAGTGTGTGCACACACTTTTGTATTGACTGAGCAGATAAACCCAACAATTTTCCAGACAGAACTCATACTTTTGCTAGACTTTTGCATTTGTTTTTAACAACAGTATGGGTCTGTGACCACAGTACTGCAGTAAATCTTTTTTATTTTAGGGAGTGGCCTAAACAACAACAGCCTTTATGCAATTTAAAAGAAATGTTAAATAACAGCAAGGATTTCAGTGCTAAGTGACACTTTGGGCTTGCTTTCAGATCTGAGGAATAGCTCTGTCAGACAGGAAGAAATCTGCTAAAGCTAATGGAATTAGTTTGGTCTAAATAAGATTATAATTGGGCCTTTTTTTTTTCTGGATTGCTCAAAAATAAATTCCAGTAAACAACTTGAGGTCAAGTCTCCTCCTAGCTATGCCAGAACTATGTTGAAATTGGGAGAAATTGCCCCAAATTCACACTGCCTGATAGCCTACAGCATAAAAATGGTTGAATATACATCTGTGTTTCCTTGGTAGCCCTTTCAGAACTTGACTGGTAATTAACAGTTCTAGTCTCTTACTAGAAATACTCTTTTGCTGTCTTCTTTGACTTCCTCGATGTCACTGCTGACATTCCTTCCCTGAGCTGTCCCAGGGTGGGAGATTTCACAGACTGACCACAGCTGAGTTGAGGGTTTTGTTCTGTGTTGTGGAACTGTAATGCCGAGGTGCTGCTCTGGTCCAGATTTGGATCTGAACTCCCTCAAAGCGTGGGGACACTTGAAGGATTGTTTTTGTTTTTAAACCCATACAATTTTCTTTTTCTTATACACAGTGTTAATTTTGGATTCGCTCTATTAATATACAGCCTAATAGAATAGCTGCTACTATCAACACATAATGATAAATATATCTACTAATAGCCCAAGCCTGACATTCTGACTCTAATTAATCTGATTATGCTTAATAATAAATTGTAGTAATGCTTTGGACATATTTTTTAATTGGTGAGGCTGCTAATCAGTTTGCTAAAGTGGCATTCACTGGGATAGGATTTACCTTGCTTGAAGGCAGTATTAATCCCTGGCTAAAAAGATGACTATTTTTGTATTTCTGGAATCATCAAACTAACCTTTCATTTTCTCTATTCTTTGTAGTGCAGTGGGGTGCATTGAAAGAAATCAATTTAGGGGGAATGGTCTGTCAACAGCATGAAAAATAATTTTGGGGTAGGTCTTAGTTTATTTTTGCATTCTGAATTCTTTGATGAGTTAACAGCTGTCTGCTTAAAGCACAGAAATGAGGGCTAAACTCAATGACCAGTGACCATTTGTTGTCACAGTAGCAGTGAAGTGCCTGTGTCTAATGCAAGCCTGTGTTTGGAGTCAAATTTTCTCTAGCTAGGAAGGGCTGAAAATAGGAAGCTGGTTTCCATTCTGGTTTCCTGGAAGAGTGTGTGTGTTTTGGTTCCAAAGAAGGCAGGGAGTAGACATAGAGCTTTTCCCTGTTTTCTGCAGGATATCCCACTTCACTCTTGCCTGACCTATTCCATGGAATATGTTCTGCAAATTTGCCTTCTAGCACTGATTTGCTATGGAAGCTTCTCCAGCATCTCTTATGCCCTGGTGAGACAAGGCTTTGTGAGACCTGCAGGACTTGTGGATGGTTGACTTTGGCCAATGTGAAGTGATGGTTCCACGTTCAGTGCCTTTGCTGAACTACCACTGATGCAAACTGCCTCCACAGAATAAGCCCAGTGTAAACTTTTCTTGAAGGATTGAGGAAAAAAGTTGGTCTCTGGCAATGAAATGCTGTTTTTATTTTAGGCATCTCAATGTATGAGTGAGGAAGTAATCTGATTAGCACATTTTCTAGAGAAATGAACCAATGGGAAGGTGAAAATATTAATAAAAGATAGAGTTGATTTATACTCAAACTGGCCTTTAAATTTGCAATATATTCTGTAAGAACATGCTTATATAACCTCTATTTCTATTCATAAAGGTTTATGTGGGTCTATATTGAATTATGCATTTCAAATTAATCCACTGAGGCAGCCCACTGAGATGCCACTTCTCATTTAGTAACTGCATTAAGAACTTTGTGCTTCATTTAGAAACTGTGAGAAGCTTGCTTTGTGCTGTGGAGGGGAACTGGCCTGCCAGATTCAGACTGGCTATTATAGGGTCTTTAAAACAACCATCTCTCTGTCTCTCTCTTTCCAAGTTACCCGTAAAACTCTATTCTTGACTTGTGTGACCTGACTCATGCAGCTTGGCTGAACCTGACAGACCCAACCGACTTGTGTCAGATTCTTAGAAGAGATTGATGAAGATTTTCTTCAGGGGTTGGGAACAGTTGATTCTGCCTTTGCAAGGCTGTGGGGACCCAGAATGAACTGATGCACACATTATTTTTTTTTACCAGCAGCTGTAATTCAGTTTGATTAAGTGTTTTTTTTGTGTAGCTTTCCAGTTCCTCAGACATTGCAGAAAGGTCAAGAGCTCTTCTACATGTTTACATGGATTTTGTTCTAAGAAATCTTAGACTCTTAGTTTGTCTGATTTGCATTCTTCAGAGTGCAATTATGCTGCAAAAATGTTATTGTGAGGCTCTGTTTTGTGTCTGAACTAAACCTCTTTGGCTTAAAAATAAAAGCATACTAGTTCTGCATATCCACACTGGTGAAAAATAGAGATTGACATATCTACAAAGCCTATCTTGTTGATCACAAAAAATGACTTGTTGTGGGAATGAGTACCTTTACTGATTCTGGGCAAACCTGTTGTCTTCCTATTCTGCTTTTGGTTGTTATTATTATTATTAAGATATTGCTTTGTGGCCTTAGTTTAAAAAATTTGTGAAATACCTGGCAAGGCTCAGTTTGTATTTCTCATTCTGGGAACTGTGCTCATACTGCTAAAATATTCAAGTGTCTTCTGAATAATTAAGAAGTTAATTCTGTGAATACTGACACTGAAGAAGTTTTCTCTCATAGAGTTGTGTATCTTGTCTTCCATATTTCGCACTGCATTGTTCCCTGTCCCTTGTATCCTCCACTCCACCTTGCAGATAGTCCAGAGCCACCTGGAACTTTGCCACCTTATCTCTGTGTGCACCTGCATGTTGGGTGATTGGCTGGCAGGTTGAAATTTGAAAGGAGGTGGTAGAAATATTTTTAAAAAATGGTTAAAGCCACCTTGTTCAAAACTTCTCAGAGATGATGGACATGCAAGACCATATTGTAAGTGAAGTTCTGTATAAACCCAGGCTAAAAGTATAAATAATTGTACAAAGAACATTCTCTCATTTTTAAATTGTCTCCATTCACCAAACATGTTTTGTTTGCTGCTTTATTTTTGTGTGAGAGAATTAATATGTGTGGTTTACTAGAGGGAAGCTAAGTCGAAAAAAGGGATTTTTATGTAAGTACAGAAAGTGCTTATTCCCCTGATCATTTTTATCTGCTACAGGATTAAATTCCATAGTCTAGATTCAGCTGCAATAAAAAAATTGTTTCTTGCATGTGTGACTGTACTCTACTATGTAGCAGCATGGCAGGATGGTGAAATGCTGCTACCTTCTCGAAGCATCTCCTTCAGAAACTGCTCAGAGTAGGCCACAGGAACAATCATTTCCAGTCCATGCACACACACACACCACAGATATCTCAGTGAAGGAAAGACAGGAAGGGCCTTCTGTATGATGAATTCCAGCGAGGGTTTGTTATGTTGACCACGCCAAAGAGAACAGGGACAAATGACAAGGACCATGTGGAGCTCTCATTGGTTAAGTAAGGGGTCAGTGGCCAATAACTTGAGGGCACAGGGGCAATACAAAGGGCAAGGCAAAGGGCAGCAACCTATAGAGGGGATGAGGGATGAACAATTGGGGTGGGCAGTCAACTGGCTAATGGGGGAAGCAATCTAAGGTAGACTGGCAATTGTGCTGCAGAGCACCATGGAGGAGAATCTTTTCTTTCAGCCTAGGTAGGGAAACTCTATGGTAGATCTTTCCAGGTATAGTGGTTTGAAAGCAAAACAAGTGAGAGGCTCCAAGTCAGAAATACAATTTAATAAGAAGAAAGGGGGGGAAAAAAAGTAGAATAAAATAAATGCAATAATACAAAAGACCACTGACAGAGTCAGAATACAACCTGAGCAGGGTGATGAAAACAATCCAGATGAGGTGGTCTTCCTGAAGCAGTGATCCCGTAGAAAGGTCTGGTAGCTCTGGTCCTCGGGGAATCCAGTGGGTAAGGGCTGCTTGTACTGTCCCCAAATTCCAGACTATATTCAGGTGAGAATGCTTGGTTCCTCCCCCTGGGCGGAGCATCTCACCATGGGATGATGAGTCATACAGGGGGTTCTTGATGGCCCATTAGAGAGAGATCACTCTGGAGGGAGTTATCTATGAGTCATACAGCAAGGCATCTGATGGGCCATTAACAGAAGATTGCCCAGGGGGAGGGGGTCTGGGAAAAACACTGCTCCAACAATTGGATTCAACAGTTCACAAAGATGGTGATAGAATACTTTTGCCCATCCTATACTACAACCCAGGACACCAGGGCAAAGCCCGGGGGGTTTCCCTGAGGGGTTCAAGGGATTCCACACTACTAGATGAAGGTTACACTGCTGCAGTGTCATGCAGCCAGTCCCATAGAGGACTTTAACTATCAGGGTAGATACTTTAAGTAAAATGCAGTAGGTAAGGTAAATAACATCTATATATAATAGAGATTATTTTAAAACAGTCTAACCTTTGACAGATACGTGACAAAATTAAGACTGAAATACTCAAAGTTATTTAGGTGTCTCATTAATGCAATGGAGAACTGGATGTCTGACTATTTAGGGACCAGAAGTTAAATGAGAAAATAATGAACGTTTTGAGGAAAGTATTATCAAAGATTAAAATAGATCAGAAACATCTTCCTTTAAGTCTCACCATTTTAAGGACTCCTTACAGGCTTATTTGTGTTTAGATTAAGGGTGAATAAGATCAAAAAATTAAACGTTCATTTAGAAATGTGAAAAGCAACTGGTTGCATAACTGTCGAGTTATGAAACCTATATTTTTGTCCTCTGCATTCTGAATATCTGTGGCTTATATTTAATTGTAGTTCTCATCTTCAGGTTGAAGAAACAATGTTTAGCCTGAGGACAAAAGTGATCTGTGTAGTGAAATCAGCTAAATAGTGTGGCTGAGTGTAGTGGTTTTGGTTCGAATCTCGGGTTTCCCGACCAATGCACCATTTATGTGGTGGTTTCACGTTTGCCGAATTTTGTTTGCCAACTAGGAAATTAGGATTTTGGGAGAAAAAGGCTCAACTTAAAAGTAAACAGATAGTTTATTAACACACAGTAAGGAAAGAAAAAAACGAAAAGAAAATGAAGCATTCAAAACCCTTTTCCTCCCCCCACAAGTGTCCACTTTCCTACAAACAACATAGAGACAAAACTTGTGACATTCAGTCAGTTTCACCATTTAAATATAGCCTTTCATCTATTCTTCAGGAGAGGAGTCTCTTGTTTACCATGGAATTTTCCCACTGACAACCTAGAAAAGTCCTCTTGTGGGTTGGAACTCTCACAGAAACAGCCTCCCGCAGAAACCTGCTTCCATGTGGTCTCCTCCCATTACCACTTTCCCAAGCTGCTTATGGGTCATGGAACTCAGGAATCTGGGGTGTCACCTTTTAAAGACAAGCAACTTCAAGGCAAAGGATTCTTCATCTCAAGGAACAGAGATGTCTTCTCACTTTTTTCACTGGTGCAGGCACTTCTCATCTCTCTCTGTTCAGGCATCTTAATGGACCATACAGTCCATCACAAACACCTTTGCTCAAAAATTCACAAATCATTTCCCCAAATGCATATTTTTCCATGATTTAAAGGACAATCTACCAATAGAGTTCATTTCCATAGCTCAAACAAGAAAGTCCAGCCAGCAGGCAACTCCTTCATCCTTCCTCTAATAAATCTTTTTCTCACTCTCTCCATCTGACTGTTATGCTAAGTCTTCTCTATGCTCTATTAATTTGTTTGTTTTCATTCTGGGAAGAGCTAGTGCTTTGGAAGTTCCATCTCCTGGCAGGAAAGAGTTAAAGCTTGCCAAGGCCTGCGGTGGTCACGTGATCTCTGCCAGATGGCAGCCAGGATTTTCAAAAGCCACGGGAATGGGAAAAAACTCAGGCAGGCAGATCTCAAAGCAGCCCAGCTGATGAAAGGCTCCTGCCCCCACCCCTCGCTCTCATTCAGGGTGATCCCTAGCTTGGAGCGGCTGCAGGTTCCCCTCCCTCTGCTGGGGGAAAGGACCCAGGCCCACGGCCTGGCCTCGGGCCAGCTCCCCCCCATAGGGGGAGCAGCAGAGTGTTTTCCAGCTGCTAAAAACCGATCCGGGCCAGGACGGGGGGCACATCATCCCCTCCCCTGGCCTGGGAATCACCGGGCCAGGTGGGCCTTCCATGAAAGCCCAGGCCCGGGGAGGCCAGGCCGTCCTGGCCCCCTCCAAAGGAGAGAGCCAGAACTGCCTTACCACCTGTGAAAGCGGAAGGAAGAGAGAGAGATCCCAGGCTTCCTTCTAACTTTTAAGGCTGTGTGACCCAGAGGTGTATCCCTGCATGCAATTGGTTATTTTGGTTGTCAGTTCAAAGGAAATCAACAATTGCTCCTCACCATCTGTGCTAAACCAACAGTCTCACTTGCTAATGGAAAAGGCACTTTTATACATGTTCTAATTTAGAAATTTTATTCATTTGATAGTTTAAATACAGTTAAGACTACTCTGCTATTCTGAACAATGTGAAGAATGAAGGTATTAAGACATGGAGGGATTGTACCTCAAGAAGAACAGGTGCATAAGGATAGAAACATGGGGCCATATTGCAGCATCAATTTTTAAGCAGAAATCTGTACTGATTCCAGTAGGAAATACTTCTGGTAAAATATTGATGAAATTATGTGATATGACCCATGGGCAGGAAATAAGGAAATGTGCAATGTAAAGCAAGCCAGTAGAAGTAGGGAAAATAATATGAAATGAAGAAACAAAAGGAATGAGCAACTTCAGAAGTAATACTCCTGAAAAGTCTGGAGAATTATATAGAAAGAAGGTTTTACATAGGGTAGCAACATGATAATGTCATCACATTTCCCACAGCAGTCCATACAGCCAGATAGCTTCAGCCCAGATTTGCAGCTGTGATCTGTGTTTTGCAGTTGGTCCTTATAATGGACTGGATGAGGTTTCTATTTCAGTCAGTCTCCTTTTTTTGACATGTAATTCAAATCCAAATGCTAATCTGCATTTGTGACTCAGAAATCTCTGACATCCTTACCAAAGAAAGAAAAGATGGAGCCTTCTGGTAGAAATAGAAAGGTGATGTTTGACGGATGTTTCTTAATTTTTAAAATGCAGGTAGTCAAGAATTTTTGAGATGTTTGTGTTCACTTTGCTTCCACATTATTGTAGCTGTTAAATTCAAGGTCTCCATAGGCTACTTAGCCCATGTCTGAGATGCAAATCAAAGCATCTGCAAGTATACACTGCTGAAAACAAAGCAGGTTAGGAAGCTTTAATTTTAAAACAAATTCTGTTGTTAGGTGTAAATCTCAGGTTTCCTAGATGCAGTCTTGAGGAGAGATCTTGAGGTAAAATGACAGTTTTCTCTGAACACAATATATTTCTACAGAGGTAAGGAATTCTAAACTCCAGTTTCTGTCTGCACATCTCAGGAAATAGCTAGTTGTTTTGTCTGGATTGGGATGGGCTGTTCAATAATGAGGTCTTGTTCATAGTCATGGCATTAAAGAGCCTTATCAATGAGGTGTCCCAGTTAACTGAATTGAAGGTGGAAATATTACCATCTGCTATTAAAATGTAGCTTCTTATATTCTGCCAGAGACATAATAAGCATTTTGAGATTTTTCTAACACATTGCCATTCATTTCCCCACATTGGATCTGTAGATTGAAAAGAACACAAAAAAGGAACCCTCAAACATAAGCCAATAACACATGCATATTCATGCAGCCAGCAGTTCCCTTGTTTAAGGAGAATACTCAAATAATTAAATGCCATAATTTTCTGAGATAGCAAGGACATTTAAAGAGCATCTGTGGGTTAGTCTAAGTTTGTTGTGTGAATTGCTTGAAAAGAAAACAGACTCTTCCTAGGTATTGCAACAAATTGTTCCCAGCACTTCAGCTAAATACAGTAAATGAAAATTCAGAGGAAGCAGCACAATATTGGATGGACCTGCTTCAGAACATTGGCTCAGGCCACAAAGCAAGTAATTAACAAGCTGAATGAAGCATTTAAGCCCATGCCTTATGATTTATGTAACTAACCTTTGAGTTTTGGATGCACTGGTATGCTGCAGTGAAGCCTATACAGTGTCTCTTTTAATTGTGTGTATTGAGAAAATGGGAAATGCATACCCTGTCATTTGTTTTTCACATTTTCAGCACTTATAAGTGTTCTCTGGCTGAGTGATCTTATATTGCAAAAATGTACGCCTATTGGTCCTTTTTTCTGTAGTGCAGTATGAATCTAGACAAACTTCAGCCTTGTTGTGTGTGTGTGGATGTATTCTACTTTTAAGGGTGCTTATGAACTTGTTTAAAGCATCATTAGTAGCACTAGAAAAGAATTAATTAAATGCCACTTTTCACCAAAGAAGTGAGCAACAAAAAGAGTGACGGGGATTCTGCAAAATCATTGTTTATGGAGGCAGCCTTCAAAAACAGCTTTTGAAAACAAATTAGGAATGCTGTGAACCAATGAGGTCTCAAAAGATGTAGTTTCCATCCTTGTCACATATCTGGTTTTCCCATCCTGAGAAATACTGGGCATATTAGGAATGTTGAGACTGCTGATGACAACATTAGTTTCCTACAGAGCTCATGAGATAGAAGTGGAATGTAACATCACCTCTGACCTTGGGAAATGAGTAATTTTGCTTATTAATGCTCTTGCTTTTGTCTCTCCCTCCTGTTCTTTTCTCCATCACTTTATAACCAGACTTCTTTGGAACACTTGTGAGACAAGCACCATTTCTCCTTGGTGGGAGGAAAATAAAATAGCATATTTCACATGGTTATATAACACACTGCTACACATGCCTAAAATGAGGTCATTTTGATTAATATATTTATCTGGGTTGCAGCTGCCACAGGACATGTAATTGTGATTAAAAGACCACCGTTTTCTTCAGTCTCTGCAATAGCCTTTGGTTTTTGTAACTAATATCCCTGAACCTGATGGGAGTTAGTTGCTGGTTATGTCATTATTTGTGTCCTTGAGGTATGGTCCTAGCCTTCCAAACCTTGGAAAATCGTTGTGTGGAAGTGTAGACGAAGACGATGACTCAGAAGGATTTTGGGACATCAGGCAGCTCTTTCAAATGCTGTTTATTGCATAGATGGTGTAACAGCAGTCCTGGGTTGTGGATGTCAGAGCCAAGCCTATAGCTGTCAGTATCAGCTTATAGGCGACACCTGAAGCCCCCTTAGTTCTCGTTACAATGCATTATATATTTTTCTTTACAGGGCATCTTAATACATACAACCAATCAGCATCATACACAATACCTTTACCATACCTTCTAACCTATCCTAGCTATTATCATTACCATACAATAGTTAGTACTACCCAATCACAAAAGTTAGTATGTTACAGTATAAGCTTAAAGTTGTTTTTCTGTTTTCTTGTAGTGGAATATTCCTAAATCTTTTCTCTACTTGCTACATCAGCATGTCTGTTTACCTATGGTATCCCCTGCTTTTCTTGGGAATTGTCTTTACTTGGTAAAAACATCTTTCTTTGTTTGTGGTCAAACATACCTTTGCTCTAGCCAAAAAACCTCCTTTCAGTTTGACTTAACCTTTGCTTCCTTAGGTTATCCAGTAACCACTACTTCAGCAGTTTCTAGCTTGAACCTTCTTTTATTCTTCTATATCAAAACTAGCTTTCATTTCTAAAGAGCCTTCTGCTAAGCATTCATTTCTGCAAAACTTTCCTGTTAAACTTTCATCCTCTCCAACATGGAAACACAATTTCCTTCCTCTCTTCGTTCCTCTGTCAGAAGTTAGGTAAGAATTCCGCATTAATTATGTTTATTAGACGTAATCCAGCAACATATGCATAGCAGGAGGAAAGAGAATGGGGCAAGCTGTGGAATTTCTTAAAGTTGGAAATGTTGCTGGATGATGGAGAAAGTAAAAAGATGAGATGAGTGATAAAGACAGTTACAGTGAGCCAGGAGGAAAAGTGGAGCAGCATGCTGCAAATGTCTCTAGTATCATCTGTGGGAAAGAGAGAACCAGTAGAATCTGCTTTTGGATAACAAGCAGATGTATTTTTCTTTTGGGATGTTGAACTGCCATTCTTCAAAGTTCTGACACATCCAGTTCTATTTCAGTTTGATGACTCCTAACTAGACATGTTAGGTGGCTGCTGCTCAGAAGCCAGCATTGAAAAACACTGGGATTTTTTTGACTCTTTCTGGCAAAAAGCTTGTTATTCAAGTACTTGCTCTAACCTTTAGTTACCCTGGTTGCATAACTGGAAAGCAGCATCCCACCATGCACTTCTGTGACCCAGTTGTGCCTTTCCAGTAGTGACTGTATGAGTTATGAAAGGTGTCTGCCACATTGCTACAGAAACATTTACTCTACTGACCTTGATTTCCTAAATATTATATAGTCATTGTTCACTAAGTAGTAAAAAACAATGTAAAAGCATGTGGAAAAAAACCCCACCCTAATTCTGTTATGTTGAAAATCCCTGTTATGGTCTTTAGCCTTGATAGTGTTTGGACTTCCCATTGATAAAAAAAATACTTGTAGAACCAATTTTAAAATCATTAATGCTTCAGTAATCTTTCAAAATGAATTTTAGATGGTACATTCAGTACTAATAGTCACAGTACAAATCATTGACTCATCCAAGGAAGGGAAGAGCCTGAATAACAATTGCTTTGTTGAACTGATTTGCAGTCTAAATTGTGATGTGCAGCTTTCACATTTTCTAGACTGTCTACAGACTTGCTAAAATCCTTCCACATTATCATACCGTCTATTGTCCTGTATTCTACTCATGATAAAACCTCCCTGTGGATGAGAATGAATTTCTAATGTCACATAGAGATAACTGTTTATTGCTAGCATTACTTTTACAAAATCTTTCTGTAGCTCATAGAAAACACAAGAGATGTGCTTGCTTTTCTTTGCCATCACATAATACAGCATAAGTCAGTTATATAAATAAAGTCACTTACATAAATAGCTTAATTCTTTCATTTATATGGAATTATAAATCAAAAGCAGATCTACTGAAACAAAAAATGTTACACTGGCATAAAAGTGGTACTGACAGCATGTGCATACTTTCATTATATAGATTCTTTCAGCCAGTGATTTTAACAACTTGAAAATCATCCTATCCAAAGAAGTATTTACTATGTGTCGGCTGAAGGCTGGTCTTCATAGATAAGCTTGTTCTTTACATCAGTTTTCTAGTAGCCTCTGTATATTAATTTTTGGTATCAATTTTATCTGCATAGTTAAAATATAACATTACTCTTGTCTAGTAAGCATGATGTAACCAGTTCTTCTGTTATGTAGGTTTTAGTGAACCTGATATTAGTGACTGATGATAAAAGCCTGTTTGAAAATCAGAAAGGCCTTTAAAAACCTATCCGAGCCCTACAATAGTTTAGTAAAGAGTAAAGCAGTTTCTAGTCTTCTTTCATGTGGCCAAGAGGCTGAGGTGGCATTTCTTACCTTGTCCTTGGTTGTGAGTAGTATGGAGCAAAGACCAGACAATCCATGGTTCCTACAGTAAAGGCTAAAAAACTGTTGAAACTAAGAAGTCAGCACCTCTTTTGAAGATAAAAACTGTTAGCATTATAGCTTTCACCCAGTCACACAGAGAACCACGGCACATTAAGAGATGTTCCAGGATTTTGTGGTATCTCATTCACAGAAAAAAAGCATGGTACTGACAACATTTCGAAGCTGTGGCAGGTCACAGCCAGGAGCTGTCCCATGCCATGCCCTTCCCTTTGCCCAGTATGGCACAGGGCCCTGATCCTATGCACAGAAAAGTGAGTACAGGGTCTTGTGTCAGGAAACTGGGGAGCAAAGGCTGACTGGAAGCAGTGGCATTCCTTTAACTGCTTTACAGGATAGAAATTGTCCAAAATTGCTAATGATCATTTTAATATGAAGCATTATGTAAGTGTAGATGACTTTAGCATATTTCAAATACAATTTGAATCAATCTGTGTAGGAACACTGTTATAAAACGAGGACAAAGTGACAAAGTAGTTGGGAAATATTTTGCTATCCTATATTTGGGTTAAATTCTGTTTCATATTGCATCAAAATCCCTCTTTTTCATAACCACTCTTAAAGCTTTCAAAACTAAAGTTATGACTTAAAAACAATAGTTTAAGTCAACACATTCCCAAGAAAAGGTCCAGTTTTGACTATTCACTGTTTCCTGATGAAAATGCACTTCAACCAAAACTTCCTCTGATCAGAGACAAATATATTTTGTTACAGATAACAGAGGCCTTGTCATAATGAGTTGTAGGCTCACCATAGGCCTTAGCCTGTGCCCTGGATTCTAAAGTAAATGCAGATCCTGAACAAGCTTACCTAAGAGGCCAGCAAGGCAACCTCTGACCCCAGCAGTGGCTGGGGCTTTGGCAGCAAGTCACAAGCATGTTACATCTTGCTTAAATGACAGGGCAAAAGAAGCAGCCCATACATATGTAACCTGCAAAAAAATTTAAAATCTTCATATTTTTTGTAGTATAAACTCTTAGTATTAGGTTTATGAATAAAGGTATTCTCTAGCTTTCTCTGTGAAGTTGAGTTTGATAGCCCTATGGAACTTCTTAAGTGGTCATCACTGAAAGCAGTCCTTTCATCACCACACAGACAGCTTAAATGCGGTTGTGATGCATTCCTGCCTGAGACTGTAAATGAAAAGCTATCCTGGTCATAGGTTTAAATCACAGCAACCTGTAAAGCAAATAGTAATGTGTAGCAGATTTCTGAGAGAAAGAGTCTCATTCTGTACTTAGAATGAGACATTGAATAAAACAATGAACTACCCAGCTAAGGCCTGTCTGGCTGAGGCTTGGCCTTGAAGGCCTTGAGGCCTTGAAGATGTTGCGCAGGTGAAATCACTTGTGGTGCAGCAGAAATTAGATGTTAAGGTATCATTGTTAGATAGTGGGTTTTCTGAAGGTCACTGAGAGCAATTATTAGTAGGCACATTTAGCCACCTTAAAAGCAAAATTAAACAGTGTTTGTTTGCATTTTTTATGTGCTGTATTCCAATAGAAATGTCACTCTAATTATAAACTATATAGAACTGTATATAACCTGCCATCTTAAGCAGAATAAACGGAGAATGTGTGATTAACCCTATTGGTCGGATCATATGTTGCTCTGGCTCAACCTCTCCTTATTCTCAGGGCCTCCCTGCAGCAGTAATGCATCAGAGAAACCAAAGCCCAGAGAAGTACAGGGTTGAGCAGTAAGCCAGGCCTTCTTCAGCTCCCATTCTTTTTACTTTACTGCAGCAACAAAGGAAGAGAGCAGGGGAAATAAAACCAAGCCCAAAAACCAGCAGCACTTGCTGTCTTCTTTTACAACATCTGAGGTTTGAACAACTTAATTTCTATGGTTTGGCTTCTTCACTTCAAGTGGTGTTGTGTGACTGCAGGATATAGGAGTTGTTCTTTTTTCCTTTATCTAAAACACCTACAAAAAACAGATCCTGTGTAATATTTGTTCATCTCTGTAGTTGTTATGCAAGCCAAAGAGTAAAGAAGACAAATATTTTAATTAGGAAAGAACTCTCTACACAGACTTTGTTGGTACAACATAGTTATAAGTACATCTACAAACACATACAGGTTCTTTGGACTATGAGTTTTTAAAATATATTTTATATGACAATGCAAACAAATCCAGAAAAAACAAATTACTTCAAACTTACGTAGAGGTAGCTGAACAGTATTCTGTCCAGTGATGAGAGTATAACTTAAGTTTCAAGTTCATTACAGTGCACAAAAGGATGTTTTACAAACAAATGGAATATACAAGTCCACAAATCTTTTTATTTGAAATAGCTTGATAGATATATTTTTGGCACTCTTGTAACCACATAGCTTGATGGAATTAAATTGGACAAGTATATGGTTCCAAATTAAGACATCTTACGCAGATAGCCTTTTGCTCCTCATTTTTGTACTTCTCCCATTCCTTATCAGGGAATTATAGAAGCTATTACATTGTTTTTGCTACACTTCTGCTCTGTAAACCTTTGTTCTGCAAATTGAATGTAAAGATTAAAAGGTGCATATGTTTTATATTTATAAAATATATGGCTATGACTATTAAAAAGCTCAAGAATGGCAATAACAGAATACAGGCACTTCTATGTGAGGGTTACTTTAGACCTTACGAAAATCCAACATTAGTAAGCACTTCACATGATACCTGGATGAGCAAGTCAATGTAATAGTTCAGGTTTTTATTATCCCCCATTTTAATCCTCTATAAGCAGATTAGTTTCTTTCTTCTTTCAGACAACATTTATTTAGCAAAGTGTTTCAAGAGAGTGACTTTGCTCAAGCTACTATTTTGCTACAGCCGTAAGACTTCCAGTGATTTACTGGGCTTTGGAAATAAACCACAGCTCCTAAACTACATGCTGCACTAGTTACAGTTTCAGTTGTGAATTAAATGAGAACTAAGCAGGGGTTGAAAAGAGAGATTGTGTTCCTCTGATGTAGGGCCTGGGGGAAATTGGGAGCACTACCCTAAGTGCACATAGGTCCATGGAGTTTTTATGCACAAAACCCCTATAGTTAATTTTAGCTTTCTTTTTTAGATAAGTGTTTGTGAACATGTTCTCCATTCCTAAATATTGCATTTAAATACAACTCCTGTAATTGATTTAAACACCAGTAAAACTTCCAGCACCAAGTAGAAATCATTAAAAAGAAATATTTTCACAATGAGAACAATCAGCCATTGGAATAATCTTCCCAGGGAAGTGTTGGATTTCCCCACACTGGACACTTGTGAGATTTGGCTGGATAGCCTGCTGGACCATCTTGTCTAGACCATGCTTGTGCCAAGAAAAGTTGGACCAGCTGATGCTTGAGGTCCCTTCCAACCTGGGATTCTATGATTCTGTGAAAAGACCGTCTAAGACAGAACTCAACTCTATGAAGCTCTTTCTCTACAGCACAGATTAAGACGGATCTGCTACATCCAAATCCCCCCCTTTTTTTTTTTAAAGATTAAAACAATCTTTGGATTAATAAATCCATGGTTGAGGTGTTCTGTCAGTAAGCAGTCATACAGGACAGAAGGACCGGCCGAGCAACACTTCAGCCATTAAGTCTGACAGATGGTATCTCTTATTGCTACATTGTAATGGAAGATAGCAGCACTTAAAGTAATTATAGAAAAAAAGCAAGAGGAACTTTTACAACTAACACCAAAATGTCACTTAAGACTTAGCATAAAGGCCTATCACACCATTTTATCATTTCATTATTAAACTACTGAACTACTATCTAAGCAGCCTGTGTATTACTTATGCCCCCCACAACGATTAATCAATAATACTTCTGACCACACAGGAAATGCAAGTTTGAGTCATGATTTGGTTTGTTGGGATTTTTGTTTTTAGCTGATGAGCAAGACTGGTTATAAAACTGGGTTTGGTGTCTAGAAAAATGTGAGCAGCTTAAATAAAATATTCCCCCAATTAGTATTTTATTTGATCAATGCTATTTCTATAATTAAACTGAAGGTATTTTTAAATCTGTTCAGCTGTTTATTCATGCCTGTGATAAATGTTGCATTTACATCCTTGTACTTATTTATGCAACTGAAAAAATCAGCGATACTGTGGCATATCTAGATTTTTTTTTTTGGTTTTAAACATCATTGCTGAAACTTTAGCATCTCACAACATAATGAAGGCTAAGGGTACTCCTTGTCCAATTTTTCCTGGACAGGTTTGTGTTCTTTAGCATATATCTTTCTCAGTGTTGGTTTTCATTTCTGATGGAATTTGCAGACTTTAGTCATTAATCTAGGATGTGTGACCATAGAATATCCCCATAGAGAATGCTACTGTACCTGTACAGATGGAATTTTGATTTGTTGTGCATATGCAGGTCACCTGTTAGCATGACATGCAGTAGGTCCAGTGTTTCCAGGCTGTTAACAAATGCACTGGGTGGTCACCATGCACGGCATGTACACAAATCTCTGCTTGGAAATTCTGGCAGCTTTACTCAAGGCTAACAGAAAAAAAACAATATTCATCTCTAAAATAAAGGATTCTTTCTAAAACAACAAAATAGGCAGAATGAGTATGCAGAAGTTACAGCATGTGGGATAAGATAATAATTACATCAGTGAGAAAACAGTTTAAATTAGTATTTATGCTCCTTTTCTCACAGATAAGAGTAACAAAAGTGGAAGCTTTTTTCCTGTTGGAGCAGTATGAGACACTTATGCTCTGCAATAGCACATAATGGTTTGTGGAAGCACTGCATTTAATGCAGCTTCACTTCCAAACAAGTAGAAACCACTTTGTTGTTGACTTATGAAGACAAAACGCCATAGCAGGCATCATCACTTGGTACTGTTCAGAACATGTAGATGTTTTTATACATTGTTTACAGCATTCCAAGTACCACTCATGGAGGAAGTGCAGCAAATCCAGCAGTATGGAAGGAAGTTACAGCATTTCCAAAATAGCTCAATGCAAACAGGATACAGATTCCATGTGCACCACAAGGGTGAAACATGTTTGTCTTCCCTTTGTTTCTTTGGTACCCTTATAAAAAAGTCCTACAAATCCAACAAAAGGGGAACAAAGATAGTTTTATGGAAACTACGTTCAACTAATAAGCATTTCTGATGAGATAATGGAAAAACATGAATGATGGAAAAGCATGCAGAAAAATGACATTAAATTCTACTGCAATTTTCTTTTCATAAGGGCATGAAATGGCAGAGTACTATCCTGCGTAAAAAAATCCAAAGAAATTTATAGCATTCTATAACACTCTCACTTCATTCTAGTTTTCGCCACTGAAAAGGAAAACAGTAGCTTAGAATAAAAGGCCCAGGTTTGCTCAGATTGAAATCAGTGAAAGTCAAAATCACATGAAGGTAAGAGCAGTTCCAGAAAGTGGTACACTGTAAGCAATAAAAGCAGCAAAAGTATATGAACTGTTGATTAAAAAACAAAAAAACCCCCACAAAACCAAGATACTTCCTGTTCTCATTTCTGCCCTATTTTTACCTGCTTTATAGCTAGAAGTAATCATGCTAAAATTCACTTTCCTTGGGAGAGAACTATTATTAGCAACACTACCCAATCTCTTAAGAGAAAAGCAATAGCTGGGTAGAGACTTGAAGCTAACAGAAACCTGAAGATTGGGGTGAAATAAATAACATTTATTACAACATATTCCTTCTTATGTGACACAAACTACCCTCTGAGTCCTACAGTTCAAAATAACTCCCCCCTCCCTCTCCCATACACACACTCCAAAGCCAAATCCCACCCAACAGTTAAAAGAAATAAAACTCATCTTAACAGCAACAAGAGTTGATGGGGAAAAAAAGAAATTTCTATGTATTAACCCACAATGAAATGACACCAGTACTTCCAAGTTTTCTCTAGGATAAGCCACTTTCCATATATTGCAGCTCTTTCTTTGCAGTTGTTTGTAGCCATTGTCCATTTTTGCAAGAAAGAGTTCAGATATAAATTCAACTTCAAGTTATTTTGTTCTGTGAAATACTGGGGATAGAGCCTTCTATCACCACTATGGTCAATTCCCACTGACATCAACCCATCAATACTTGAATTTACCCACGCACTTAAACACACGCCTAAGCAGGTGCTTGACTGGTTGTATCAGGAACCTCACCACAAGCATAGGATGAACCTTCAACAGCTGTGTTTGAATGAACTCAGACAATCTGTGTATTCAAAGATTTCAAGGCAGGATGTTTTGGGGGCATTTTTAAGCTACAGTAGAACTGAGGATGGGTAGAAAAACATTCGAAGTATTTGAACACAAATAACTGAAAAATTATCAAAGCAGTTGTTTGTCCACTGCTAGAATCACCATTTTTGCCCCCAGTCATAAATACAGGGTAAAAACACTATAAATACAGCAGCTCACTTTCCTTTAGTGAATGAACACATAAATAATATACATTTTGAAACAAAAAAAAATCATAGTGCAAAAATAAATTATCAAACAGAAGTTGTGAACATTATTTTACACAATGCTATATAAAACCTGAACCATTTGAATAAGACTTTGCAGTTCACTGAAATAATGCATTACTTATTATTTCTGCTTCACATTAAACTTCACAGTTTATCCTTTATCCACTACAAAATAAAAATAAAATAATTTTTAAAAACCCTTAAGATTTTTAAAATGTTTATGGCAAACAAGATCACTTTTTGTTCTATCACATTTGTTATTAATTTAGCAGTGCAGTGATTGAATACTCGTCTCAGTTCCAAATGGAAACTATTGAAGTATCCACAAACATCCCCTGCTCTTTATAACTCATTCTTTCAAATTCAGGCTTGAAACATCCTGACACTCAAATCTGTAAGACATTATTGCAGTTAGATGAAGTTACAAGACAGTCTGCAGTCAAGGACTGTGGGAGACTCCCCAGCTCTGCTCCTCACCATCACCGTGATCTCATATGAGACATGAACATAAGGACACGTCTGATGCCATTCAAGCGGTCTTTGAGGGATTTCATGGCAAGGAATGGGAGCTGAGCTCTGTTCTCAAGTGGAAGGACAGCTAGGACCCACCAGCACCAGGCTGGCCCGTTGGGGTTAGCCTGCAGTCAGGGAAAAAAAAATAAATCAGAAGTCAGGATTCATACAGCTGGTAAGGTCCTGGTTTTGAGGATTTAACTCTGAAAACAGTTTTTGATAGCAATGTAGCAAGTAGATAATTTCATTGCCAGCCTAATGGCTCATGATTACAGGTTGGCCTGAAACAGATTACAAACAAGTGGCACCTTTCCTAAAAATAGGATGTTAAAGGCATTTCTATTACTAGCAACAATTTATAGGCTGGGCCTTCTGGATTTATTTAAATCTATTTTTTTCCCCATGTTATTACTGACCCAGGTCTTTAGGATTCCTGTCTTCCTTCTCCATACTTTATGATACTACCTCATATTTAGTTCTTGTTGTTATATTGTTATTTTAGGACCCCACCATTTGCAGTCCTTTAACAAAAGTAACAAGTTTCCAGTTGCCTATTTACTCTCAGTCATTTAATTGGGAAAGTAGAGCAGCCAAAAAGGCAGTTCAGTCCCCTGGGATTAATGCAGTGAGATAAAGTCTCAGAAAGTTATCAGCATTAAATATGAGCTTTTTCTTTGCAACTGTGCTACCACTGGAGTGTGGCAAGAGAATTGAGAGGCTCAGCTTACATGGGGTAAATGCAGAGTATTCATATTTTCATCTTAAAACACAATGCCTGCCAGCTTATTGGATATCCCTGCTATTTCTGTCTCTAAAAGTTACATAAGCCACTGATTCTGGATACCTGTGGGTCAGGATCCTTAGCTGGCATTGGACCAAAATGACTAAGAATTCGACTTTTGAGTGCTTGCTTGAGGGAGTTAAACCACATATAAGCCTGATCATAGACAGAGTCATGGAGAACAAGTAATGCAGCATACTCTTGTCCTTGCACCTGAAATGAGAAATGAGAGGGGAAAGGTTACTGTTAGTTCAGTCTGCATGTTGGGAAAGGCATAGGATTTTCAGGGTTGAGTAGGGGAAAGGAAAAGCTAAAAAAAGCATACCCAAAGAGTTCCGGAATAAATACTGAGAGCTCATTTGGTGTTACCCCTTCTGATGCCCCTCCCCATCCAAATTCTTCACTTTGACTGTATTCTAAACCAAAAATATCTATTTGTAGAATTTGCACTTTCTGTATTGTTGTATGAAAAAACCTTTGCACAAACATCACACAAAAACGGAAAGAAAGATTATGAAAAGCTTTTTTTTTAAAAAAAAATCAGTAACGCCTCAGAGTAGATATTTTGTCTTCCCATTACATACCAAAAGCTCTTAAGAATTAATGCAAGCAATTTTGAAGGTTATGGTGCACCCAATCCTGCTGCTTCTTACCTGAATAGGGATTTTCTAACTGGCTTCCATACAAATTATGTCAGGTACCCCCTTCACCCTCTTATAAACTGCAGCTATTCTGTCTAGAAGAGCAGTAAGATCTCATCCTGGATTCACTTAGTCTTGTCCTCTGATAAATACCTCCAGGAAACACTCTTCAGTACATGGGCAGTGATTTGCGGAAAACAGACTCTGCAACTATTAAGAGTTAATTGAAGAGTAGGTATGTATTTCTGTCGGCGCTGTGCACGATGCGGGATCTTTCCCAAAGGCATGCACAACTCCAAAGTTACCTTTCTCTATTTATTCTCTAAAATGTTACATATGCATTAAGTTGTCTATATATATTTATCACCTAACCTCCCCTATTCTTGCTTTGTATTAAAATGAGCTTATCAGTCTTTTGCGCTTGCGCAATGCCCTCTGGTGGTCGTCGGTGGTCTACATGATAAAGTAATACAAGTCTTCCTCTCGTTTGAACTTTTTACCCCATCCTCTTGTGCATGCTCACTGGCTTCTTGGTCACAGTTTGAGCCGCAAGGCTAGCCTTGGTCATAATAGTTTTTCTTATCACCGCCTCAAGCAGACAGTTTCTTTCTTATCCACTAGCCTTGCATTCTTTTCATCTTGCTGTTGCAAGCCATGGCCTTGCCTCCTCTTGCAAGCCCAGCAAATGTTGAGTGAGATACATTGTTCAGACTATTACCCCTAATTGATCACCCTTTGACTTTTAGCCCCCTTGTTTCAGGCAGTGTGTGCGCGTACTTGTGCTAATTATTATGTGTCCCACCTTTACCATGAGCAGTTATTAAATACTACAAATTTGTTTTATTACAAACTTCTACAGAAAAAAGAACTCACTAAAAACATACATACTTAGAATGTGATATGGTCTAAATGAAATATTTCTAAATTTACCTTTTGATCCTCAATGTACTCAATATCTGCTGTATTATATCCATCACGCTGGCTGTGCTGGATCACCTTAAATCTCCTCTTGCCAATGCTGTCTACAACAGAGCGACCATCAGCAAAGAATTCAACATTTCTTATCTCCAGAATGCAGCCATAATCTGCAAACCTATTGAAATCAGAACAAAAGCAAGTAAACAAGTCTTATTCTTTCCACCCTGAGTTCCACAGAGCTGCCATACAGCCAGTCCCTACCACAAAGGTATTTACCAATGTCAGCTCATTCCTATTGTTCATAGCACCACCTGTTGTAGTTCAAATTATTCCACAATTGTTTGCAAAACTATTAGGAAGATTCAGACTGTCTAATCTGATTAACGCTAACTGGATGTTTTGGAATACAGGGAACATCTTATGAAACTGAAAGATATACAGATCAGAAGCAAACTTTCTCCATAATCCTAATATGTTCAGTCAATTTGTACAAAAGGACAAGTGCAATTCAGAATATTAGCATTATGGAAGGACTAGGAAATCTATGAAGAAAAAGGTTTTTGCACAATTTCAGCAGATTTTACTTTGCAAGTGGGTATTCTCTGTAAATTGTACTTTTCACAGAGTATATGTACCCAGTAGGTTTATAGCATAAAAAGAAGGGAGAAAAGCTAGAGTCAAACATTGAAGTCAAATTACCTAAGATTGACTGTAAATGGCTCAATGTAAATGCTCAGCCAGTCGTTATGAAGGTCCTGTTATACCTCTGCTGCCTGCACTATATTCAGAACAGTGAGGCTATAAACATATCCCATAATTTAAGGAAATTTAGCCCAAGAACACACCCTACTGCTATTTCAATTTCTTGTGCCAAAACATTCAGCAGATTTGAAAGCAGGAGAAAAATACACTTTCTTTTCATATATTACAGGAGGTCTGCAGCTCAATCATGTTACACACATTCAGTTAAGAGTGTTTTGAGAGAACGGACCATCATATTCGTCAGAATCCAAGTTCTCAAGAGAAAAACTTCTGTCTCCTCAATGTCTTTAACCTGCATGATTAGGAAGAAACTTTTTCTACTGGAAAACTACCACAGATATTATAGCCATGGACCTTTCTGCATCTCCCCACTGGCTCCAGACTAAGTGGGTACCTCACATGGTCCAAGCTCTTCACTCACCCCTTGACAGGGTCGCTGATACACATCCCAAACTGTTTGGTGCCAGTCTCCATGCACCTCCGGATCATCAGCCGATAACATGGCTCAAAGATGTGCAAAGGACATGGGACTGTAGGATAAGCCATTGTGCACACAAATATGGGAACATTCTTATTTAGGCTGTAAGAAAGAAAGGAAAAATCAGATATGACATTTTACCAAACTACTGACATAAGTCTCATATTCTTTAAAATGATGACATCTTTAAATGGAAATTATAACATCCTTAGAATAAAATTCTTATTATAATAAGTAAAAGCCAAAATTATTTTCCCTTTAACTGACTAAATACTCTAGAAAATTATATACCACTTAATAGCAGTCAAATTTTTCATTAAGCTTTCTGGATTTGCTAGTGAAAGCATTACTGGATCTCTAGTATTGCTTTTATTTTTTATTTCCCTTAATCCCATTTCTTCCCTATCTAGTATATTCCGAACCCCATCCTGGCAGACTACTTCTACCTATTGTCTCACTCTGTGCCTTTCATAGAGGTCCACTGAAAGCAGACACATTGCTTTGTACTTGGTTTATAAAGCAACCTTCTGGATTTCTTCTACTTCTCTTTATTCTTTAGTGTCTAGTTTTTATGCTCACTCAAGCACAGTTTCACCTGGATACCGTTCTCTGAAATCACATGATACAGAGAAAGAAGCTCCATCAGCATCTCAGCTCGTGTTCCACAGCAGGCAGAGCCATTCACAGCTAACAGCAGCGGAATTAGAAATGGGATTTTACATAAATGGATTACATACTTGGAAAGCTCTGCTATTTCCTCTTCATAAATCTTTCTCCTTTCAGTGAGTTCTTCTGGAAGATATCTGGCTATTAGCTCCTCCATTAGCACTGTTTTACAGTATTTCCTCATAGCCAAGCACTGCAGTAAGAACACACACAAGCAGTTAGAGAGAACATCCAGCACCTCACAGAGTATGGTGCCTGTGCAAAGGGCGTCATCCAGTACCCCCATTTTCTGATGTCTGTGATTCTATCATCTGTTAAACTTGCTACTGAAGAGTTGGTTTTTGAACTATTCCCTGTGTTACAGACATTTGCTTAGGAAATCTGGAAAGTAAAAATCATCTAGAGATTTTCTAAGTACAGGCCTGGTCCTAAGATTTGAACAAAGACTAGCCATGCTTGGCAACTCACAAGAGCATTTAAAAAGTCACATTCTTCCTGAGTTATGCAATATTTTTTTTGTGTTGGGAAATATTAAGGCTGTCTGAAGGTGAAGTTGCTCTTATCACTTGCACTTGAACTTATGCTGAAAAAAATCCAAGGATTACCTCCGAGAGCCCTTCCTTGCACAGGGGACATTTTGGGTTGTGATCCAGACATCTCTCCAGACATTTGAGACAGAAGGTGTGTCCACAAGGTGTAGTGACAGGTTCATAGAAGAGCCTGGATTGGAAAATCCAAGAGCAAAAAGACAACAATATCGTGTACTAAAGTAAAAGAAAAAAGTTGCTACCAAAAAAAGCTGAACTAACTTAACTACTGACTACTGCAGGGATAAAGTTGCTTCTTGCTTTTAATTTCTTCAAACAACTTTTATATTTATTCACCGTACAGGCTTTTTTATTGCCACCCAACATGAAAGGCAGCCCACAAACTCTGCCTTCAGTGAATGTGTGGGACAATACTGTCACAAACATCCAAAAAGCCAGCATTTAATTCTCCTCTGTGTGAGCAATAAACAGAACCAGAAGTTGGACCATTGACTTCACTAACGAAATTGAGCAATTCCTGCACAACTATTACTGAAATTTGGTGATTGACTTGTATGCGTAAAGCTGGGCACAAAATATCTATTTGCAGTAATAACCCATATCAGTAATTGCAATAAAGTGGGACTTGGCAGATCTGGAATAAATGGTGGAACTCAAATATCCTGGAGGTCTTTTCAAACCTAAACAGTTTTGTTATTGTATTAATGTCAGCTCTAATGGGTATTCATCTTTCTTTTGTTTGCTTTTTTGAATAAAGCTTTTAACCTTCAAGTGACTGCTTTTCTGGAAAATGAGTGACAGGAGGTTCATGTTTCATCTGGAAGAATGTTTAAATATATACAGCCAGGTCTTCAAAGTATTATGATATCTATTCTTTACCCATTTCAAGGACCTCTATGACACCTATTCTCATGTAAAGATTTTTTTTCCTTATTATGATTATGTGATATTGCAAAGTCATGCCTCCTTGTCAATAAGGACCTCAAGGAGATCTAAATAATACATAAGTTTTTATAAAAATAGAAACAATTTAAATCTAGAAACTAAATTCTGTATATACTGTATTTTACAACATACTGTCTGAGCATTTTAAGGTCTTAAATACTAGTCTCATTATAATTTAAGTGAACTAATAATTTTTCTTTAAAGTATTAGTTTATCAAAACAATACATCATGTTCTTTTAAACATGTGGAAATTACAGTACATAAACCCACATTTATTAGCATCTTTGAGTGTATTTAAGAATGCAACTGGCTTTTAACAAGACTGCCATAGAGAGCTTATTAAATGTCATTAGTTACTAAAAACATTGACATTTAAGCAATGGAACATATGAAATAGTATCTAAAATGCCACACCTATCTTATTGCAACTTGATGGTGCAACTGAAAACACTTGTTAACTGTTTCCTTAACAGAAACCTCGCTTACACTGTGTGAAACACTGAATTCTACCCCATGTTCCAGTAAGCACTGCATTGCATATGTAATTATTTGGTAGGGACTGACTTCACCTGAAACATAGCATAAAGACAAGATACCCCTGTTGAAATTTCTCAGTCTGCCCTAGCTCTTACAAAAGCCAGCAGCAGCTTTTCCTAACAACTCTTAGAGGACCTGGACAAGCTCCGTGACTTGCAGAAAGAAACACTACACAGCAACACTCCTCATGACATTATTTTGAGCTACTGTAACAGCAGAAACTAAACTGCTGTAGATTAATGCTCCTTTTCTCACCAGTATGTTGCTTTGACTACTTTGTATTTTCTGCTCACTGCTGGAGCAAAGGTAGATCAATAACATTTTGACCCCTCCATCAGACAAACAGGTTAATAACAGCTCCTGCTGTTAATTGTGAACAGGTCAGTAGGTTACTAGGTAATTAGTCCAAAGTATCTCAGGAACCAAATCCCCAAAACACTTCTGAAGGACATGGCAGTAAATAATTATAATTGGTCTACATAAATAACAAGAAAGATCTTAGGAGAGCATTCCTGAGCACAAGCCTTCCTTGAGCAGGGGTGTTACAAAGCTAACATCCTTCTGAGGGCAAGGCCTGCAGCTGGGACTACAATTCCACCCTCGGTACTGTAAGGGAAACAGTAATCCCTGGGCTAATTCCTTTACAAATGCATTGTAGTCTGTCTGTTTCTGATTTAATATAGAGGATGAGAAAGTAGGATTAACCAATTTTATTGAAAACACCTGAAAAGTGCTTTGTGGACACCATGATAAACAAGCAGAATCACTAAGACTAATTGTGTGGCTTTCTGTTAGAGGAAAGCTTTGCTTTTTGCACTAATGAGTGTTTTGACAGCTGCGTAAACTTTTGGAACATATTTTAGCTGTAGACAGGCAGAGGGAGAGAAGGCAGATCAGATTTACTCCAAGCAGAAGCAAATCAGACAATACAGCAGTTGGTCCTCAAAGCTTTCAGTTTATCTGAAACAAACTGAAGCCCCCTCTTCTCTATACAAACAGAATCCAGATTTCTCAAAACACAGGCTTTCAGAAGTAAATCCCTAAAGAGGCTATCTGCTATTTAAGAATTAAAAAATATTGTGCAAAACTTACCCCAACACGAATTATAGATAAATCTGGGTAATTAAAAAAGCCAAACAACCAAAGCAACGCTCACTGCAGCAAGTGAAACATCTTCCCAATATTTCTAAGTCACTAAAAACACCCCACATAATGTGTTTGCCAAAGTTAAAATGTTTTGTATAAAACAAGTAGTAAAACAGATGCAGTTGGCAATTCCTACTTGTTTTACTAAGCCGTTGCTGTTCCCAAGAATAACTGTTGTTTAACTGGAAGAAAAAATCTTCCAGCAAATGGAGTGGCTGCCTTAGCAAAGTGAGGAATACATCTCTTTAGCAAGAGAGTTAAAACATTCTCTTATTTACTCGTAAGATCCTCCCATTGCAATAGCAGCAACACAGTACTTCACATGCAAACTCAGAATATTCACTGGATGTAGTCTCTTTAGGTATTTTGTGCTTTCCGTGACAAGCAGCTCTACAAATTCCCAGATGACACACTGTGTGTTTGTGCACTGTGTCAGTAGATGGGTGGGTATCAGTGGTGAGAGCAAATCTTTCAGACACCTTTGCTAACACGTTTAACCCTCACATGACTTTGTGTGCCCATTCCAAAGCAATCACTAGCCCAGAGAAGATCAAAGAGTCCCCATTCATCAACAGTGCTCAGAACCAAAGGTTTAGAAATGCATCACTGGAGCAAAAATCACAGTAAATCTAATTTCATGATAGAGGCAAAAATAAGTACCAAGTAAGCTTTTTATCTCTTCGTCACAACAGCAAGGAAGATACAGCTTGAAAGCTACAGGTATCTACGAGAAAAGAACGCACCTCATACACAGGGAGCAGTCCAAATCTGATGGATCCACAGCTTCAAATGGAATATGTTGTCCAGTACTATTTTCCTTAGTATCAACTACACCTATCAATAAGGAAAAAAAAAAGTAATTGAACAGAACTATGCAAGCACCATGCTATCTCATGTATTTATGCCAGCATCTGATATTTAAATGTGTGTTGTATATACCTGCAACTTACTGAACGTGAAGCATCATTACAGTAATTTCTATGCAAAGCTTCAAGTTCAGCCTTGGCACAAATCAGCACATGTCCCCCTAATTTTGGTCGCATTATACCCACTTACAGAGGATTCAATCTGGCCTTGTATTAGCAATCAATGACAAAACACTTCTTGTTAGTGCTGAAAGTCTAAAGTGAGACAAATTTTTCTCTCATACCATCGTAAATGCATCCCACAGCATGAAAACAAGAGCAGATATCAAGAACAAATAGAGTTTGTACTTTTAAACTCTTAAAATTGTTGTAGCAAGTGCTCAGACCATGTGCAACACTGATGTTCTTTAAAAGATTCAGAGCTCTGCTGGGTAAAGCACATGACCCAAACTTCTTTGCCCCTTTTTAGACTTCTTTCTCTCTACACATAAGAGGAAAGATTACACAACAGGCATGCCTTGATTAGGCAAAAGAGAAAATTTAAAAGGCAAAGTGTAATTTGGTCCCTCTTTGTCTGAAACCTACAAAAGAAAAGTCTCCATGGGTTGCATGCCATGGATCCTGTAATGTGTGTAATTAAACATACCTTTCTTCATCAGTTTGCAGGGCACCTCAGCATTTCGCATCTCTTCTGAGCAGCACTTCCTTTTCAGGAGGCTGCATTTCTCAGAGATGAGAAAAGTAGACTCTGGCATGGAGGTGAATTTGTTCTCCTCCTCTGAGCAGTCCTTTTTGTTCTCTGTAATTTGTATAGATTTCCTCAAACTACCAGAAGTAGTTACATTTGGTTCCTCTTGAATGGAAAAACCCTTTTTCTGTTCCACGTTGACCTGTGTGAAGAGAGGACTGACATTAGACCAATCTTCCAACAACTTGGCAAGGAAAAAACCTCAGCCTGTGAAAAATCTTTAGTATTATGGATCACCAGGAAGGACTTTGTAGGTCAAGAAGCAATAGTCTGAGAATTGCTAATCTTAATTAAAAAAACCCCAAACCTCAAAAAGCAAGCAACCAACAAACTTGATTTCCCCTCCCCACCATTGAGTATTTCCAGCCCTTTTGTGTGGCTTTAAAGCTTGAAGGTTGTGAAACTGGATTTAGGTACATATCTGGCTAGATCTCATGTTTAATATATTGTTATCATTGAACCTATGGGAAAATGCATATTACGTATATCATGGTGATGGCATTAACCAGCAGGAAAACCAAAACAACATCAGTTCATTTTAAGGAAGCAGTAAAAACACACAGAATTTGTAAGAGAGAAAATGCCCAGAGCTTCCTCTTGCAAGGCAGATTCCTTTCTCAGTGGATAAATGGTTCAGGGTTTATCTCATTATGGCCACAAGACATCCTGTGAGCAGCCACTGCACAGGACATCTCCTGTCAGCTTTGTAATATACCTCCCAGGATGGACCCAAAAACAGACACTGAGGATTGTGATGTGTAACATGCAGGAAGATGAGTGAACTGTGCCTTGAATGGCTTTGTGAAAGAGTCATGCAAAAGGGTTTCTTATCAGAATATCCTAACAGCCTTTCCATTGGGCAATGTCACTGATCGTTTCTTATCAGTCTCGACAAGGCAGCTCAAAACCTACCACTTTGGTTTGTAAGAATTAGCCAAGTTTTCTCCTAAATATACAATAGATGCAAACCCCATCCCAAAGTTCAGGTTTCAGCAAAGCAGAATTGATCCTTACAAACCTATGACTGTAAACCTCTGCAGCCATTTACAAAACTACAGCTGCAAACTGAAGTTATGAAGTAGCTAATATATCTTTCGTAGCTCTACAATAACCTCTAAGTATTGTACAGACTGATTATAGAATGACTTCGTTACTGGCATCACCAGTTACAACTCAAGTTAAAGCTCTAGACTTTAGCATTTCACAGCTTTTGAGGGTACCTAAATCAAATCTACAGAGGCTCTTTTCCACTACCAACCACTTGAAAGACCTAAAGAATTACCTAAACGAGTAGAACCGACTCAATTCTGACATAAAATTTATCAGAACAACAGAGGAGTTCTAAAGAAAAGAAGTCAAATAAGGAGACTTCAGTAAGTTTACACTGTTTTGTTTCTCCTGAAACTCAGTAAAAATTTGAGAAAATGTACCCTCCTATCTCCCTCCCAGAGGCAAAAAGGAGAGAAGGCTTCCCCATGTGAACACAAAACACACAACAAATTAAGAACCACACATCAGACTTGATCTTTACCTTGAGCAACCTTTGTAGGTTATGGCTGGTGCCTCCAGATCCCACTGAATTTAGGAGATTCCCCTTTAATCTAGAGTGATGTGACAACAGCTGCAGGATATCGGGTAAGTGTTCCTGAGCATTTCCCGGGATGAGTGAAAACAAACTAAGTAGAAGCTGTGATATAAAACAGAACACTTCACTGCTTAGTTCCTTCCTTGCAAACTCTAAACGAAAAAGCAAGTAAGGGAATAGCTGAAAGAAGCATTCAGGGTTTTGTTAAAACCATTTAAAGAGCCCTTTAAACTAAGGTAGGAACAAAAAGTTCAAGAGCTAATGCAATACAGGCCAAACAGACAGCAAGAAATGTTTTCAGAGTTAAACAAGCCCACAGAGTTATTAACCATTCTCTGTGATGTGACACACACATGCCTTTGTCCTCTTTGTCCTGCAGTTCAGGGCTCATCAGAAATTATTAACATCTTTCTTAAATGTTTTTGCGGTGTTTCTTTTGGGTTTTTTTCCCCTGCACATCATCTTTCACTAGAGTTTACTAGTAGAGAAAGCACTCATCTCACAGGCTTAATCCAAGATCAGTTGGGTAAATGTGTCTGATACTGTAAACTGTAGCTATTTTTAACTCACTTATGTGAGAATACAAAAAAAGGTAAGCTGTAGAAAAATGCTGTTTTTTCATTTTCTATAAGAAAATAAGCTGAATCTGTTTCAAGTAGCAGCTTGAAGCCCCTTGTATGGCATAGATTATCAGATGAATATTTAAGGAAAGAAACAGAGCTGAATAGAAGATTCACACTTCAAAAACTAATTTCAACATCCTACTGAGGTGATCCTGCTGATGCCTGAGGAAGCCACATGACAGCTGAGATTTCTATTTAAAGCCCAAAAGGATTTCACAGGATCACACTATGTCCAAACTAACACAGGCAGACAGTTAATACAAGCAGAACTTCACAACTGCACCCAAAGAATTTGGTAAAATGTATGTCATTGTTATGAGAACAGCCTTGGAAATGACCCAGTAAAATATTGCATCATGGATGAACTCTGTCTGATGAGTGCACGAATAATTCTTTCAGTCATAACAAGCCTAGTTTTTCTCAGAACCCCACTGCTCAGAAATTAAATGTCTTAGAAATGGCTATTTAGAGTCAGAATTTAGAAACGTATCTGTTTGTTTCTGCTCTTTTTGCTCTAGTTCACAGAAAGTCTTCCAGCATGATTTTAAGCACAAATCATGACATAATGACAATGAAAGACTACATGGAACCCACTGGGGAAAAAAAGCAAACAAAACCCTCAAACATCAGTGACAAAAAATCCTCAGAGGCTGAAATCTCAGCCATATATAGAATGAGATAGAAATTTGATTTCACTACAACCATTCAGGTTATACTGTTACATTAATGAATATAGTTTTAGTGTAAGAATTCTACTGTGCTTTTAGAAAGTCTTATGTGCTACAGCACATAGAAACCCTAATATTCCCATCCCACCAGTGATTGAGAATGGCATCAATACACTGCCATAAAGGTGTATCTAAAGGTATTATATTTTTATTGCCTTAAGTAATCACTGCAACACTGAGCCTTTTAACTATGACAACAAAACAAAACAAAAAGATCTAATATCAAAATACTGATTTACAGGATATCAGAGATTTGAGGGGTGGGTAAAACAGCACTATTCACAAAAGCCATATAAGAATTCACACACATTATAGGTTGCAACTGAAAAAGCCTCACTGCAGATCCATTTTTTTTTCTTATTTAGCATTAATTATTAGCAATCCTAAAAAACTGTTTTAAAACTGCTCTTCCTTTGTTGACTGCTTCCTCTTTCACACCTCCTGCACACACTGAGACTTAGGCAGCATGACTGGCAGTAGGAAGAAAGCTGCTGCTCCCAAGTGGAGTCTGGTGAGTGCTGCGTGTTGTGTTCTGCCAGTCACTGGCCTGATACATCATTCAATAGCAACTCCCCCTCTTCTGCACTCCATCATTGGTAATAGATTGCCAGACTAAGAATCAGATTAGAAATTTGAGAATCACAATAGTCTGTGGGTGGCAATTATTAACATTTCAATTTTCCTTCAGAATTGTTGATGGTAACACTGTAACTGTTTCCACTGAATGGCTGCTGAGTGTATTTTCTTGCTACCTTCCTATCTTCAGATCAGCAATACACAACTCAAATGTGAACAACAGTCTGGATTTACATCTCCATCCAGCTCTCTGCAGTAATGAGAGAGAGGAAAAGAAAAAAATCCTATCCTCCTTTATGAGAGGTCACTGAAAACAATTGTGCAGTTCCTGACGATTTAGGGAACTCACCTTTTGCGCCTCAGACTTGGCTGTCTTGTTCCCAGTATCTAAAGCAAGGCAGAATAGAAACTCCCTTAAAGCTTCTTCTGTTTTCCCCAGATTAGCTAATGCTTGTCCTTTCCTTAGGTGACCCTGCAAGGAAACACATCCACAGCTGCAGCCACAGTGAAACTACAAAAGATCTTTCTGAAGAAGGAAAAGTTAGACAGGAAAAAATCAGTATAACCATGTCTTACTCCTAGACATCACCAGTGTCTGGGTTTCTAAACACAACAGTCCTGAAAACTACAAGCATGAACAGGATATTCTTCCACTCATACAAATATGATTCTCAAGCACCAGAGCCCAACCCAGTTTCCTGATACTGGAAACATCTTCTTCCCCTATATTGACCTTCTGAAAAAGTTATTTTGTTCTTAGCATTCAATTTTTAGAGAGTTCACAAAATTGATATTCATTCAAGTCAAAGACAATAACCTCTGTTCATTCTCCAGGACTAGTATTCTCTTTCTTCCAGGAAGCTCAAGAAAATAATGGTTAAATGTCTGTAAATTGCAGGAGTCCAAGAAGTTACAGGACTTAAAGCCTCCTTCAGATTTCACTGTCTGACCATTCTAATCATTTCAAGGCAGTATCAAGGTTTAAAAAAAGTACAGCTGGAGTCAGAACTTACTTTCAACCAGTATGGCTGGAGCCTGCATGCTGTTTCTGCATCATGCAATGCATCTTCACAAGCTTTCAAAGTAGAGTTAATCTGGGACCGGTTGCTATATAGTAAGTGGTCATTTGGAGCTGCAGGAAATATAAAAAGTTGTTGATTAGGTAAAAAGAAATTAGTTACATAAACTTCATTCCTTATTTTTTTTTTAAACACATGTTGGTCCTTCCAAGTTGCACAAACCCACAAAACATCAGTTTGAAAATAACTATGTACTAAATTAAATCTGGAAACCTCTTTGGGCAACTCCACACAAAACGCCAGCTATGTATTATATAACTGCAGAGAACATTGCATAAATAAATGCTGAGACGCACACACAATAAATTACCAGCACTGACTGAGGATCAGATGGTTGGTAGAGAGACACACAGGAGACATTTAAGACAGCAGGAGGGATGCTGACATACTGTAGGGACGAGTTTCAAAATTGGTAGAATCAAAGTTTTTAAGTGATAAATAAGGGTCTTTTCATACCAGAGCTCAAAACACAGAAAAAGAAGGGTCAGCATGAAGAATCAGGTGGCGCCAATGATCACCGAGTTACGCACACTATAGCATCGAGACACAGAGTGTGCTGGGGGAAGGCTGGGCACTTTCCTAGAGAACGCTTTCATTTAAGCGAAACGGTTCCCTAAATTATCTTGCCTTTAACTTCTACTTAGTACTTGCAGCGTGAGTCACTTTTCCTTTTCCTCAAACTGCATGAAAAGGACCGGATCAAAAGTTCTCCCTGTACAGCCCCGCAGGCGCTTCCCGGCGATGGGGAAGGAGAGCGGGGCCGGGCCGGCCGGGGGTGCGGGACACGCATCCCTACCGCTGCCCCCGCGCTGGGCTGCGAGTGGCTCCTCCGCCACAGGAATGGTCAGCCGGGATCCCCCGGGCTCAGAGCCCTTCTCGGGGCGCGGCGGGATGCCCAGGGCGCGGCGCTCCGCTCCGCTTCCCCTCGGCTCCGCCGGTTACACAACGACGCCGGCCGGGGAGAGCCCAGCCGGACCGCAGGCTCGGGCTTACGCAACCGCTGCTCTCCTGACCCAGTTTCACCGCGGGCCGAAGAGCAGGGACCCCTCCCTGGGGCTCCCCTCCAGGGCTCTCCCGACAGCCGCCCCAGGGCCCGGCCCGGGGAGCCGGCGGCGAGCGGGAGCGCGTCCCCGGCATGCTCCCGGACGCCGGGGTATCCTCAGCCGAGCCCTGGGCTCGGCCGGACGGGAGGCGCCGGAGAAGCCGCCAGCGAGCCCCGGCCGGTGGAAAGTTATTTCCACCGTCGCGGAGCCGAGGACCGGCAGCGGGGAGGGGGAGCCCTTACCTAGGCTGACCGCTTCGTTGTACTTCTGCAGGGCGGCTTGGAGCTTCTTCTCCTTGTAGAGGAGGTTCCCTTCATGCCGGAGCTGCGAAGCCTTCACTTGGCAAGGGAACCACTTGGTCAGCAGGTTGCTGAGGATGACATTGACCCGCAGGAGTTGCCCGGCCGCCGCGCTGCCCGCCTCCTTGCACAGGACGCAGCGGGACTCGGGCGCCCGGTCCCTCTCCAGGCACTTTTTGCAGAACGTGTGTCCGCAAGGCAAGGAAACGGGCTCGAAGAGGAAGCCCTGGCATTTGCGACACCTGAAGACGTCCCACTCGCGTGGTGTCGCGAGCTGCCCGGCGGCGGGCAGCCCCTCTTTGATCCGGACGCTCTGCGCCATGCACTCCACCAGCTTCTCCAGCTGCTCGGCGCGCAGCTGCTGGTGGCGGGACGCCAGCTGGTACAGCGGCAGCGCCTCGTGCAGCCGCCCGCCGAAGGCCAGCGCGTCCGCCCGCCCGAGCAGCACCTGCCACTCGGGCCCCAGGCCACCACCCGGCGCCTCCAAGTTCTGTGCGTGCAGAGTCCCGGCCGCCAGCTGCAGCACCAGCTGGGGCTCGGGGCGCGGCGGCAGGTGCGAGCCCATGGCGGCAGCTCTAGCGCGGCGGGCGGCACGGGACGCCGGGAGGCGCGGGCGCGATGCGACCCCGCCAGCCCATAGTGCTGCTGCCGCCCCGTGCCGGGAGCAGCCCGCGTCGCTGCCGCCGCTTATATAAAGGCGGACACGTGACGGCGGCGGTGGCGCTCATTGGGCAGCGTCTGCAGGTTGTTACAAAACCAGGCGATTTTATAACGCTCAGGCCCGAGCCGTACCGGGAGGGTTTCTACATCCTCTCGAACACCCCGTCCCAGTGGCGCTTTCCTTGCTGCAGCGTGGTTTGAGCCATGCGGAGAACTGAGGTGCTGGGCTGTGGTGCGCTGTCCACCGAGCACACTGTGTGCGGAGTTGGGTTTGACCCGCTGGTCTGCACGGGCACCTCGGTGAAACACGGAATTTGCTCTAGGGTTCGGTGTTTTGGTACCTCCGGTAATGCTAAAGAAACATTGGCTTGAAGTGATTTTGAAAAGTGAGAATGCCATTTCCTGCTAGAACTGGAATCGCGAAGCTTTGTAGTTAATCATTCTCTTTAAGGGAATCTACAGAGTAGCAAAGCTATTTTAACGTCATGTACTCCTGATTTTAGAACAACTAAGGAAAACATTAGAAGCAAAATGTTGTGTTTATTTAGTTTTGCAGTGTGGCATGTTGCACAGCTCTACCTGTCTGTGCCAGATTCTAGATGAAAAGCACATGCCTTCTGATGTATCTTTGTTTTATTTAAGAACAGCTCTGTTGACCGTTTCAATCTGCATGTTCCTACCAATTCTTGTTAGATGAGGGAGTTGCACTAGTTGTGTAACTGTCTGTGCTAAATGTAGTCTAGGGAGAAAATCACCTGTGCTACTAGAGAAAATAAGCTGTTCTCAAAAGAAGTTGTGTAATGCTTTTTGTTTGCAGCTTTATGCATATTTACGGTTACCAGAAATGTCTACATTATGTGTACATACACTTCCATTCTAAAAATATAGAGTGCTTTTCACACTGTCTTAAAATCCACTGCAGAATTTGAAATTTCTGGTGATATATTATTACTGATATAATCAGCCTCCTCACGAAGCTCAAGAGAGGGGATGAAGGAATTAATTTCTATTTTCTTACTTGCAGAAGTGTCTGAACTCCCCAGTTTAGACTGTGTGAGCTAAGCAGGTATTAAGGGACAAGCCCTGCCTGTGGAGCTTGAATGGACAGGAGAAAAGATGAAAGAAAGGAGAGGCAACCTGACTTTTGCAAGACCTTGTTTAGGGAGGATACTTGAGAAAACTCAGATGACCTTACATTTAAAGAGAAAAATTAATTTAAAGCTGCTTAAAAACTGGATTTTAACTTTTAAAGATACACACTAATTTTGTGATGTTTGTATCCATGTGCAGGCAACATTATGTTTATACAGAAAATCAGATATGTACCTGGAAACAGAAGCCAGCCATCAGACCCTTCAATTGTCTTTTGATTCACAAATCACAATTGTGATGTGAAGACATTTTGCTTCTGCCAAAAATTTGGCCCTTGTCTCTAAGGTTCTTGAATCTTTAAAAAAAGGAAAGAAAGTTTAACATCTAACTGCTGTTCTCAAGGAAGTCCTTTAATTAGAAAAAGAATTGAATAAACACTGGTTTCAGTACTTCTTTCTGCCATCACTGAAATCAGACAAAAATCCAAAGTATGGCACAGCCTGCCAGCAAGTAATCCAAAGAAAGGTGGGACAACTGAAGCACTTAAAATTTCAGTTAAGCAGTGCTTTAGAAGAGTTAGAAAGAATGAACATTTGTGCTCAGGAGTGTAGGGTTTTCCCTACAGACTTCAGCTTGCTAACATAGATGTCTTGTTTTCCCAAACTTCCATGCAAGAAAATCTCATGCTATAAAAGAACAAAACCCTTAAGAAAAAGAAGAAAAATGGTTTCTTGTAGCCCTGAGGTCAACAGTTGTCCCTATTGCAAAACTATAGCCTTGGCAACCCTTCAGTGTTTTATTTTATAACCATTGTCCTGAAAACCACTATGAGTCAAAGCCTATTCAAGCAAGGGAAAGTGATATAACCACTGGTTACCAGTAGCAATGCAGTGACAATCTCTATCAGAGATATGCCACCAGTATTTACATAGTTACATAGCAGACACTTAAAGAGAAGTCATGTTATAAAGGGAGGGTTTCTAGCAGCACATGAATTTGAGATAGGGAAGGGGAATAGATTTATCATAGGAAATGCAATCAGCATTTGTGCTCTGCAAGGAACTTCCACAGTTCCTATTCTCAGTGTATGAAAGCATCTGCAGAGCTGGCTGGCAGTCTGAGCGTTCTGGACTGAAAGGAGTCTCAAAAAGGCACTGGGAAATGCACTTCTGGGAATTCTCTTCTACCAGCAGGACATGGCTGAAACATTTCAAGGAAAAAGAGCAGCTGTGCTTATGAACTACTCCCCGTGGTGGGAGCTGTGTGCTTATGAGGGTTCAGAACACAGACCTTTATCCCAAGCCTGCAAATAGTTAAGACCTTATGACAGATGGCCCATGGGCAACAACTCGGTGACTTTTTAGGGGAGAAACCAGCTGGCTCTGCCTCTCCTAGTTCCTGGTATATGTGGTGTTTGGTAAATGTTAGTACTTGGTGGGGTGTGACAGGTACAGAGTGAGCCATACAGTCACTAACAGCAAAATACTTTAAAGCCAAGATACTAATTTACTGTTCACTGGAAGTCAAACAACTACTAAATATTTGATTTTGACATCAGGCCTGGCTCTGCAAAGGCTTTTTTAGCAAAAACAGCTGTGTGAATTGATCATACATAATCTAGATATGCTGGGATGTTTTTATATAACACATCCTGAAAGCATAGAGTTTTCATACATTTATACATATATTCATGGATTTGGAGCAGCAATAGGTCATGAGGTGTACTTGATTAGAAGGCAAAAGAAAAAAAGAAAAAAGCACCCTCCTGCCTACCTGCATTGTTCATGAGATCAAGAATGGATTTATCCTTTACTTAAACAGAAAGTTAAAGTGAGGAGGTGACTCACTCTGCAAAAGCACATCTCCCTTGTATGATTTTTCTGCATAGGGAGGTTTAATTTCTTCTTTTTAATGACAATGAGCACAATACTGATCTTCTTCCAGCAGTTAATGGCTGGCATAACAGGCAGCATGAGAGCATGACTACATTCTTCAGCCTTCTTCTGAATCTATAAACTGCATCAGGCTTTGAGACCACAAAAGCTACCAATAAACCTGTGTCTCTCCCCTCTCAAACATAATGAACCTAAGTGTGAAATTCCAAACCACAAGTCACGCTGACAGAGCTCCTTCTCCAGTGGAAGAAGAGATGTGAAAAGTCACATCACAAATACAGCCACAGATGGCTTTTTATTTCCACGTGCTCTGCATGTGCTGTAATAGTCCATAGCAAGAACAGATTTGGACTGATGGCCCAGGCAGTTGAGGCAATTTCAAAAAAGCACCAAGCAGGAGGCCTGACCATTATGTCAGGAAGCTGCACTAACTTATACATAGGGAACAAGAGGAGAAGGCACATGCATTCTTTTGTGTTATTTTGCCACTGGACCTCTGAATGACTTTTGGCAACTATCTTTACCTCCTTTTGCATTCTGCCTACAGTGACTACTCCTTCATGTTCTGGGCTTCCTTACTATCATACACACATGATTTACATTGAGAAACTATCAAGTCCAAGTTTTACTTTAAATCTGTTTAAAATTTATTCATCTTGAAAGAAAAGGCATTCTGTCCTCTATAAAGGAAATTAGAGCAAAGGTGTAATGGAGAAGTTTATGTTGATATGTCATGGTTAGAAAATCACTACAATTAAGACACAAATACATGATCCAGTTTAAATAAATGCAAGGCACCAATAGAGAGAGCAACACTATCACAGGGTGTTTATCAAGGCAAAAAACCAAGACAGTCTGCAAAAGGTTCTTGTTACCTACTGGTCCATGAAGTTTGTAATAAAAAAAAACCCCAGTGCCCTTCCCACATAAACCCCTGTCGCCCTGAATTTTCTGCCTTCTGTCTTTGTTGCTGCAGATTCTCACGCAGCTTCATCTAAACAATGTGTATTTTTGGAATGTTTGCATACTTCTCCTCTGAGAGAAGAATTGATTGATGGTGATGTCCACCATCCAGGTTGGAGAGGTGGCGATGTGAGTAGCCAATCTCTTGACCTCTGTACAAATGTATAAATGGAGTCAGATTTTTGAATAAAGAGTTGTTCCCTTGAACTGCTGCTGCGTGGAGCCTCATCTTTCTGTCCCTGAAGTGGGACACTCCCAGCCTCAGCAATCACATACCCCTGCCTGCCTAATTGATGACTGACTAGTGATCAGCTTGGCAAGACCTCAGTACCAACAAAGCAAGCATCCCACTCAGGCTGTATCTCTCACTGTATGATACTGAAAGGGGGATTCACAATGTGCCCTTGAAGCGTAACCAAACCTAGAGTGACTTTGATAAAATAATTTCTGTTCAGCCATGTCCAGATTCTTAGAAGGCTACTTTTGTTCTGCATTGGAATGAAAGGGCTACAGACAGAAATTCAGTGAAATTCAAATTCCAGGGTATTTTAGTTGTGAAGGACGAAGATATTTCAGCATTGAACAAATATTTAACAAGTAATTAACTATGAATTCTAAAAAACCTAACAATATTTTGAAGACTCTTATTTTAGCAAAACTGAGGAACTATCCACTATGCACTCCCACTAGCCATTTTGGTGACAACTTCTGGTTTACTAATCTCTCGGGAGGAAAGGCCAAATTAATTCTTAAGTATAGAGGAATGAATACCCCAAGTTTTCAAGCACCCATCAGCATACACGGTAACCCTCCAATTACAGTAAACTGCTGCTTAATGTGTGGCAAGACAAACTCAAGACTAAGTGGTCCAGAGAACATGACAAATCTGGTCAAGAAGCCTTTCTATTTCTGGAGAACATGAGCAATTGTTGTTATAGAACCACCAAATTAATACATTCTGTCTAGAAGGTATTCATGGATTCCTCTGCTCTGACCAGTAAGAAATGACTTTGCAAATGCCTTGAGCACCAGGTCATTTTACCTCCATGCAGCAGAATTCTCTTTGTCTGAAACGACTTCACTTAGGCTCAGCTGGGATACATTTTCAGTTTGAAACAATGTAAACCTAAACAGTCAGAAGGGAAATGTAACAAGGAACAAGGGATGTATGTTTTGTTTCACAGCCTGTGGTAATATAGAAGGAAGACAAACAAGCTTCGTAGAGGAAATAACGCAGTCTACAGTCCACTTGGAAGTTAAAAGATGAAGATGCAGTATGGCTCAAAGCTGGAAGTTATTGATGAGTCTGCTACAAAGCAAATGGAACAGGAAGCTTTTGAACAATTTGAAATCCTGGCTAATGGTTTATTTGAAACTACAAGACACATTCTTGCAAAGGTTTTAAAAGCTTTCTGGACCACAGCTATTCAGCTATCTTTAGATTGGTATGGACTACTGTCAAAGAAGTCCCCTCTTTAGAATTATGACAAATAAGTCTTACTATGCTTGCGATTTTTTAAATCCAAAAGGCAAGTCATCCTTTCCCACACAAACATCTGTGGGAGTGTAAAAGGCCTCCTTAATCCACAATTTTAATTTCAGTAGTTTTCTTCAGGGAGTGAGGAAGATAAAGGCAAGTTCTACAATCATAAAACGTGAGAGAGACAACTATGGGTGGTATTACTGAGACAGAAACCCTGCAATTAGCTGGAATAAGCCAATGCTTAACAGTAGCAGTGGCATGTGCTTTCTAAAGTACATCTGACAAACTGAGTTCTAGAGCCACAGCCTGCTGTCTTTGGGCAATTGCTCACAGCCTCCCTGTCTTTGCTGCTGGGGAAAATTCATTCAGGCAAGGAGTGAGGAATTTGTCTGTTTTTGGCAAAGCTCTTAGGGATATATATGTGGTCCCACAACATTTAAATGAGACTTGAAACATGTCTCACATTAAGGGAGTCCTTCCAAAGTAAACTCATGTGTCGTCCTGATTCTTTAGACTTCTGATGATCTGTTTACATATTTTCTAGTGGAGTCGCTCACGAATGTAACATAAACAAAAGTAGATTGTTTTCATTCCTCTCTGTGATGGACTGCTGGTTTGACCACTGGGGTCAGAGGGGTGTTCCCCTCATCTCCCAACCCTTGATCAAATTCAAAATCCTATTTAAACCCCAAATCATAATAAACAGCACTTATTTTGCTCCTCACTTCAACCTGATGGGTGCGTGTCGTTCTTTCATGTTGTAAATTGCGACATCTGGTGACCTCCAACTGTGGGAATTGCAGCCTGTGGATTGTGGTGAGGTGCTGTGAGTTTTTTAAGTTACTGGGGTTTCGTTTGCAGCCTCTGCAAAATGGTATTCCCCGCATCTGGGGTTGATGCTTTGGCCTTGGACTTTTGGCAAGGCCTGCTGGAGCAAAAAAAGGTTTCTGTTTCTGAGGATGATTTTAGGCATTTGTTTTATTATGGAAAAGGCTTGGGTTTCTTCTCCAGTGTGGCAGAATTTTTTTTGACCAACACCTGGGGTCTGTTTGGTGATTATTTAATCCAGGTTGTGTTTGCAAATTACACTGCAGACACAGTGGAACTGTTGAGGCTTTGGAAGCAATGTTACAATGTTTTAAGAAGTTGAGAGCTCGGTAGCTCCTGTGGGGGCCTGGGTCTCCCCTGGAGAGTTTTCCAGCTCGGAGGCTGGGGGGAAGAAGAAGCGTCCCTCTCAGAGGCTGAGATGAGCTTCAAGTCGGATTGGGGGGCGGAGCTCTCCTTTTCTTCCGAGTGAGAAGAATGGGCAAGGAGACCAGCTCCTTTTTAATGCCTTTATTAAGATCAGCTCTAGGTGGGGGCTCAAGGGGTTGAGCACACCACTGCTGGTCCAGATGGAAGGATGATGCAGAGAAGGAGGTGTTCAGCTTTGCCACAGGGCAGAGCTGGGCCCTCCTCCTCACGAGAGTCTCTGGAATAGATCCTGGGAAGACACCTTTGGGGCTTGTTGTCTTGTCTAGGGGTGTCTGTCTGGTCAAGGGCTGTGGAAGTTATGGTGACGAAGTGGAATCTAGCTCTGATTGGTGTGAGGTTCCCTATAGTCCTGCCGACCCAGAGTGGTCATTCTTAGTCTTTGGTTTTGTGTTGGCTCGTTGTTTTTAGGGGTTTTATGTCCGAATAGTGTTCCATGAGTACTTGGGGCTTTTTCATTTGCATATCAGGTGGCATAATCAGTTGCCATGTGGGAAGCGGCAGGGAGAGGCAGGAGCAGCAGGGAGAGGCCCTGAGTGGCAGGGGCAGTTTGAGGAACCAAATAGTTACCATATAGTTACAAAGAAAGGGGTCTCAGGTAATTAACATTTAACAGAGAAAGCATTTAGGAAAGGTATTTCCAATTACAATAACAATAGGTCTGAGCTAAACGGTACTTAACAGAGAAAAGCCTTAACACAGGCAAGGTAAACAGTATCCACTGAGAAGGCACTCAACTGAACTCAGAAACTTGTATTTTATTTCTTACAATATCCCCCCTCTATCTTTTTGATCGGGCCTTTTGGCCCACATCAATTTGCTGTTTCTGGCTCTTGGGAATATAATTTTTTCAACTTTTGGTATTGGTCATATACCTTTCGGGCAGTTTTGTGTTCTGTTATTATTTTGGTTTGCTTTTGATCAGTTACTCCTGGGATTTGGAAACTTGCTTGAACTGTGAATGTTACTGTTCGTATTAGGCATGGGAGTAGACATGGCAGGAACAAAAAACTTATGAATGCACTTGCTATGATAAGCACCGCTTTCTTCCACCACTCTCCTTTAAATGACCAAAAATCATTCCACCAATCAGAATTTCCTAGGGGAGTCCAATCTTGGGTACTCGCGTATGCAATTTTACGTATCTCTTTAGAGATGTTTTTGATTACTTCACTTTTGTCATCGATCTCCAAGCAGCACTCCAAAGAATTGAACTTACCACAGATTCCCCCTTCGTCAGCTAGTAAATAATTTACTGCGAGTCAGATTTGGTAGACTGTAGCTCTAGTCTGGGTTGACTGATCGCTGATATGGTCTAAAACAAGGGCTGTTTTGTTGGAAACAATCTCAAGTACTGCTTGGAGTCAAATTATCTTGTTCAACATGTAAATTGGGGTACGGTATCCCCAAGATCCATTTTGGGCCCAGGTGGCTGGACCGTAAGTTTTAACTGTTTTTTCTGGGGTCCAGATTTTTCCCTTCCAACTCTGGGTACTTTCCATGTTAATTATATGCCTGTTATGGGTTGGCGCTGGTTAAATGTTAATGCACTTATGAGTGTATGTTTTTTTAATAAATTACTGTGAGATGTGGTTAAAAACTTAAGAACAGAGTAGAGTAGGTTTAAAATTTGAAATAAAGAAAAGGAAATTTATTAATTTACATAGCAACAGACAATAGACACAAAAAAGAAAACTTAAGCACTCAAAGGCAGGAAAAAAAAAACCTCTCAAAACACTTCTTCTTTTCCCCCTAATTTCTATCTTTTTATGTTTTTAACAGTTGACATCAGTAACTTTACTTTCATCTACTTGTTTAAACGTTCTACAACTCTGGGTTCCTAATTCAAATCATCATTTCTTAAAAAAAAAGAAATAATTTTCAATTTACTCAAGGAGAGAGGAGTTTTTTTTACACTACAGATGTTTTAGAGGGAACACAGGTTTATTCTTCTATGTTTTTATGTTACTTATGGCTTTACTTGGAAAATTTACTAGGGTGACACTTTTTTTTTATGTTCAGTGCTTTTACTACTGTCTATGGATTTAAAATTAGATAGGGCTTTTTAAAGGATGTTTAGTTAAGTACTAAAACTAGCTATTTTTTATATCGGGACTAGCAGTCCTTCTTAAATTTACTTTTGGGGCCGAGGGTTTCAGAAACAAGCTATAAAGTTTTTGGCTTTGAATTAGATAAATATTCACTCAAAATATAGTTTTATTTATATTTAGGAGAGTTAGGGTTTGTTTATGGTTAAATTATGTAAGAAAAGTTTAACTCATAAGGTTACTTTTTTATTTTTGGTAATCGGGAGAGATTCTTTTTATTTTTTTTT